>CM055119.1:158788643-159126143 GCA_029206835.1 Rana muscosa | reverse complement strand
ATGAAGATGAGGTCTGGGTCCCCACCACCCCCCATCATACAGACTGACAGCACAGATAACATCCCAGTCTCTCTCTCTCTGGATGATGGGAACTGAGCTTTTCTTCCCATTTTAGACACAAACTCAAAAAAAGTCAAAATGCTATAAAATAGAGTGTCGTAAAAATGTAACTGTGGGCCGAAAAACATGAAAATACAAACAAACTTCACACACACACACTTTTCTTTTCAGATGCTAATAATTCGATCTCATTTGAAACACTTCGATTTGTTGCACACATTTGCTGCTTTTCTCAAATCTCATGAAACTTACAATTATTTGTACATTATTCAATTAAATTCCCCCCTCCCCTTAAAAATCACACGCTAAAACTGTATCATATGTCATTTAAAAATTCCAACCAGTCCAATTGCTTCACTTTTAATTCAGGTTTAAGAAAATCAATTTAAAAGGAAATAAACTGGATGATCAAACAACTATTAAAACATGTTTGGGCATCTGTAAGACAGGGGATCCGACTTCTGAGGCGACTTCCATTGAAATCAATGGGTACAAGTCGCCTAGAAGTCGGATTGAAGTAGTACAGGACATTTTTGTGAAGTCGGAGCGACTGCAGTAGTGTGCATTAAGACGGCTCCATTCACTTACATTGATTTTCTCATGCAGCGCGACTTGAGGCAACTAGGGGCGACTTGAAGTCGGATACAAAGTCGTCCCTGTGTGAATGGGCTCTAAAGCTCATACACAGAAGCAGTAAATGGATAAGTCCACTGCAGAAAAAAAAAAATTAAAAAAAAATTAAATAATTAAAAAGAAGGACGCAAACAGCTCAGCAAAGCATTTATGCTGGCCATACAGGAATCAATTTCGCTTTTCTTTAACCAGTGGGTTTAAAAAAATAAAAAATAATAAAAGCCCCAACCCCGACTATTCCCATATCCACACATTCTATGTGGATGGGGGAATGTGTCTTTTTATTTTGAGAGACCTCCCCACTGTCAGAATACACTGATCAGGGCTATAATATATAGCCTGCAGCGCTAATCGAGCAGAAATTTTCCAGCACGGCGGTTGTACAGAAGTCGATTGGCAGTGGCCATACATGCTGATTTGGCCAAAATTTGATCCATGCATGGCCGGCCAGCTTTACTCTAAGCTAAAAAATTAACAGATTGGAAGGGGGGGGGGGGGGAGAGAGAGAAAACAAAAGAAGGGCGGGCGCACACGAGAGGGGGGCGCAAACAAGAGAAAGGGGGGGCGCAAACAAGAGGAGAGGGGGCGCAAACAAGAGGAGGGGGGCACAAACAAGAGGAGGGGGACGCAAACAAGAGGAGGGGGGGCGCAAACAAGAGGAGGGGGGGCGCAAACAAGAGGAGGGGGGCGCAAACAAGAGGAGGGGGGCGCAAACAAGAGGAGGGGGGCGCAAACAAGAGGAGGGGGGCGCAAACAAGAGGAGGGGGGGCGCAAACAAGAGGAGGGGGCGCAAACAAGAGGAGGGGGCGCAAACAAGAGGAGGGGGCGCAAACAAGAGGGGGGGGCGCAAACAAGAGGAGGGGGGCGCAAACAAGAGGAGGGGGGGGGGCGCAAACAAGAGGGGGGGCGCAAACAAGAGGGGGGGGGCGCAAACAAGAGGAGGGGGGCGCAAACAAGAGGAGGGGGGGTGCAAACAAGAGGAGGGGGGGTGCAAACAAGAGGAGGGGGGGCGCAAACAAGAGAGGGAGAAGAAGAAATAAGTAGATCGAGAATAGGTAGGCAGATTGTTGAATGATGAAGGACAGGTAGGCAAGCAGATAGATGATAGGTAGACGCAGCATAGCATGATAGTGGTAAAGTCTTGAGCCAAATTGGAACCTTAGGGGGTTTTTCTTACATTTTCCTCTTTACGATCTATCTATCTATCTATATGTGTGTTCAGCTACTGTAATAGCTGCCCTATATTGGCAGTACGTTGGAGGGCCGGACCACTGCTCTAACACAAAGCACAGTGGATTGGGTCTCGGTCAGTCTGACATTCCCCCTCATACACGGTGCTCCAATCAACGATACTTGTGCTCCCCAAGCTGCACGGTTTGCTGGAGAACTGAGCAGGTGTGAGTGCAAGACAGATGGTGTCCTGTATACCATTGTGCTTTGTGTTAGAGCAGTGGTCCAGCTCTCCAACGTACTGCCAACATAGGGCAGCTATTACAGTAGGGAACATACACACACATTATATATATATATATATATATATATATATATATATATATATATATATATATATAAGTAAAGAGGAAAATGTAAGAAATACCCCCTAAGGTTCCAATTTGGCTCAAGACTTTACCACTATCCACACACAAAAAAAAACCAATTCACTTGTTACGTAAGCCGACTGTATAAAAAGTAAAAAACACTGAAGCTTCAATTGGGCTTTAATTTTTGACATCCTAACTTATATTCTTCCAAAATATAACTGCATGTCAACATTTATAGGTTTAAAAACACATGGGGTAGTTAATCAAGGGAATATCTGATTGCCTCCTCCAGGATCAGGAAGGATTTTTCCCCCTGCTGGAGCAAACTACACCATGCTTTATTGGGGATTTTCCCCTCTGGGTATAGGTGTGCATTAGGGTGTGCACCCCAAAGATCAAAACACACGCCTTTCTCTGCAGCCTCAGCTGCACTGGACAGTGAATGAATGGGAAGTGCTCTGTGCTGAGCGGCTTCCTGTTCATTCACAAACTGAAGCATAGTAAGCATATTTGACTATGCTTCAGTTATAAATGAACACAGTGAGCGATTGCGTTCATTTAGAAAAGGAGGGAGCTGGTAAATGACATTTATTAGCCCCTTCCCCCACTCTCCATCCTGCAGCAGCACTGCAGGGCGCGGGAGCCAACATGGAGGAATCCCGGGCAGTAGGGGGGCGCTGACACTGCACATAGTGATTAGGGTGTGCCCAGGCACACCTGGCACACCCCCTGTGCACGCCTATGCCCCCGAGTATAGGATTATGTACAGTATCTGAAGGGTTTCTATTTTTTTTCCCCTCTTCTATTGGTTCAATTGGATGGACGCGTGTCTTTTTTCAATCTATATAACAGTCTTCCAGCTCTTATTGGTTCCCACTGCTAAAAATGATAGTATGTCAAATAATGATCATTGCAGCTTAGCAAATTAAGCCTTTTGCTTACATCTTTTTCAAATGACGATTGTAGACACTTTACTGTTTTGTTTTTTTTTTTTATTTGGGGGGGGGGGGGTTCCCTTATATAAATCTGTCTGGCTGCTGTAACACCTTCACTTTTCTGATTTGATATGCACCTTCCAAGATGAAGTCATATGGAATGAGCAGGACCGGACACAGCAAGGGTTGCATAAAATCAGTCAACAATGCAGTCTATTGGCCAATCATCTATTGGCACAGGTAAAAATTTTAAGGAGATCTGATTGGTTGTCAAACGCATAGCTACCTGTTTTAAGTATATGAGACCAAAACCCAGCAGGCACTGATCAGCAAGTTACCTGAATGCTCTTCCCAGGAAAAAAGTAAATGATAGCAGACGCGTTTCACCTCTAGGGGGTAGTAGTGGTTTAACATTTATAAAATGTATTTCCAGTAATACCTTCACCATGCAAATTACAGCAAAGGGTTTTCAAACCAAGGGGCTTATTTATAAAACACGAAGCAAATTCAGAAAATTTGATTGGTCAATTAAGAGTTATAAAAAAGACAGGCTGATGTCAGATGGGCAATTCTACTGCTGGAGACAAATCCCCAATGGTAAGACTGATAAAGACGCCACCTGTCTGTCCCTATAGAATCGCTCCCTCTGCAGCCAGATGCAGCGAGATGCTCTGCAACTGGCCTGAACCACGCTGAATCTAGATCGCCAATCATGGGAGTGACATCTTACCGACTATCAATTCTATAGGGACACACAAGCAGCCTCTTAGCGATCCTGCTGATGTTTTAGACAAAAATCGCTAGCAGACAGTCGCCCATCTGACATCAGCCTTAGGGCTCATCCATGCTGCAGCTCAAAGAAGCAGTTCCTACAGGCTTAGGAGCGCTCATGTTTTTCTGCCTGGAAACTCCCCTCTATGTTAGCCAATGTGTCCGTGCACACTATGGCTTATTCAGGCGTTTACAGGCAGAAAAAAAAGAAACCCCACCTAACTCACGGTTTTGAGAGGAGCTTTCGAGCAGAAAAGACGCCCAAGTGCCCAAAAAAGCATAAAAAAGCTCAAAGAAGCTAGAAAACACATAAAAAAATATATTATTATTATTATTATTATTATTAATAATAGTATTATAATAATAAATATTATTAAATAATATTATTATTAAATGATAATAATATTTATAATTATTATTATTATTATTATGATGATGTAAATGAGCTGAGGGGAGGGGTTGTGGGAGAAAAAAAAGAAAAAATAAAGCTCAAAAAGAGCTCAATAAAAACCTGCAAAAAAAGAGCCCAAAAAAGTAGGGCTGTGGAAATTAACTATTAATTCCTCGATTCATTTTTTTGATCGATCAAAATTCTTTTGATCGGTACTCACCTCTCCGCCGGCTTCCGGGTCTTCAGGGAGTTCTGTTGGAGATCCGGTGACGTCACGGACACCGGCGGGGCTTGCCGTGTCTATCTGAAGGGCTCCTTTGCTGTGCCTTCATATCTGTATGCTGGCGGGACCTTACTATCTGCCACACGCAATGGCTGTTACACTTCCCTCTATCACTTCCCTCTATCAACCTGGGATTCTACAGCCATCCACTGGGAGTTGTGATAGTTCCCTTCACGGGACATCTACATGCCGACAGACTGATGTTAACCCCTCCTCATCTGGATTCAGCAGTGGTATCGTTGTACACATTTTTATACCAGCATCATACTTAGCTACATGTTTTTATGACTGCTTTTGCTATCGTTTGGTATTACTCGCACCATTTTTACAGTTTATGTAGCTACATCTATTTTATCTCCAGTGCAATATTTACTTTGTTACCTACTTGAAGACTATAAATGTTTTAATGCTATTCCCATTGAGCGCTGCCTTTGTGTGTTTTTTGTATCCTGCTATCCATTATTCCAGTGGTTGGTAGCTGCACTGGGAATCGGCCTGCAAGGAGATCAGCTAAAAGTAGTTGGATCTGTATGTGCGTTATAATTAATCAAAATTAGTCGATTAAAAAAAGAAAACGATTAATTGAACACGAAAATTTTAATCAGCAACAGCCCTACAAAAAAGTAAAGGCTTCTTCAAGCTGAAATAAAAGCAGCTTTTTTTTTTTTTTGAGTTGCAGTGTGCATGAGCCCTTAGCTTAGAGAGTCCAGCTTTTAAAAATGTGCTACTTTTTTTAAAACGGCAAGTGTCAGATAAAATTGTTACTCCCTATTAAAGTGGTTGTAAACCCATGTGAATTTTTTATTTTTTTAAATCACCTGTAAGAGAAAGCCATAATGAGCTAATATGGACTAGCATAATAGCTCATTATGCATCACTTACCTTAGATCGGGGCCCCCAAAGCCGTCCTGGTCTCCCTCTCCAGCCATCGCTGCGGCGATAGCCGGAAGGTTATTTCCGGGTATCGCCGCTCCAGCCAATGACAGCGCCGCTCCGGCACTGTGATTGGCCGGAGCGGCGAAGACGTGACTCGGCGCATGCGCGCGTGAGCCGTCGAATCTGGCTAAATCGTCGAATGATGGGACTTAGCCGGATTTGTGAATGGGATTAACCCCATGAATGCGCCGTTGTCTACGGATGCATGTCGTTTTTAGCAAATATCTTCTAAACCGTGTAGGTTTAGGAGATATTTCTTGCACCTACAGGTAAGCCTTAATTTGGGCTTACCTGTAGGTGCAAGTTGCAAAAGTGGGTTTACAACCACTTTAAAGAATTCTAAAATCCAGTTAGCAAAACTTCCTACAGTGGCAAACATTACTGCAAACATTTGCTACAGATTAGGTATTATTATACAGGATTTATATAGCGCCAACAGTTTGCGCAGAGCTTTACATCAGGGAAGACAGTACAGTCACAATACAGGAGGGATCAGAGGGCCCGGCTCGTTAGAGCTTACAGTCTAGAAGGGAGGGTCACGTGGAACAAAGGGTAGTAGCTGTGGGGGATGATCAGGTGGATGACAAAATGAAAATACAGTTGTTAGGTGTGGGTAGGATAGGCTTCTCTGAAGAGGAGGGTTTTCAGTGATCCTCTAAAAGCGAATAGAGAAGGAGATAGACGGACAGATTGGGGTAAGGAGTTCCATAGGCTTGGAGAGGCTCTGGAAAAGTCCTGGAGACGAGCATGGGAGCGGTTGATGAGAGAGCTAGAGAGCAGGAGGTCTTGAGAAGAACGAAGGTAGCATATTCCTTGAGGCTGGATTCGCATAGCAGATTGTGACCGACTCTCTATAGAGCCGGTTCACACGTCTCCGCAGCGGCTCAGGGGTGAATTGCACAGGAGCCCTGTACGTCTTTTGGTCCGTTTCAGGTCTGAATTCAGTAAAAAATTCCGGCTGCATTTGGACCTGAAACAGTGAATGGCGACGCACCGAACTCCTGCTGTGAGACGCTGCGCTCTCCAGTGTGAACCCAACCTGAACAGAGGATGAACCTGAGATTTGGCACTTTATCAATACGCCTTCAAATCCACAAATTCATGGCAAGCATAATATCAGAAACATGAAAGAAATGCAAATGGCTGCAACCAGCCCCTTCGAAAAAAAAGGTGCTGCACCTGGTAACCCAAAAAAAAAACAACAAACAAACAAACAAACACAAACAAACAAACAAACACACAAACAAACACACAAACAAACACACACACAAACAAACACACAAACAAACACACACAAACACGGCCTCTTTCCCACAAGCATATCATAGCACAGTGCAAGGGTTGTGTTTGCCCAAACGGGATGCACAGATGTTTTGTCCCTCCCTGTGCAGGCAGTCCCATTTACTTCCATTGGGACATAGTGGCTGCGCAGACACAGCCATTGCTCCTGATTTGACAGCCGTGACAGTGCGCAGTCCCGAACCCAGACAGCGTATGTTGGGGGCCCATGCACCCACATGGCTGTCAAATTGTGTCCCAATGGAAATTAATGGGACTGCCTGCACAGGGAATGCATAGAACACTTGTACATCCCTGTGGCGGCAAATAAAAGGCATCACACAGGCAAACACTGTAGTACACCCATGTAAACAAGGCCCAACAGTCTCATAAAATGTAGGATTCTATTTCCACATAATCCGAAAAACACCAAATGATCTGCAGCATTCCGAAAAACTGCACGATTGCATGCAAAGTCTCAAAACAAAAAAAGTCTGCACCACCCAAGGAGCAGGCACGTCTAAAGGGATACCAGGGATGTGTTCTTTCATATAATGCTTGGGATCAAAATGATTAATGGCAGTGAAAGCGAATAGCTGTAAGAGGTGGGCCAGCTACATTACAGATCAGGAGAAGGGATACATGATGACTGATGCAGAGTTACATATACAGTATTTGTATATATCAGGGTGGATAAAAATCAATATCGGATTTTTTTGATTTTTATCAAATGTATTTATTTCTTTTTTTTGTTTTCTCAAAAGAAGAAGTTTAAGAAAACTAAAACATACAGAAAACAGCAGTATCTGTCATAACTTCTGGTTTATCAATAAAATGCTTTTGGAGTAAAAATCTATCTAAAGATAGTTTTCTATTTAGGATACATTATTAATTTTGTTTATTCAGCATTAAATGGAGCTTAGTTATGTAGCATGAGGCTGTACATTCGGCAATATTTACATTTTTTTTGGTAAACTCATTCAATGAATTCAACCCAGGAAGGGGCCATCCCCAAACTGTTCCCACAAAGTTGGGAGCATGAAATTGTCCAAAAGTTCTTGGTATGCTGACGCCTTATAAGTTCCCTTCACTGGAACTAATGGGCCAAGCCCAACCCCCAAAAAAACAACCCCACACCAAGATCCCCCCCTCCACCAAATGATTTGGACCAGTGCACAAAGCAAGGTCCATAAAGACATGGATGAGCGAGTTTGGGGTGGAGGAACTTGAATGGCCTGCACAGAGTCCTGATCTCAACCCGATCGAACACCTTTGGGATTAGAGTGGAGACTAAGCCAGGCCTTCTCGTCCACATCAGCGCCTGACCTGACTCCTAAACCTTCTGAGCAGCCTTCCCAGAAGAGTTGAAGAGGTTATAGCTGCAAAGGGTGGGCCAACTCAATTAGGGCCGAAACTAATTGATTAATCGACAACTAATCGATTATGAAATTAATCGATTACCATTTTCATAATCGATTAATCGGCCAGTAACATAATGGGGTTAAAAAAATAACTAAAATTAGCCCTTTAAAGTACAAAAAGAGCAAATCGCTACTGTAAATATTACTTTCATTGTCCCACAGTAAAAAATTACCCCCTTACAGCGATTATTTGCTCTTTTTGTACTAATTTTAGTTTTTTTTAACCCCATTATGTTACTAAACATCTCAGGCCTGGGTCACACCTCTGTGTTTTGTGTTTTGCAGAAACACACTACAGGTCATTTACACGGTTTCCTATGGGACACGTTCACATCCAAGATTTTTTCGGCTGCTACGTATTTGGAAAGGACAAGGACTTTTTTTTTAATGCAAAACGGTGCTATTTTGTTTTTTTGGTTGAATAGACTTCAATGGAGAAGCTGCAGAAAAGCATGTAATGCGTTTTTGCGGCAATTTGTGTTTTTTAATCTGCCCAACAACAAATTGGCCAAAAAATTATTTAAAAATGCAAATCGCAGCAAAAGAAGGTTATTAACCGATTAATCGAAACAATAAATCGGCCAACTAATCGATTATGAAAATAATCGTTAGTTGCAGCCCTAAACTCAATATTAAACCCTACACACGAAGACTGGGATGCCATTAAATTTTGTGTAAAGTCAGGCGTCCCAATACTTTTGGTAATATAATGTAGGTCTCCCAAGTATCAGACCAAGCATCTAAAATAGCTTCACCTCTGATAATATGGATCTGCATGTTGGTTATTGCCCTTTTATAAACACCAATGCATAACGTATGCCTCCTGTCACTTTAATAAACCTCCAGTGCCAGTATTAGTCTCAAGGGTAGAAATGGAGACATGGTAGCGTGACATTCCAAACCACGAGAAAGATAGTCAAGCTACCCACATCACAGTAATCTGTAGAATCCATTAACCCCGTGCTTCACACAATCCCAGGTGCCTACCTCTGAGAAGTTATGGCTCTTTTTCATTAGACATGCAGAGGAAGATTTCAGATTTAAAAAGTTAAAAAAAAAAAATATATATTGCATTAATTTTCAGCTATTAAAATCTTTTAAAACAAAATGACCTTTAGCTTTAAAGATGAATTCCAGGTATGGATATTTTATACATATTTACATCGGTCTTACTTGGACCAAATGCAACCATCTACAGTGCCTTGAAAAAGTATTCATACCCCTTGAAATTTTCCACATTTTGTCATGTGAACACCAAAAACGTAAATGTATTTTATGTGATGGACCAACATAAAGTGGCACATAATTGTGAAGTGGAAGGAAAATTATAAAATTATTTTCAAACTTTTTTACAAATAAATATGTGAAAAGTGTGGCGTGCATTTGTATTCAGCCCCCCGGAGTCAATACTTTGTAGAACCTCCTTTTACTGCAATTACAGCTGCAAGTCTTTTTTGGGGGATGTCTCAACCAGCTTTGCACATCTACAGAGTGAAATTTCTGCCCATTTTTCTTTGCAAAATATCTCAAGCTCTGTCAGATTGGATGGAGAGCGTCTGTGAACAGCAATTTTAAAGTCTTACCACAGATTCCCAATGCGATTTAGGTCTGGACTTTGACTGGGCCATTCTAACACAATAATATGCTTTGATCTAAACCATTCCATTGTAGCTCTGGCTGTATGTTTAGGGTTGTTGTCCTGCTGGAAGGTGAACCTCCACCCCAGTCTCAAAGTCTTTTGCAGACACCAACAGGTTTTCTTCTAAGATTACCCTGTATTTGGCTCCATCCATCTTCCCATCAACTCTGACCAGCTTCCCTGTCTCTGATGAAGAAAATCATCCCCGCAATACGATGTTGCCACCACCATGTTTCACGGTGGGGATGGTGTGTTCAGGGTGATCTGCAGTGTTAGTTTTCCGCCACACATCCCAACCTGCTAAAACTAATTTCAGGGAGGTGGCGCTCCATGCGCACGCGCTTCCCCCCCCCCCTAATTTAACACAACTAGGAGGATGATCAAATAAAATGGAATCAGTATACACAGGTTTACTTTTTCTTAGAGATTTAAAGGAACACTAACCACCATGACCACTACAGTGATTTGAAGTGGTCATGGTGGTAGGAGTCAGTATGTGCAGTGTTTCTGCTTGAAACAGGTAGGGGGGGTGAGAGGGAGAGGGAGAGCCGAGAGGGGGAGGAGGGTGCTGAGAGAGGGGAGTGCTGAGAGAGATCCCTAGCCCTGTCCCTATCTGCAGTCCCTCCTCTGTCCTATTGTACTAGAGTCTATCTGCAGCCTGCAGGCCTGTGCATGATGGTACAGTTCCTTCCATTCCATGCCAGTCTGTCTTCTTGTGAGCATCCGCTTTGATCCTTTCAGCTTCTCCAGGCCATCCTCTGTGTCCCATATCAGCCTGTCCTCGCTCCGGACTTCACGTGACACTAGAGAGCGGAGGAATCCATGTTGCTCTAGAAGCGTGGGGTATGGTACGCTGCGCCCGCCCCGCTGCTTCTCGCCTCTTTGGGGGGCGGTGTCAAGGAGGAGGAGGCGGTGCTGGTGGAGCTCTTCTGTTGAGTCCCGGGCTCTCTCGGGCCCGCCAGCCTATCTGCCCTTGGCTTGCTGATTACTGACGTGTGTGGTGACGGTTGCCCGGCCGGCGGCCCCCTGCACCCCAAGGGCGATGCGGTGCTGATTGATGCCGTAGTGCCACCAGCCCCGTGCCTCTTTGCCCCCCGCTAGATGGCCATCACACCTGGGGACAGTACACCAGCAACTCTGCCTCCCCCCACGCTATGCCACTGGTCACATAGCCGCCAGGTAGGGGAGGGGTAGAGGACGAGGCACAGCCACTGACAAGCTCCAGTTGCCTCTCTCCTCCCGATGCCTGGAGAGTAGGTAAGCCTGTGGCCCTGGATCAGCCCTGCAGCCGGGATATTGCCCCCCACTTGCGGGTGTCCGGGAGCCGCAGCTGAAATGCGGAGACTCCCGCGACTCACGGGAGACTTGAGCAGTCTGCATAGCGTTTTGCTTTTAGGCCAAAAAGTTAAATTTTGGTCTCATCTGACCATAGAACCTTCTTCCACATGTTTGCCGTGTCCTCTACATGGCTTCACGCAAAATGCAAATGGGACTTCTTATGGCTTTCTTTCAACAATGCCACTTACACAGGCATTCCATGAAATCGCGGCAAAGTCGCAGTAGTGTGAAAGGGGCCCAAGGGTCTCCAACAAACCGCTGAGGGCTTCACAGAACAGCTGTACTTATACGGAGACTAAAATACACACAGGTGGACTCCATTTACCAATTAGGTGACTTCTGAAGAAAATTGGTTTCACTAGATTTTAGTTAGGGGTATCAGAGAAAAGGGGGCACGCCACACTTTTCACATATTTATTTGTAAAAAATTGAAAACCATTTATCATTTTTCATCCACTTCACAATTATGTGCATGTTGGTCCATCACATAAAATCCCAATAAAATAAAATTGACGTTTTTGGTTGTAACATGACAATGAAAAAGTATTCATACCTCCTTGAAATTTTGCACAAAGGTACTGTATATACCATACTTGGCCGATGCCACTGCTTCTCCAGTAATCTCCACTTGCTCCTAGGTTCTGCACCGAGTGGCTACCCTGCTGCCTTCTGAACACAGGAGGTCAGCGTCTGTGTCCGAGCGCCAGAGAATACTTGCATTTTTTGAATGAATGAAAAGCGTGCTCTGATTGGACGAGGTAGAGAGTGACATCACAATCTCACCTCATCTGATCAGAGAATGCTTTGTATTCATAGAATGATTACTTGTGTACCAAAACAGAGGACATTGTCCATATTACCACCTTACATGTTCCTAGGCATAGGCTCATCAGTAGCGGGTGCTGTAGAAACTACCAGCTGGAAACTGGGCTTGTCATTAAACAATGCATCAGTGGCGGTGCGTCCATAGAGGGCGCCGGAGCGCCGCCCCCTCTCGCTCCTGCACCGCCACTGAAAGACAATACACAGATTCATGCATTGCATGAATCTGTGTATTTTTGCCGCTGCCGCACTGCCCACTATTCATATGGCCGGCCTCCTGGTGAGCGCCGGCCATATGAATTAGAGCGGTGGCCGGCGGTGGGTGTGACTTGGAAGTGTCTATCAGAGCCAATGGCTCTGATGGCCTTTCCGAATACAGCTCTCACGCTGTAATCGGCTTCCAAAAACTCCAAGGTACGCACGGGGGTGCGTTCCTTGGAGAAGACTGTGGGGGTTTCAGCCAATCAGGTTCACCAGATCTGGTTACCGGTAACCTGATTGGCTGAAGCGACATCGAGGGCGGGAGAAGACATCGAGGACAGCGCGGACCCGAGGAAGGTAAGTGCAGGGCCTGGGGGGGGGGGGGGGATAGGCTGGCTGTACATGGGGGAACAGACTGCATCTGGGGGACACACTGGCTGCATCTGGGGGACACACTGGCTGCATCTGGGGGACACACTGGCTGCATCTGGGGGACACACTGGCTGCATCTGGGGGACACACTGGCTGCATCTGGGGGACAAACTGGCTGCATCTGGGGGACAAACTGGCTGCATCTGGGGGACAAACTGGCTGCATCTGGGGGACAAACTGGCTGCATCTGGGGGACAAACTGGTGGCGTTTGGGCACAGTGGCTGCAATTTATGTTTTTTTTTTTCAGTTTGTTTGCACCCCCCAAAAATTTTGAGCACCAGCCGCCACTGCAATGCATATATTCCCCAGCACACTGTGGATCATCAGATATTGTTCAAAACTTTTATTGCAGAAAGATGACATCACAAAAAGGACCAAGTACAATGTTTCAGAGCTGTGCAGAGCCTTCTTCGTCAGGCATGTGATAAGGTGCACCTCACCGCATGCCTGACGAAGAGGTTCTGTGTGCCACTTGAAACCTTCTCGGTTATGCAGGTCAATGGAGCAGGGTGGACCTGGCGCATGTGATCAGTGGACCAATTGGGTAATCGCAGGATTGGAAAGCCAACTGCCAATGACATCCGAGAAAAAGGCACGTGGTACCCAGTGGTGTGTGATGGTTGATGGGTGGATCACAGCAGGACAACGCTGGACTGGACATGTGAATTCTGGATAAAAGTTTAAAAAAAAAAAAACTTAACACGTCAACACAAGGGGACACAAAAGGGAGTGAAGTTCCTCTTTGAAGGCCCCAGTAGCCCACAAACCAAAAAAGCTGCATTAGAGCCCGTCAACTGAAAGTCAAACCCAACTGTCAAACAACTCCAAATGATCTCAGAAGCATCTCAAACTGATTGCATATGGAAGTAGAATGCAACAGAAAGCAAGCAGCATTTGCCCATCAATACAAGCTGACAAGAACGCATAGGAGCTCCAGCCCATCTTTCACACATTACTATTGGTCCCTCATAGTGAAGGAAGGCCACAATGGCAAGGGGGTTTCACATCAACATCTGTCCAAGTCTATGTGCTTCTCAGCAGGCCTGCAGCCTCAAGGTGCAAGATTCTGTGCAGTATCTCCCCTCTTTCTTCTTCACGCTTGCGTATTCACATAGCTCAGAAATTGGTATTCCCAGAATAGATAAGGAACAAGGCAATAAAAAGTGGGCCTGGTGTGCTACACCTGCATGGAAACCAGACCCCCTGGGCAGGTAGGCCATGTTTTTGTCCATCAAGTCTAATGTCACATACACACGACCGGTTTTCCCGTCGGAATAAACTCTGATGGGTTTTTCCGACGGAATTCCGCTCAAGCTGTCTTGTATACACACGGTCACACCAAATTCCGCCCGTCAAGAACGTGGTGACGTACAACACTACGACGAGCCGAGAAAAATGAAGTTCAATGATTCCGAGCATGCATGGTTTTTAGTCCATCGGATATGCATACAGATGAACTGAATTTTTTTCCGTCTGATTAAAAAGAGAACATGTTCTCTATCTAATGCCGCGTACACACGACCGTTTTTAATGTCATTGAAAAAAACTGCATTTTTCTCGACGCGATTCTTCTCAAGCCTGCCTTGCCTACACACAATCGTGGAAAAAAATGCTTGAGTAAAGCGCGTTGACGTACAACACGTACGATGGCACTATAAAGGGGAAGTTCTATTCGGATGGCGCCACCCTTCATGTTAGTAAAGTTTGTTGAGACGATTCACGCTTTTCCGTCCGTTACAGCGTGACGAATGTGCTATCTCCATTACGAACGCTAGTTTTACCAGAACGAGCGCTCCCGTCTCATACTTGATTCTGAGCATTCGCATTTTTTTTTTCACGTCGTTAAAGCCCACACACGGCCATTTTTCATGACGAGAAAAACGACGATTTGAAAAACGACGATAAAAATTAGAGCATGTTCCGATTTTTTCATGGCCATTTTTCACGTCGTGAAAAATGCTCTGAAGCCCACACTTGATCATTTTTAATGACCATTTTAAAAAATTGAATTTTTCTCGTCATTAAAAAACGGTCGTGTGTACACGGCATAAGTCCATTGGAATTTCCGAAGGAAAAAGTCCGATGGGGCATACACACGGTCGGAATATCTGAGGAAAAAATCCCGTCTGACTTTTTCCATCGAAAATTCCGACCGTGTGTACGCGGCATTACCCCTCTGATTGTAGAATTTTCAGAAGTTCAAATGACTGTTTAGAATCCTCCCATTGCCTTCACCAAAAATACGCCCTTGTAGATCATAACAACCATACGGCTCTTCTTCCCAGATAAGAGGGCGTAATCTCTGCTCATCATCTCTTCTGGGATCATCAGTATTGATCGGCTTGCATTGTTCCTCATAACATCTTAAAAAAAATAATAGAGTTTTCCAGATGTGTCTACGTTCCCTCCCTGTGAGCTATGTATGGGTGGGGGGGGGGGGGGGGGAGCTGGCTTATTGTCTATGTGAAACAAGTATTTACAAGTACGTTTCATCCTGCAAAGCCACATTGCTGCACTCACCATCTCAAAACACACCTAGCACACATTGATCGCTTTTATGCGATCCACCAGGACCACTCCAAAACCTGCGACAAAAACAAAAATCTAGAATTTAGAAGAAAGAGTAGTTTTGCACATCGCAGTAAAGAACACCCATGTAAATTGTATGACCTGACAGAGCATTTTATAGTTTGATTGCATCTAAAAGAAAAGGTTTTGGATTTACTCTTGATGGTTTTGTGTGTACTGATTGGTGTATGGATTGAATTTTCTCTATTGGATCGTTTAGATCCCAGTTTCTCAACTGGGGTGCCATTTGTGGTGCAGCAAAGTCGATGCAGTTTGCCCCAAGTCAGCATCATGAGCTGCCATGGTACAGGCTGGCCACAAGCACCACATCAATGACCAGGGGCACATGGTGCCCCCCCCACGACATGGCAATGTGCGATGCTGAGCCAGGGCAAGCGGCATGCAGGGCCACCCCCAGCATTCAGGACAGGACGGATTCCACCTCCATCCAGACCTGTTCTGCCTTTTACCCTCTGCTATGCTGCAGGGTTACCGTAGAGCTCCGATTAAAAAAGGGGACCCTGATAGGGGGAGGTAAATTCGCTGTATAGGGGGGGGGGGATCCTGACGGGAAGTGTGATGCTTCTGATTAGAGCTGCACAATTAATCGTGAAGAATCGAAATCAATCTTTTTCCCTTCCTGATCTTCAGAACAGCATATCAAGGTCTGCTTTTTCATCCATCCGTTTACGGATGAAAACCGGACATACATTGGTCCCTATGAGATAGCGGGTGTCAGCGGATGAACATCCGCTGAGACCCGATCTCACCCGGGTCCGCAATCCTCCAATTCTGCAGACGGAGGAAAATCCTATTTTTCAATCGGTCTGCAGAGCGGATCGGATGAACACGGACAGACGGTCCATGTTCATCCGATCCCCCCATAGAGGAGAGCAGAGATCTGACATGGCGGTCCCTGCACAGTGTGCGGGGACCGCCCTATCGTCCGCCGGCTCAGCGGGGATCAACGGAGCGATCCCCGCTGAGCAAGCGGAGGTTCACGGGGCGGATCATCACGGATCACAAGTGCAGAGAGTTCTCACAGCTGGATAAACAAAATCCAGGCAGCCTGCCAAGTTTTAATACAACACACAAATAAGTGGAAACAAAGTATCTCTTCATTCTTTTATCAAAAGAAAAAGAACTTAGCGTGTAGATGAAGGAAGTTTAACCATTTAAAGACCAAACCTTTTCTGACATTTGTTGCTTACAAGTAAAAAATCTGTATTTTCTGCTAGAAAATTACTTGGAACACCCAAACATGATAGATTTTTTTTAGCAGAGACCTTAGAGAATAAAATGGTGTTTGCTGCAATATTTTATGTCACACCGTATTTGCGCAGCGGTTTTAAAAATAAAATAAAAAAATACACTTTAATGAATTAAAAAAAGAATGAAACAGCAAAGTTAGCCCAATTTTTTTGTATAATGTGAAAGATGATGTTACACCGCGACAATTGTGAGAGAATTGTGATCTTTATTCTAAGCAAAAAAAATTGTGATTCTCATTTTAGCCAGAATCGTGCAGCTCTACTTCTGATTTGATGAGAGGATTCTACGATGGAGAGGGACCCCCAATATGAAGTTACATTTCCATCTAGGTGGTTCTGTGCATCACCCCAGGCCCAGGTTTTCCACTGATGGTAGTTCACAGGGCACCTTAAGATTGTGTATTGTAAAGGGCGCCAAGGTTGAGAAAAGCTGCCACACATTTAACACCCCCCTCACCAGAAGTCTAAACAATTCTTGGACTTTTTATTTTATTTTTTTAAACTGAGAAAAAATATTAAAAGTAGTGTCTATTTTGTAGAATGTCAGATAATTGGAGCATGAACTCTTCATTTTACCACCTCTTTGTCCTCCACTCAATATCAGCAGCTGACGGGCTGTCTTCAACTATTAAAGAGACACGCCAATCGCCTGTCAAACTATGGATTGGATTATGATCAGTGCCAATCAGATACTGCCGGAGCCATCTGCCCACCTAACTTTATGAGCATTCTGAGAGATTTACACATGCGAGATCTGCAAAGAATAAATGACTTGGCCCTTGTTAACCTTCCTTAGTAAACACAGATACAGGCTAGGCCTTGAAGCCACCCACAGGTTCAGTGTAATGACGTCAGCATTATATGCTGGGAAAAAACAAATTCACACAGGTGCAGAGACCCGTAGTCCTTGAATGGCCCATTTTTTTTATGTGGCTTGAGCTGCCAGGTGCTGCGTGCAGGCAGCCCATTTAAGTCTATGGGGACACAGAGACACAGCCGCTTGTAGCACCTGACAGGTGGGCGGGTGTGGGCGAGTGACCCCAGTGTGGGTTCAGGATCACTCAGACGCACACCTGCAAAATTTGTGATGAGCCGCTGGTCTGTATAGCTAATGCATCCCCATAGACTTGAATGGGCTACCTGCATGCAGCACCTGGCAGCTTAAGACAGATAAACACACAACCCATTTACAAATGAAGGGAATCAACGCCTGTGTAAGTGAGGACTAACAATGAACTTCTCTTATTTGCTCCCTTTTGGTGCGTTAAATATATAATTGAAAGAGGCTTTGTTAGATCTGTTCAGCAAGTGCCCACAAAACCCAGTGATCCTGCCAAAAATCTAGCAAGCTGATAACTTCTGTACTCTGCCTGTGCTTACCGTTATCCTTTAATATTGATCCCAGTTCTCTCTGTGGACTACAGAACCCTTCCTCTCTACATAATCTAGAGGAGGAAAGCAAAAGGGTTTGTAGTCCTTGCATGCTCCCTGTCCTTGGCTGGCCATACATGGATCGAAATTTGGCCGGTTCAGCAGAGACCGGTAGAATTTCGATCCATGTGTAGAGATGATCTGCCAATCGACTTCTGTACAACCGCCCAGTCAGATTTTCCCTACTTAATCCGCGCCATCGGCTATAGTCTGCAACGTTGATCAGTGTATTCTAATGGTGGGGAAAGTCTCCCCGCAGTCAGAGTACAATCAGAGTACAATACCTCAGTGGGGAGGACTCTCCCCTTCATCCAATGTCTGGATGGGGGAGACAAGTTTCCCCCCCCCCCCCCCCATTCAAAAAAAAAAAAAAAGGCTATTCTATGGACTGCCTTAAAAAGAGAAATATGGGATTTTTTTTCTTCAAGAATCATACTTCCCTAGGTGGATGCAGCATTGGACCAGTGCTGCATCTGTCCCCCACCAGCTCTAAGCCCAGGTTCACACTGGGGCTGCGGGAGTGAAGCCGTGCGAGTTCAGCTGAACTCACACGATTTCACTCCTGCCTGTCAGTCCCGATTTCGGCCGCGATTACAGGGACACATCTGTGCAGGTTTCTGCACAGATGTCAATGTAAATCGCGGCCCGAAATCGCAAAAAGTAGTACAGAAACTACTTTTTGAAATCGGTGCAGCGCCGCAGATGCCGCGTCTCACCGATTAGGACGGTGCCATTGCCCGCAATTTGCAGCAAATATCGCTGATTTGACATGTCAAATCGCACCAGTGTGAACCAGGGCTAAGACTGAGAACTGAGCGATTAAAGAGGAAGTAAACCCTCGTAAATATTTTTTTTTAAAACTAACCTGCAAGAGAAAGGCATAATGAGCACAGCATACTAGCTCATTATGTGTCACTTACCTGAGATCGAAGCCCCCGAAGTCTGCCTCGGTCCGTCCACCGCCATGTCCCCTCTCGCTAGTTCCGGGTATCGCCGCTCCGCCGCTCTGATTGGACGGAGTGGCGATGACGTCACACGCAGGCCGGCAAGGTCCTATTCATAAAACCGGCAATGACCCCGGCCTGCTAGTGCGCATGCCCGCGACTTCATCTGCGCTATTTTTAATCTAGGCTTACCCGTAGGTGCATGTTGTCAAAGTGGGTTTACAACCACTTTAAACACCGCTGATTGCTTGGTTCTCAGAGCTCCGTGAGCAGAAAGCTGGTGACTGTCAGTCAATGCTGTCTGTTCTGCCCCCCCCCCCTCCGTGCTCACTGAAGCGCTGAGCTGTGGAGGGGGCGGGAGCGGCTGGCTTAGGCTCTCAGCAACTCACTGAGGCGGAGCTAGGTGCCGGTCCAGGGTTGTGGGCGGATCCCGACCATATTGCCACAATCTTCCCATAGCCTGAACAGGCTCTGTAGCGTGCAAACATTCAGCATGCAATCCCAACCGGCATTGCATTTTAGCAGAGGAGCGATGCAAGAATTCTTAATGGCATCCCCACGCATCAGCACCAAGTTAGGTACTGCTTGATTTATTTATTTTTTAAAAGGATTTCCACGTTTCTCTTTAGGTACAGCAGCCCATACAAAATGACCAGGCTGATGTTCCCCCAATGTGTGCACAAACACCATGCACTAGTATGAACCAGTGTAAAACCAAAATCTTTCAGATCTCCATATTAAGGTCTGGTTCACATCTGCATTTGACATGCCTTTTAGGGGCAGTTCAACTGAGCACTATACAGTATTAAATAAATTTTCCTGCAGGCTACACACGTAGAAATGCACACAGGTGTGGGTGGAGACTTTACACTATATACAGCAAAAGACGATTCTAAAATTTTCTACCACTGGCACCCATTCACCCAACTTGGCAGTGCAGCTTCAAGTCCAACTGAGCTTTCAAATCAGCTAAATATATCCAAAGTACATAAAAATAAAAAGGTTTTCAAAGTCAACATATTCTTTAAAAAACAGCCAAGGTTATCATGCCGCGCAATATTCAGAATAAATGGCATCACATTGCACCAACACGCATTACCGTAGCAGGAGGATGTGGACCAGTGTTAATTTTGGCAGCAAATTTCGATTTAGTTATAGGCCTCATGCCCACGAACGTTTTTACAGCCGCGTTTTTTACAGCTTAAAAACGCCTGTCCATGTTGTTGTATAAATGCCTTTTTTTTTTCTTATTTTTTTTTTCCCCTCGAAAAAACGTCGGAGCTCAAAAACGCAATCGCTGCGTTTTTGCGCGTTTGAGCGTTTAACACTTTGCGTTTTTTATGCCTAACGCCGACGAACGCACTGGTCCTGGTTTTTTTTTTACAGCTTAAAAACGCATATGCTATTTGCAGCTCAAAAACGTCTAGGTGGGCATGAAGCTATAGACTAACATGGACAGGCGTTTTTAAGCTGTAAAAAAAAGGCTCAAAAATGCGGCTGTAAAAACGTCCGTGGGCATGAGGCCTTAGTCTTAGGACTAAAATGGCATTTTAGTTTTAGTCCCATTTTAGTCTTCTGCAATTGTTTTAGTTTTAGTCATATTTAGTCGACAATCTCCAGTACATTTTAGTCGACTAAAATCTCCCGTACATTTTAGTCGACTAAAACTAATTTTAGTCACCTAAAATCTAATGGGTGTAATTAAATTGTAATGCATTAGTTAACATTTCTCTACAATGTCCAAACTCATTATATACTGCTGGAGTGAAAAATCGAATATGTTATTTATAGTATTGAGGTATGAACATGCACTACAGACTCGTGTTAATTTTGAAGCCAAATTTCAATTTAGTTTTAGTCTTAGTCTTTTGACTAAAATGGCATTTTAGTTTGTCCCATTTTAGTCTTTTGACTAAAATGCCATTTTAGTTTTAGTCGTCTTTTAGTCAACTAAAATAGTATTCATTTAGTCGACTAAAACGTTTTAGTCGATTAAATTAACACTGATGTGGATCCTGTGTGGAAGCAGTGGCCTCTCAGCAGAGGTAATTTAGCCCTCAGTCTCTTTTTCTTACTTCACTTTAAAGCTGAAGTTTAGTTATGGCAATATTTAGTTAGATTGGTCCAGCTTGGACCAATGTAAGTATGTACCACACCTGTGGGATCCTCGTGGAAGTAGGTACCGTTACTACAGTGATTACCATTGGCTTTCGGATCTCATAATGCTACTTGCTGAACACAGGAGGCACTCACTCAATCAGCACTGGCAACACCTTGTCCAATTAAAAAGAGAACTTTGCAGTCATTGAGAAAATACAAAGAGTTCCCTGAATGGTGTCAAATGCCAAGCAAACAACTTCTTGTGTTCACCAAGAACCAGGGCAGCTGCTCAGTACGGAACCTGGAAGCCAGCTGCAATCATCGTAGTATTGATGATTTCCAGCTTCCACGATCCAACAGGTAGGGCATATACATATGATCCCATACTAGCACATTAAAACAAAACCCTCCAGCTGTTCTTGCGGACAGGGTTTCCATCATCACCTGGTCTCCCTTCTGGGTTTGTGGGCTTCGGCTGTTTCAATGATTGAGCCCTGATGATGTCACTCCGTGCATGAGCACGGGAATCATGGCAGCGGCATGCCTCTCTCTCAAAAGGAAGGCATGCCATCCAATGAGAGCACAGTGCACATGTGGAGGGGGGATGGACCGTGGCTACTGGGAGTAGAAAATGTCCCATCTTTGGCATTAGGGGAATTATTAGTGCCTCATGATTGGTGTCAGTGGGAATAATAGTGCCCCATTGTTGGTGTCAGTAGGAGGTTCAGTGCTCCATCTTTGGTGCCAGTGGGAGGAATAGTTTTCCCCAATATTGGTACCAGTGGGAGGAATAGTTTTCCCATTATTGGCGCCAGTGGGAGAAATAGTTTTCCAATTATTGGCGCCAGTGGGAGGAATAGTTTTCCCATTACTGGCGCCAGTGGGAGGAATAGTTTTCCCATTACTGGCGCCAGTGGGAGGAATAGTTTTCCCATTACTGGCGCCAGTGGGAGGAATAGTTTTCCCATTACTGGCGCCAGTGGGAGGAATAGTTTTCCCATTACTGGCGCCAGTGGGAGGAATAGTTTTCCCATTATTGGTGCCAGTGGGAGGAATAGTTTTCCCATTACTGGCGCCAGTGGGAGGAATAGTTTTCCCATTACTGGCGCCAGTGGGAGGAATAGTTTCCCATTATTGGCGCCAGTGGGAGGAATAGTTTTCCCATTATTGGTGCCAGTGGGAGGAATAGTTTTCCCATTACTGGCGCCAGTGTGAGGAATAGTTTTCCCATTATTGGCATCAGTGGAAGGAATAGTTTTCCCACCATTGGAGTCAGTGTTAAAAATAGTGCCCCATTGTTGTCAGTATAGGAACTATTGCCCTATTATTGGCACCAGTGGGAGGAATAGTTTTTCCATTATTGGCGCCAGTGGGAGGAATAGTTTTCCCATTATTGGCGCCAGTGGGAAGAATATTTTTCTCATTATTGGCGCCAGTGGGAAGAATATTTTTCCCATTATTGGCGCCAGTGGGAAGAATATTTTTCTCATTATTGGCGCCAGTGGGAAGAATATTTTTCCCATTATTGGCGCCAGTGGGAAGAATAGTTTTCCCACCATTGGAGTCAGTGTTAAAAATAGTGCCCCATTGTTGTCAGTATAGGAACTATTGCCCTATTGTTGGTGTCAGTGGGAGGAATAGTTTTCTCATCATTGGTGTCAATAGTGCCTAGCATCAGTAAGAGGAAGTGTGCCCCAAGGGCCAGATAAAGACAAGTAAAGGGCCACATTTGCCCCCCCCCGGCCACAGTTTAGAGACCATGGTCCTATATGGTGCACATTTATAGCCTTATTATAGGGTTAGCTGTAGGTATAGGTAAACAAGGGGGGGCTTTTCTGCCACTTTAAAGTTGACTAAAAAACTCAAGAAGCGAGGTTTGGCTATGGTATATGAAATGTCCACAGTGGATGAAGAAGCCAAAGCCTGTGTGTACAAGGCCGGCCCATTGGACATTTTTGTGCTGAACACATATCACAAGTGTCTACCGGCTTATTATTTCAGTACTGCTCAACATCTTACTTTGAAATGGCAACAACCCAACCAACTGTCCAGGCTTGAGCTTTATAAATATATTAGACATCTGATTGATGGAATATATGACACTTTAGAAAGCCATAATAAGATTTGGGAATCTTGGATAAGCTCAAAATTGCCTAAATCAACACCCGCAAGGTCTACACATTATGGATGGTTGTTCCAGATGGCCCCAGCCCAACCCCCTGAAGGAGGCTACACCCTTACCCGTTCCTTGGCTTGCTTCCGTTCTTTCTTCCCCTTTTTACATTTCGAATTCTCACCAATATTCCTATCGCCTCAGGATTAGTCATACGCACCTCATTTAAATTCAGATGCACAATCTCAAATCAAGTTATTAAAAAAAATGACGATCTCTTATTAGATATTTCCTGCATAAATTTAGAAGAAAAAAAATGATTCTTCAGCCATTCTAACAAAATAATCCAGATTATATTAGACATTGAAAGATGCTCCTCTGCATTTGTCTTTATTATATATTATGGCTGATTTTGGGGGCTCTTTTTTGTTATCCTTAAAATGTTTTAAGAAAAAGGCCATGCAAATGACAAGCTGCTTTCTGGGGGCTCATTCACACGCAAATGTTACTTTGTTGGGGCATTAATGCACACTTGTTAATTTGGGTTAGGTCAGGTGTATTAATGTGCATTGCTTTGAATTAGAATTCCAGCCTAAACCTAAATAAATAGTCTCACAAATGCTCTCTCCCCTTCTTAAACACCTATGCTGACTAAAATGTGTAACAAAGAAGCCAGCGGCGGCTGCAGGGGAAAAGGAGAGAATGCTCAACAACAGCTATGAATTTCGGGGGCGGAGGCCCACTGGCTACCACGTCCCAGCTGTGGGCAGTTCTTCCTCCATTCCCCTGCAGCCACTACTTGTGACACAGGGGAGCAGGACCACATGACCAAGCTGGAGCAGGCTGAACATAGGTAGGTTTATACATCTTTGTTACACAGGTTAATCAGCATAGGTATTATAAAAGGGGGGGAAGCATTTTTAAAACTAGTTCGTTTTAGTTTGGAATTCTACTTTAAATGTAGCCTATTCATGCTGAATGGCTTGCCAATGCACCACAATAGATGGATATAAAAAAATAAATAAATAAAAAAGTAGAAAATTACATGGTATCCCGGAAGCTGCACATCAAGACAAGAATGAATGAATGAGTGAAAGACTTGTATAGGGCTACAATTGCAAACTGAATCGCCTCAATCAAGTCGCTTTTTGCAGCCAGTGTCTTGCTGGCTGGTGCCGTCATTTACCCCGTAGGATCTCGACACGCTTGGGACACACATTTGTACACATATATACTGGGCCAATTTGGACAAGATCCAATTAACCTACCAGCATGTCTTTGGAGTGTGGGAGGAAACCGGACAGGGGAGGGCTGGGCCAGGGGGCAGGGTGGCAATTGCCTCCCAGGCCGTCCTAACTTATGTTCAAAATGGCTGGCAGCCGCTGCCCACTACCATTTTCTTTTTTATTCTGGTCTAGGAAGTCGGGCCGGGGCATGGCCATGGTGGCCGACCACTAGCTGGTACATTCCGGGAGTTGTAGTCCGCACTCAAGCTTCTGGTGGGTGGAAAACACAGCAGTGCAGAGGAAAACTACAACAACTCCCTGGGACCGGATTCTTGGAAGCAGGCAAAGGCAGGGCGTGCCAGGGAGTCGGGATGCAGGGCTGGGCGCTGGCTGCAACTTGACCCCAGGATCAGGAGCGTTACCCCCCCAGGAGACCGTGGCGTGCAAGGACCTGCTGAGCTGAGATCGCTGAGGTGAGAGACCCTGACACCCCTAGATGACCGACCATCTCCCCCCCCATACACCCCATGTAACCTGCCCCAGTGATCAGGCTGCATTGATGGGCACTGGAGTTGGCTGCACTGATTGGCACTGGTGAGGCTGCATTGAAAAAGCAGGTGGGCCATGGATGGTGAGCTGATTCGGCGGTTCAATGGGCCACTTGACTGGACTTGCCCCCCAGGCCTAAGGCCGCCAGCCCTCCCCTGAAACTGGAGTACCCGGAGGAAACCCACGCAGACACAGGGAGAACATGCAAACTCCAGGCAGATGGTGTCGTGGTCGGGATTTGAACCAGAGACCCTTTTGCTGCTAGGTGAAAGTGCTTACCACTACACCTGCTGTGTAATATTGTATGGCAGCCTCAGCCTAGACCCTCGCCAGGCCACGTCCCTAACACGTTTCACTCCGCCCACCGGAGCTCCCTTCCCGACTTCATTCCCATACAGCCTTAGCGGCTCGCACACACATCATTGGTTTTGCAGATGTAAAAAAAATAAAAAATAAAAGTGCCCTTGTCTTTTCAAAAACACAGAACACGTACGTGCATTGCAGTGCACTGTGGTGCATTGCGTTGGAAGTAGCATTCACATTGAATGGCACTACAACAAACCACACTTTACCACAAGTACGAATTGGACCTAAAAAAGATTTTCACCTATAGGTTTTTCCTCAATTGAAATCTGTGGAAAAACCCATTAAAGCCGGTAAACATTCATTAATGTGTGTTGTCATGCACTGCAATGCACCTTGCATTGAATGTGAACGTTAGACCTAGAAAAGGTGATTTAAATCAAAAACTGCTAAAAAAGTAAGCAGAGTGGACTTTCAAGAGGTATAGGGGGAGGTCTGCTCCCCATTTATGGTGGCATTTGTCTCTTCAAAAATACAGCTTTTGCCTTCTTGGGGATAATTATATAGAACAATGTAATAAAACAGCTCAATTTTTACATCTAATGATACAACGGTGTCCATAGGGTCCTGGAATGTCCCTATAGGTCAAAACAATGTATGTGACATTATTACATCACTACTCTATAGGACTGTGACTAAAAATACGTCTACTCTAAGTGAAACATGCATAAAAAGATGCATGCCAAACCTATGCATTAGGACATGAAACTAGCCCTGGGTACAGAGAGTACAGTAACTATATTAGATATAAAGTAAAAAAGTCTTGCTGAATTAGAATGTGAATGATAATCATAACATACATCAACTTCTTCATCTTCACTCAACTCATGGGATGCTACTCTTGGGACTGATCCTCGACTATGGTCACCGGTATATATATTCCAGAGTCATGCAAGATCTTTGACACAGACCACAAATCTCCAGGGCTGGAGATGTTATGGTCACCATAAGGACTGCTAAAAGTTCTTTAGTGACCAGGATGCCTAACCCACAGACATTAATACACTGAGAACTTGGACCCATGACACAGATGTTGTTGGTGGCCTAATAAAGAAGTCTTATGCCGCGTACACACAGTCAGAATTTCCGCCAAGAAAAGTTTGACGTGAGCTTTTGGTCTGAAATTCCGACCGTGTGTATGCTCCATCGGACTTTTGCTGTCGGAATTTCCGCCAACTAAAGATTGAGAGCAGGTTCTCTATTTTTTCAGACAGAAAAAGTTCCCATCGGAAATTCCGACACGCAAAATTCCTATGCATGCTTGGAAGCATTGAACTTGATTTTCCCGGCTCGTCGTAGTGTTGTATGTCACTGCGTTCTTGACGGTCGAAAAAAATACTTCCATATGTCTCTTCTCAAAGAGTTGCAAGAGAACAATCCAGACGATTATAGGAATTTAAGAATGAATGACGACATTTTCCAAAATCTACTGCAAGCTGTCACACCATTGATCACCAAAAAAGATACGCCCATGCGGGAATCTATTAGCCCAGAACAGCGGCTAATAACCACGCTCCGTTACTTTGCGACAGGAAGGAGAATCTCCTTCCGGGTTATTTTCGTGTATCCGATCATGCGTAGAGTTTGACAATCGATTTTTATCTGACGAATACTGTACGGATTACACGAATATCGTACGACGGGCTGTCGTGCGAGCAAAGTTTTCGTGTTTGCCCCTTCGGATTTGGTTGGACGGACTGTCGTGATCGGCTGTTGAAAGCTGTGTACTAACGATCAGATTATCAAACGATCGCTCCGAAATCGATTTTGATCATCCGATAATCGGAACGTGTGTACGGGGCATAAGTCCATGTAGTATTTTTTGTCCCATCTTCCCATGTGGTGTGGACGGCTAGCTGCTTGGCCACACAAGCCTATAAATTATTGTAACACCTTTGCTAGTTAAATCGTACATTTTTATAGTGATCTATATACATCAGGTTAAAATTAGGGACATTTGAGTGGTAAAAAGGGACTGAGGGATTCGGCTGCAAAAGAGGGACACTACTTTCAAGTGAGGGACAGTTGGGTGCTATGCTACATTTATGATTACTGTGGGGGAAGCGGAGACCCATATTGCTACTGTGAAGGGTAAACTTTGTACTGTACAGTATATGGTGTCTGAAATGCCAAATCTCAGATCAAGGCAACATGGTTGCTGGTTCCAGGTTTTTTGTTTTTAGCTTGCTCTACATAAGTGGTCTCCAAACTGGTCCATTGGCTGAATGCGGCCCTTTGATTGCTCTTATCCGGCCCTTGGGGCGCTGTTTTACCCACTGATAAGAGTCATTATTCTTTCTCCCACCGACACCAAACGATGGGGCGCTACTCCTCCGACCGACAACGATGGGGCGCTACTTCTTCCACCGACAACAACGATGGGGCATTTTTCCTACCACTAATACCAATGATAGGGCACCATTCCTCCTTTGGCTTATCACAGGTGCCATGCTATCATCGTTTTTTTATACTCCCACTGACCACCAAACCTGAGGCATTTTCTACTCCCACTTGTCACAGTCTGAAGGGCAATAAACTGGCCCTTTGTTCAGAAAGTTTGGAGACCCCTGCTCTACAGGATGGAGACATACCTTTCTACTCTGTTAAGTAACATCTGTGGGTTGAGGGGCCCGGCAAAGCTCCACATTACGATACTCTCACTACATTCTTGGTATTCCTCCAAATCATTCCCCTACTCACATGTTCAGGACCATCAGCCAGTCGCTTTCTAGCTCCATCATTTGTTTTTTAAGCACACAAAGCAATGAAAGATTGAAGGACAGAACACAGGGGCCTGTTGACAATGCTCTTCAGTACAGGAATGTCCCCTAAATGGCAGCCTGCCAGGACCAGGCAAATAGACCTTCACATGTCTGCAGAGATACAGCCACTTCCAAATATAACCCTGCCACTGACGGGATCGGACACCAGCCCTGCTTCAACACACCGCGTGCTGTGTCATATCAAAAAGACCTGACATGAACCACTGCTTTTAGAAATGATCACAGTGGCTTAGATATACATTGTGCTTATCTGACCATGTCAAAAAGGAGCACCATATTGTAAGCACAACCAAGATTGGCTGGAGTCCATTCAGGCGATTCAGAACTAATCTTTAGAACCACCATGGCTAAGTAGACGTTACGAGCGTGAAAATAGGATCCAGCCAAGCAATCACCGACTTAGTGTTCAATGTTCAAAGACTCAGAATTGGAGTAACTGGATTAAGAGGGCAGCCAGGTGACAAGTATTGTTAGAAGGTGGTTACCAATGCCATCCACCATTTGTTTCACTACTTCATTTTTTTAAATTAACAGCACAAGTACGGAATTTCTGTTTGCCCACTGAAGGAAGCCCAAGGTCAGTAACCAAAAGCGCTGGATGTCAGTGGGCCAGCAGAACATCCAAGCAACTTACAAAAGCCGAACCAGGTGGAAAATTCTCAAACAATATCAGGTGCAGTCACTGGTCAGGTATTCAGATTAACGAGGGTGCCAGCTGTCAGAATACAATATCAGGCGCAGTCACTGGTCAGGTATTCAGATTAACGAGGGTGCCAGCTGTCAGAAAACAATAGAAGGTAGTGCAGATTCCGCCATACACACAATTCAGCATGGATGGAGGCATCTATTGATTCTGGATGAATGAATCTATTGATTCTCTTGTTCTGAACAAGGGCTCTTTTAGAAAGGTGGCAACGCTTACCGCCTTCAGAAAAGTGAAATGCACTGGATTGCTTTCCAGTGGGCAGTATAGCAGCATCTGTTAAGCGTTCAGGAGGTGCTGCCGCCCCCTGATGCCTTCTTTTAATGCAAGTGATTGGCTCATAGCTACAGCAGTTTGGCTACAGCCCAAGTTAAAAATGCAGCGCCAGGGACCAGCCGGGATTCGAACCATGTATGGGCAGGCTGATTGTACCCAAGTTCAGCGATCAACTTGGGTACAACCAGCCTGTCAGAAAAATCTCCCCATCTATGGCCAGCTTAAAGCTTGCTCTTTTTTGGTTTTGGATAGAGTAGATGAACAATGAATACTCGTCTTTTTGTTTGCTGGCTGTGTCCCATCAAAATCGCTTAAAGGAGGAGCTCCAGTCTCCCCAAAAGAAAAAAAAAAAAATCAGCAGCTAAAAATACTGTAGATGCAGACTTTTAGGCCCCCTTTCACACTGGGGTGGTTTGCAGGCGCTATTTTGCTAAAAATAGGGCCTAAACAGCGGCTGCTGTCTCTCCAATGTGAAAGCCCCGAGGGCTTTCACACTGGAGCGGTGCGCTAGCAGGACGTGTAAATAAGTCCTACTAGCCGCATCTTTGGAGCGGTGAGAGGAGCGGTGTGTTTACCACTCCTTCCCATTGAAATGAATGGGACACCACGGTAATACCGCCCGCAAACCGCAGCTGTAGCCACGGTTTGCGGGTGGTATTAACCCTTTTTCGGCCGCTAGCGGGGGTTAAAACCGCACCGCTAGCGGTCGAATACCTCAGCAATCCCGACGGTATAGCGCCGCTAAAAATAGCGGCGCTATACCGCCACCGCACCCACCGCCCCAGTGTGAAACCGGCCTTAATATAAAGGACACTTTCCCATCCAAGGATCCAGTGATGTCAGCACCCGAGCCAATTCTTCAAATCGGCTTCAGGTGCAGGCGCTGGCATCTTCGGTAAGGGAAAACAGTAGTGCAACATTTCGGCTTCACAGACAGACAGTTTTCTAGTGCGCATGCACAAGTCACGCTGTGCTTTTGAATGGTCCTGTTTTCTGTCTTCTGAGACTTGTGTATGCCCCAGATGCCTGCGGAGGGAGGACAGACTGAAGATCGTCGTAGATCGCTGCAGTGATCTGAGAGCGAGTACCTGGCAAAACCAGGTACCCACCCCCCCTCAAAAAAAGTGCCAAATGTGGCAGTGGAGGATGTAAACAGGGGGGGGGGGGGGAGGAGTCTTTCAATTGAAATTCTGTTGACAACTAAGGCAGCACTAATCAAGCGTAAATTTTCCAACGATGGGAAGATGGATTTCTGTACAACCACCCTGACCATACATGATCGAAATTCAGCTGGTCCCTGCTTAACCAAGTGGATATCCCCTCACTTGGAGAAATTTCCCCTCACCTGTTCCAAGTCTAAACTTTTGGATTTCCCATCCCCTCCTGTACAAGAGATCATGGTCACTAGGAAAAAAAAGTAGGGTGAATCTCCTCAGTGGGAGCACAAACCGAAATAAAAACTTGACTGGGGCTTTAACTCTTTCGCACCCAATCTGAAATCGAAAAGTTTTTGCTTTTACATGCAAATTGTTTCTAGCCCAGGGAAACTTTGATTTACACAAAAAAAAAAAGTTTTTCCAACTTGTTGTCAAGCGGGAACTCTTTCTCCCTAATCTACACAGAAAAGGGAACAAGTATTTTATTGAACTCACATTGGTATTACCAGATGGGTAATAGATTGAGGCAGGTCCTCAAACTACAACCATAGATGGACAGACACTCTTGTTGAGACGCCTCGCCTTTTCGGGCCAGCCTTCCTGTTGGTTAAAAAAAAACTTGAACAAAGTTTGCAGGCGGTCTCTAAAAAGGGAAAAAAAAAAAAAAAAAACACACACATCCATTTTCAGCAACTGTTTCAGCTAGTAAATTAGGAACTTTCCCTTCACAGCAGGAATTTTCTTCCATCTAAATTAGGTGTCACCGCTGCCCCCTTTCCCAGCATCACAACATTCCTGACTCCCCTCCCCCACCTTAGTCACAGTCCTCCTTAACTTCCCAAGGCGTGAAATACCCTTTATTTCCCATGTAGCCACCACCTGTGCCAGGCCATTCTCAGCTCTTGTTCGTCCGAAAATCTAATTTTAACTCCATCTAAAAGAGCGACGGGTCCCTCGTTCCCTTGCTCTTCCTGTAACCGAGTACCCTTTATCTTCTAACCGGCCCCAGCCTCATTGTTGGCAGACCCCCGGGTGTTCCGGCAATCAAGAGACATAAAAAATGTTTATTGTGCCGGAGAGAAAGACGGTGAATAACTAGTTTGCATAAAATTCAATTAATGTTACAAAACACTTTTCCAAGACATCCTGAGTCGAGGTTTCCCATCGAGGAATTTAAATAAATTAGTAAAATTACAAATCAAAAAAAAAAAAAAAAAAGTACATTTTGAAATAAAAATAAAAATAAAAAACACAAACAAACAAACAAAAAAAAAAACACCACAACCTTGAGCATTAAAATATAGGAAGGCCATAGCAAGAAAAAAAAAAAAAAAAAAAGGCAAAAAAACAAACAAAACAAAAACAAGGGGATGCACGATGAACAGTTCCATTTTGGCCAAAAAGACATAATGGACTATAAACAGGGTATTAGCACTAGACTGGCAGGTACATATTGAACTCCTGTTAGTGTTTACACACAGGCTCTAATTGACTTCTAATGGACCCCAGAGAACAAAGGTTGTCTCAGGGGGGAAGTGACATCACAGACGGAGCAATTTACAGACCTAAAGAATAAGGAACCACACTCTACAGATCAAAGAACAAAAGCCTCGCTGTTGTAATCAACTCAAAGGAATGTTTTAAGTCGCCAAAAAAAAAAAAAAAAAAAAAGCGGCTTGACACCAGTTACAAAAACAATTTTACTTTGCTCCCATAGGACCTGGGTTGTCCATTTTGTAATCGTAAAGTAGACTGTACTATGATAAAAAAAAAAAAAAATTGGCTTGCCTAAAAGACATTATTCATACACGGGGCCAAATTTATAAAATGCCAGAATAAAGTTGGGCTGTACACAGATTATTGTTGTTCAGTGAAGATTGACAAGCACCTGAACAGCCAACAATTTTCTGCCCGATTCTGTTGATTTTTCAGTGGAAGTACAGATCCATCCACCTGGTCGAATTTCGGACAGCTCAAAAATTGACCAAAATTCATACAATGTGTGGTCAGCTTAAAAGGTTAGTTCACCTTTACCAAAAAACTGCCTATGCAGGTAAGGGCCACCTGTAGATAATTACTTGCTGACCCCGCCTCCTCTAGATTTACTGCTACAGGGTGACCGCTGCGTGCAGAATCACGCCATTCTGCATTTCCAGGTAGAGGTGTGTAAAGAAAGATGATAAAAATTTAATTTGGGTACAGCATTGCATGACCGCTCAATTGTTAAAGTAGCGCAGTGCCGCATAGCAAAAAAAAAAAAAAAAGTCCTGAAGGGGGTAAAAACTTCTGAAGCTGAAGTGGTTAATGGCCTTGCTGTAGAAGGTGGCCATTTTAACATACCTCCTGAAGCCTGGCCAAAAAGATAGTACCATCCTGCGGTGCCTTGTTGCTAGGATGTTGCTTAAACACTACCAGCTGATTCAAAAACCCTCTTAATGCGTTCTCTCCCCTGTCGCAGTAGCTCTGAGCCAAGTGATGCTGTGACAGGGGAGATAGTATACCACACGTGTACTGAAGTTTGAGCGTTTTTTTTTATGCATTCCAGTGCATTTTTTTATATACTTTGATACATTTATGCTTTTTTTGGGCGGCTTTTTTGCACTGTACTTAGGTCCGATGCACTTTTTATGCTTTTTACTGTGTTACGGTACAGTTCTGTACAGGAAACAAAAAAAAAAAAAAGCAGCATGTTGTACTTTTTTTTTTTTTCTTAAACTAAAAAAAGCACTGCACTGGTGTGAACTATGCCATTGGAACTCATATAACCTACTTTCCATGCATTTTTGGTGTAAAAAAAAAAAAAAAAAAGAAGAAGAAGAAGAAGAAGAAGAAGAAGAAGAAGCACTGCATGTAGTGCAAACAGGTCCTAAAACTAAAATTTATACAGAATTTACCTTTATACTTAGCTCTTCTGCTGTGGGTGCAGTGAAAGCTGGAACATCAGGACAATGGTTCTGATGCTGGCAACAGCATCACCAGAAATCAGGAGACTTTGGGGCAGACTGACAACGGGACTCTGCAGGCACAATGTGCGTGGGCATCCTGTTCTGCAGTGGAGGTCCACTCTAAAAAAATTGTTACACTAAAAAAAAAAAGAAAAATTTATACTCACCCTAAATGCCTGTTGCTATGCGGAAGTCCCCTAATCTGCCTCTAATGTTCCTCTTCTCCGTCCGCAGTGGGTCTCCTTCCGCTTCCTCTTGTGAATGGGCCGCGCTGCCTTCTGGTAACTGTGTGTATCCCAGGAGGCAAGCCGCCCCATTCACAAAGCGCCGTGCGAGTGGCGCATGCGCAGTAGGAAACGGCCAGTGAAGCCTTACGGCTTCACTGCCTGTTTCCCCTACTCGGGAAGGAGGAGCCAGGAGCCTGCCAGCAGCGATCGATCACCGTGGCAGGACCCACATCGTGGGCGAGTAGGACAGGTAAGTGTCCTTATTCAAAGTCAGCAGCTACACTGTTAGTAGCTGCTGACTTTTTTTTTTCCTGCACCTCCGCTTTAAGCCCCGTCCGTACACATGAACAGAAAATCGTAAGATAATTCGGATCGTTAGTACAGAGTTTGAGAGTCGACCAGGACAGTTCATCCAATATTATTTAATTGGACATGCAAATTTTTTTTTCGTACGATGCCAGATCATCAGATTTTCGTTTAATCGATACAGCTGTCGAAAATGCAATACAAATGCATTACAACACATGACATCAGTTCTGAATTTTTATTCTGTCGTACGAGAATTTTTGTGACTTTAGTAAACTCTTCAGATTCGATATGAGATTAGCATGCAAAAAAAAAAGAACGATCATTTGTCTGATAATCTCATTGTGTGTGCCGGGCATTAATACAGGTGTGCACACAGAGGGGTGACAATGCCATCAAGGCATTAGGATCCTATGGTTAGAGTTGTCACCTGTTCACAGGAAGAGTCAGGTACTAAAAGATCAACAGGTAGAATTTAACAAATTAGGTAGGGAGGAGATTATTACATTGGTAGTACACTTTAAAATGGTGGTATTCCAGATTGTAACTCTAGGCATGCTTCCACTGGTGGCAAATGAGGCAACAAAGTCTCAACAGGAAATCAATCTTGTGTTTGACACCTTGGTTCTAACTATAATACAAGAAGAAAAAGGAAATTGGAACTTTATATCAGGTATTGACTGGATAAATATATACATCATCCCGGTTTCTATTTTTCATTATACTATCTTGCCATTTTCCACCATTTATTATAATTTGCATTGGCTCCTGATGAGTGAAACAATCACGAAACGCGTAGAATCTGCCTACAATGCTACGTCACAGCAACCATTTATAAAAATACTGATATGATATATATTATTATTCCTTTATGTGGTTATGCTTATTGCTTTCTGGGTATGCATACTCAATGTCCATTATATATTCTACTTATGTGTATATATCCATGAATTATGTAGACGTTATTTACTGAGATTAATTATCTTCCACTGTTATTAAAGTGGTTGTAAACCCACTTTGACAACTTGCACCTACAGGTAAGCCAAGATTAAGGCTTACCTGTAGGTGCAAGAAATATCTCCTTAACTGTGTAGGTTAAGGAGATATTTGCAGAAAACACTGCACCGATGTCTACGGCACCCAGGCGCACTGAGCATCCCGGCATAATGAATGTGACCTGCCAGGATCGCAGGTTTTCTGAATGGGCAAATGGCAGCCCCACTCCGGCCAATCACAGCGCCGGAGCGGCGATACCAGGAAGAAGCTCCGAAGGGACATGGCGGCGGCGGGGAACGAGGAGGACTTCGGGGGCTTTGATTGCAGGTAAGTGCCACATAATGAGCTAGTATGCTATGCATACTAGCTCATTATGCCTCTCTTGCAGGGTCTTATTTTAGCCCATTTTTTCGGGGGGGTTTACTTCCTCTCTAAGATGCATGTATATTCTTTGCAATATTAAAATATCCATTATATACCCATTGGTTCGTTCATTTAGTTGTGTACTTCATATAAAGTCCCAATTATTCCCCCCTTTGGTTCAAACTATATTCATATAAAAAAAAAAAAAAAAACACACACCAGTCATAGTGAAATGATTTAAATTGCTACATTCGGCAAGCAGGTGGCTGCCAAATAAAAAAGGATTAATGTGAAAATCAGCCACTGAAGTTTTTCCAAAAGTGCAATGTGGAGTTTATGCCTTGCAGGGGTGGCCTGGGTGTCAACTTCTGCATGCCTTATAAATCAGGCGTGTGCTATCCTCGATCTGCAGATCTGACGCCTGCTCTAATCTCAGCAAGACACTCAACATATCCAAAAAGCTAAAAGGCCCAATCAAGGGGGCACAAGAAGCCAGCACTTGTTTTAATGAGATCAACGGTATATCCTGGGGCTTCACATTTAATTAAATCATTAGATCAAGAAGCACTTGTAAAGCATTGGAAAAGATAAAAACGATATATAAAAATAAAAAAAAGTTCTTGCTTGAATTCTCAATTTAGATCCTTTTCCAGATCTAAAGATCAGAAATGCAGTGGCTATAGGGCTTGTTCACACCATACCTGCATGAAAACCGATGGGAAAACCACGCAGATTGCACTTGCAGAGACATCAGTTTACATGAGTGAGGTTTTTAGCACGTTGACATCAGTTTTCATGCGTGTCAGTTATGTGCCCTCTCCTAACCAATGTTGATTTCATGTCAGTTTTGGAAGGGTTTACAACCACTTTAAAGCGGTTGTATACCCGCTGACATTTTTTTTTTTCCTAATACCCCTGTAAGGCAAAAGGCATAATGAGCTAGTATGCACCGCATACTAGCTCATTATGAAATACTTACCTTAGAACGAGGTGTCGGTAACTCACCCGGTCCATGCCGTGGTAGCTGACATGTTGCCAGCGCTGTGAGTGGCTGGAGCCGCGATGTCATCATGCGCGTGGGAGACTTCTTTCCGCCAAGGTCCGGCGTCTGCCTGGGCCTTCAGCCGAGAACACCCTGTGCACATGCACCGCTGCAGTCAGCGGCTCATTGCAAGGGGAATATCTCCGAAACCGTAAAGATTTAGGAGATATTTTTTTTACCTACAGGTAAGCCTTATTATAGGCTTACCTGTAGGTAAAAGTTACAAAATTGACTATACAACCACTTTAAGTCCTCACCCTGTGTGGAGACATTTAGGTTTTCTTCCAAATTTTCACCCAGGCCCTTCTATTCTGACATGTCACAACTGAACAAAAGTGCCTCTGCAACCATCAGAGGTGTGTCCTTTGGTATTATGGGATGCTGAGAGGAGTTTTGGAGCTTAAATGCTTACATTTACCTATTGGTAAAGTCTATAATAAGGCTTACCTATAGGTCCTAAAAATATCTCCTAAACCTGTAGAGTTTTAAGAGAGATTTACATTACATGCAGCCAGGGACATCACTGGTGCATGCGCTCTGAATGAACGGTCCACGGGTGCCATTCCTTTGGAGCCCATGCCGTGAACGAGTGACGTCATCACGGCTTCGGCCAATCACAGCACCGGAGCCGTCTCAGCAGTGTGCGGGGACCACTGCAAAGGCTTCGATCTAAGGTAAGTATTTCATAATGAGCTAGGATGCGATATATACTAGCTCATTATGCCTTAGTCTTGCAGGGTTTCATTTTTTTTTTTATTCCTCTGAGGTTTACAACCTCTTTAAAGCTCTAGAGGAGTCAAAGAAACCAGAAAATGGTTACCTGCCTTATGATCACTTTCCTATTATTAACATTGGCAAGAAGCCCCATTTAGTACAGAGGGACTTCCCGAGCACACCAAGAGGAACATGGACCTGACCCAAGAGTACATTCAGGTCTCCATGCCAGTTTGCAGGGCTGTAATTAGTGTATTACATTGTGACTGGCAACGGGTTCACTTCAAACCCAACGATATCTATTTTGAATGTTAAAGTGAGACCATTTTATTTATTTTTTTACTTTTACTTTACAGATGCAGATGTCATTCTGCTGGTGGGGCCATGACAGTCGCAGTACTTCCTATCCGACTTTGCCCTACAACTTCAGTCCAACTTTAATGTGACTTTTGACACTGTATGGCAGTGAAGGCGAACCTTTTTGAGCCCGAGTGCCCAAACCGCGACACAAAAACAACTTTTTTATTTCAAAGTGCCAACACAGAAATAAACCCAACAGCGGCTCTGTACAGGGGATGGGACTGATCATCCCTCTTAATGAGTCCTAAGGGACCAAAAACGTACGATTCTGACAGATTCGCTCAGAATACAGGGTTTAGGAATGAGTTGTGCTCAGAATGCACTGACCTACCTGACACATCTACTCACCTACCTGACCATTACACTCATCTACCCAACACATGCACTCACCTACCCGACACATGCACTCACCTACCCGACACATGCACTCACCGAATTAACACCTTTATTGTGCAACGTCCACTCCACATTGATCTTACCTGTCTCCAGTCTCTCCGGCAGCTCATTACCACCCGCGAGTCTCCTCTGATCCCAGCCGCGTGTTCTCTCAGTCACGCCCAGCATGTCACCGATGACACCAGAGATTTGTGGGAGATATAGTTTGATGGTGGGTGCGGTATGCATTGGACAGCTTCCATGATTGGATTCACGCCCGCACGTCACCCCCTGGCCGCTTCTTCTTAGTCACCACCACCTCACAGCTTGGCCTAAAGACCTGTGGGAGATGTAGTTCGCGATGGGGGGGGTGCGGGTGCGTGATTGGATGTCAGTGTGTGTTTTTCTAATATTTCCTGGCGCGCCCACAGATAGGGCTCGACGTGCCGGCAGTGGCACACATGCCACGGGTTCGCCATCACTGCTCTATGGCATTGAAGTCATATTAAAATTCGGACCATAGTAGTGTAGGAACCTTTTCTAAAGTCAGAACGACTTGTGTCGGATCAGTTAAGACAGCTCTCATAGGGGGAACATAGAATTTGACATGTCATGCGACGTGTGCTCTCACAAGTCTGATCCCATGTTGCACCAGTGTGAACCGGGCCTAAAGTAGTATAAAAGTAGCCACATAACCTTAGTTCTGCGGTAGCTACAGATGAACTTTTTAAGTTTAATATCTTATTCGTTTTCTTCACAAAAGAAACATAGTACAACACATAAGGGTAGGTTGTGAAGGAACAAGAAAATATACAAAATTCAAAGTAGACGAGTCTAAATTAAATTCACTAAACATGGTACAGTACTTATGGAATATATATAAAAATATAAACTGACACATATCATATGGCATTCTGTGACCTATGTAATCACTAAGTTCATATATTTTCATTGAAAGAAGCAGTATCATGGATGGAAAAAGCCCATATTAAAGCAAAATCCATAGGCCAGCGCCTAGTCGAATGTTAATTTCAGGGGGTACATACGTAGATTAGGTCTCCAACAGGGAAAGCGATGAGGAACAAGGAAAAGCAGGTAACAGTGAGAAAAGAAGAAGGAAGAAAAAAAAAAAGTACAACCATATAGAGTACAACCATGGTCTTTATACAAAACTGTTTGAACGTCCAGGTAAAGTGTGGGGTTATCCACAGAGATTTACATAGGGAAGGGAGTATCGCAAATGACTAGGCTAATGTCTAAGGATAGGGGGAGGGGAGGAGACTTATGGAGGGCTGATGATCTGCTTTAAAGCTGCTGAAGAAAAGCCATTTATAAACACACTAAATCTGGCCATAGACTGACCGAACAGGCATGCTTGATCAGCTACTGCAGGCAACTGGCTGCAGCCACTGATCAGTGTACTCTGACAGCAACCAGTCCAGCTGTCAAAATACAATGTCCCAGCAGGAGAGATTATTCCCTCTACCTCATGTATGTGCATGGAAGAAACTGGTACTTGCCCAACCACCACATCACCACACACACACACACACACACACACACTATGACCAGCTTAAGGCCCTTTTACACGATAAACCCGCTCGGATCCGCCTGTCCGTTTTTCAGGCGGATCCGAACGGGCCATTTATTGACTTCTATGAGCAGGTAGATGTCAGCGGAGATGCGCCCGCTGACACCCGTCTGCCATCCGATCAAGACAGATGTATGGCGATACGTCTGCCATCTGTCTTGGTGGATAGGATGAGATCTGATGAAAATGCACATGATTTCCGTTTTCGTCCGATCTCCCTATAGAGATCAGCGTGGCTCTGACAGGTCCCTCTCCGCTCAGTGAGCAGACACGGACCTGTCATCCACCGGTTCAGCGGAGATCAAAGGAGCGATCACCCTCGGAGCGATCCACCCTGTGTGAAAGGGGCCTAACAGTGCAGATGGACAAATCCCCCTGCCAGGCTATTGTATTCTGACAGCTGGCACCACTAGCGGTCATAATGCCCTAACAGTACGTGCCTTTGTTTGAATGCAGGCGCTGTTCAGCCGACAATTTTCCAACAGGTTCCTTGGACAAAAGTCGGCTGAGCAATCAACTTTTTTGGAACGCACTGGTGCTGGCAGGAACATACACTGCTTCAATTTTATCCATGCCAGCAGGAATCGTTCAAAATGCAAAAATGCAAGCAGTGTATCTTAAGTGTAAAGTAGAGCAACTTTGATAGTACAACTTTGGTTCCAGCTGGCTATTGCAATAAGGGGAAAAAAAAAAAAAAAAAGAAGAGGAGAGAAGATGGTAAGCTGCAATATATCAGCTTTTGGGTTTAGAGACGCTTTAAGCGTAGTTCTCCTGTTGAAAACATGCCATGGTGAACGTGTGTATTTTTGGAGTGGAGGAGGAAAATCTTTAAACATAACATTGGCTTACATGTCCGATGCAGCAATTTGTGTTGGAAGAAGTCGCTGCAAGCATTCAGCTAATTATATTCCTGTTTGACTAACAATGGCCCTATAATTACTGAGCAAACAAAAGGCAGCACAACTAATGACTGTGCCAGGGTCTATAATACTGGCAGAAAAAAAAAAAGGAGGACATATTAGAACAATTCTGTATTTTGAACCAAAAATATTCCAGGAAATAAAAATATGTCTGGTGGAAAAACAAAACAAAAAACATATGCAGTACATTACATGAGCAATTCCTCATGTATTATCCCATTTAAAAATGTTGGAAGCAATGGCGGTGCGTCCATAAAGGGCGCAGGAGCGCCGCTCCCCTCTCCTGTCATTCTCCCTCTCTCTCACCATAGATAGATTCATGCATTGCATGAATCTATCTATGGTCGCCGCTGCCGCCCCCTATTCATGTGCCCGGCCCCTTGTCGGGCATATAAATTACAGCAGCGGGTGTGTTTTGGAAGCGCCTGATTAGAGCCATGGGCTCCAATAGGCTTCCAAAAGGGTAAAGAGCGGGCGCACTGCTGTGCGTTCGCTGATTACTCAGTGGTGTGTTAGGGAAGCGATGTATTTGGTTCCCCAACACTGACCCGCCTCTCAGCCAATCAGGTTGCTCGGGTCTAGTTACCTGTCACCCGATTGGCTGAAACAACAGACGCCGCTATTGGACGCCTGATGGCAGGAGAGGACGGGAGAAGAAGTGCAGGAGACATGAAGGACCCCGCTTGTCGCCGTCACACGCTGCCCCACAAGACAGGGTAAGTGCCGGGCAGATAGCGAGCGGCCGGGGGGCACACTCACACTGGCAGAATTTGGTACAGTGGCTGCAATTGATGGGCACAGTCGCAGCGTTTGATGGGCACAGTCGCAGCGTTTGATGGGCACAGTCGCAGCGTTTGATGGTTTTTTGTTCACATTTTTTTTTGTTTGTTTGCGCCCCCCCAAATTAATTTTAGCACCAGCCGCCACTGGTTGCAAGTACAATAAAATACCTGTTGACCAGAAATTGAGTGAGCTCCTTGGTTGTCTCTGACAATGCTACTATTGACAGTGTGGTCAGTCCTGCCTGAGTGCTTCAATGCTGGACTACAGAAAACCTACCTTTTACATTATAGGGATGGAGAGATGGAGGTGCTTTGTAGTCCAGGATAGGGAAACTAGCCAGGGCAGCCAACACTGCTTGGGATTTCAGTGTAGCAAAAACAGTTTCAGGCAACAGTCAATGCAACTTATTTAAAATCCAACTTTAATATGGAATTACACTATGGCATCTTTTCTCAACCTATTTACCCCAGAGGAACACCTAAACAAATATTTGAGGTCTTGGGGAAACAACTCAAACGAACTGACTGGGGGGTCAGTGAAAAAAATGCCCCTCTATATTTATTGGTGGTCAGTGGGAAGAATGAAACCATAGTTGTGGTCAGAAAACCACCCTTACAGACAGTTAAAAAAATAAAAATAAAATAATAATCCCAATATATCTGATGGTTTTGCGTACTGATGAAAAAAAAAGGAATTCTTACAATGGGTCTATGACTATTCAAAATTTTCAGATGCACTGTATTCTTTAAAATTGGTACATAAAAAATATTGAACATAAGAATTCCCCTCTTAGTTGTTATCACCTGAAAAGCTTTACCAATTGGAAGATTTCCAGTTATTGTGAAAACTCAAAAAATTTGGACTTGGTCACTTTCTGGTCTACAGGACCAATATAGTGAAGGGGAAATCTCATCAGTGGAGCCATAGATGGCAATGCAAGAAAAAAAAAAAAAGTGGCCCTGATCCTGATAAGGTGGGCACCACATGGACATGTTGGCAGCCTTTTAGTGATTCTTCCACTTTCCGAGCCCTAGTGGCAAAATAATTGGTTCATTGTGCATTCCCTTGTGTTGGAGGTCTGTGCATCCTCAAAGTATCTCTGGTTCTCCAAAATCAATGCACTCAGGGACATGTAAGACCTTACGGCTACCCTCTATAATAGGGAGGAATCCTTTTGTGACACTTGGAGACCATGGCACCATTTTGTTTTCATGGATGCCTATTTACAGGAGGTCTCGCAACCCGGCTGATTTTTCTGGGGACTTGTTACAAGGCTCTGGGTGAGAGCATCTGCTTTTCTGATTCTTAATGTCTCTCAATGGCTTTGTTTCTTTATTTTTCCTCCTGCTTTGGGCTTTTGCCATTGTCTCACTCATCTGTGCGTGCTTCCCTTCTTTCTTCATGCATTCCTTCCCCTTCCTTCTTCTGTTCTCCCTTTATATATTTTCACGTTTGGCTTGGAAACTTCTCCTTTGCAGTATCTTTGCTGTTATGTACATGATCATGTCTTTTAGACTTCGCTCCCTTCTTGTGTTATACTGGCCACCGGAGGAATCTCTTGACCCCGGTATTTGTCACTTCATATCTAACAAGGTTGCATTGCCAAGTTAGGGCTCTTCTACACCGATTGGGTACTTTGGAGATGTGTACCACTGCACCCTGTTACGTTTACACCTGCCCGACCTAAAACCTGTTGTATTATGTACACTCAGATTTGTTGAGCTGCCTTTGTTGTTCTGATTAAGTGTATGCCATCAGCATACATATGTAAATTATATCTTGCATTACCACTGCCTTGGTTTGTATAATGCAACTTATGTTTAAATAAAGCAATTACAAGAAAAAAAAAAATAATTTTTTTTTTTTATATATACACATTTAATTTACCGTATATACTCGAGTATAATGCCGCGTACACACGATTAAAAAACCGCCGTGAATAATGACAGGAAAAACGAGGGAACCGCTTGGTTCCCTACACACGGTCGTTTTTCCCGTCATTTTTTCTCTTGACGAGAAAAACGACCGTCTGTGGGCTCCGCGGCAGTGTTTCCCTATGGGAAAACTGCCGCGGAAAAAACGATGAGAAAATTTAGAACATGCTCTAATTTTTCTCGTCGTTTATGCCGTTTTTCTCGACGAGAAAAACGACATAAAGCCCACAGACAATCGTTTTTCTTGGCGAAAAAAAAAAAATGCCGTTTTTCTCGTCGAGAAAAGCGGTCGTGTGTACGCAGCACAAGCCGAGTTTTTCAGCACTTTTTTGTGCTGAAAATTTCCCCCTCGGCTTATAATCGAGTCACCTTTTTTGCGCCTCATCTCCCGGATTTTGGGGACCTAGTACCGGCCGGCCGTAGGTCCCCTGGACCCCAAACTTGGCACACCACATGTAGCCGCACTCTTCCTCTACACGTGTGCAAAGTTTGGTGTCCGGGGGACCTACGGCCAGGGAGCACCGATTTTTCAAAGCCGGGCACCCCTTCCATAGACTCCCATGTTAAACGGTAATTTCTCCAGTGATTTTGGGGACCCGGTACCGGCCAGTCGTAGGTCCTTGGCAAAAACTTGGCACACATGTAGCCCCATTTCTCCTCTACAAGTGTGCAAAGTTTGTTGTCTGGGGGACCTACGGTCGGGGAGCACCGATTTTTCAAAGCAGGGCACCCCTTCCATAGACTCCCATGTTAAACGTCAGTCTAGGCATGGGCACAGTGAGGAATGCAGATGGACACCCTAGGCTTATACTCGAGTCAATACGTTTTCCCAGTTTGTGGTAAAATTAGGTGCCTCGGCTTATACAGTATTCCCTTTGTCGTTTCCTCAAGCATTTTTTGGATTCTTCCTCCCCCTTTAGTCACCCACTTCTTCCCCTCCTACATATTTCCACGTACTGTTTTTCCTCCCAAAATGCCAGATTTCTATCTACTGATTTTCTTAGTGCTTTTCTAGCATCCCACTTGTTACTTTTGATACATTTTAATCCTAGATACAGATACTCCGTATTAGTACGAGTTTCTTCCTATGGTATTGCAATCATATACATTTCTGTATGCAAGCAATTGAAAACTATTTAAATAAACTGTTATTTAACGAAAAACAGACATAGGTTATTTTTTTGAGCCCTTTGCATGCGCTCGCCAACGCACCCAGAAAGATGCATTTGCTTATTGAAAGGCAGGGCATCGCAACGCAAGGTAGTGGCCGTGGCGCTCCAAAAAAACACCTGCGTTAGTGAGGTGTGTAAATGTGAGAATGATTGGCACCACAATGCGCACATAGTGTGAACGTAGCCTAAAGGAGGACTTCAGAAACAGCACATGCTTGCCTCTTGGTGAGTAGAATGATGTACATTGACCTTCATGTCCCCTACTCCATGATCTCCAGTTCTGATTCCACTTCCTGCTCTGCAGCTGGCTAATTATCGTCAGAATCCCCACAGACCTCACCGGGGCTGACAAGTCATTCTAGCAAGTTGTAAAACAGAGGGCAGCAATGGGGTAAAAAAAAGTTCACGGGTACCAAATATTTCCGTAGAAAGATCTTTGATTCTGGAACACAGAGGTCAACATGAAGCATGAATCTCTACAACATGAAGCATATCATCACACTCACCTAACCCTGATGCATAAAGCCAACATAACGTCATTCTCCAAAAGCAAAGTGTTATAACAATGTGCAACCATCAAGAACCTAATCCCTGCTTACTACATAGAGACCAGTAGCAGATGTTCTAAATTAACGCTGTGGCTTACGGTACTTGCACTTGCCATATTCCTTATGAATTCTGCCTTTTATCCTGTTTCTATACCTAAATCGTACAATTTTTTCTATAAATGGCTTGTGATCCATAGAGATTTTGATAGCTTTTATTATAAAAAAGGCAAGCTTTCCAGCAAAATGAAAGGGTCCCTGTCAGCACCTAAAACATACACAGTTCCCTCTTAAAAGGAGAGGGCTAAAACTGGCTGTACATGGATTGAAACTCGGTTAACCAGTGTGTGGGCTCCCCTGCTCTATAATAGTCAATTCTTTAATCAACTTTGTTGAATGGACAAGTTGGATTATTTTATTTTTTTTTACAGATTAGCAGCTGTAGTCAACGGGGACACAGATCAGGGCCGGGGACAAGGGGTGGGCAAGAAGGGCAGCTGCCCTGGGCGCAATGGTTTACTGTAGGGATGAGGGTGCCTTCCTTCTGTTACAAAGCTGACAGGTGTAGTGACTGCTGGGTGTAGGATCCCCTAAGCTTGCATATCATGAACTGGAGGGGGGGGGTGCGGTTTGCAGTGCCGGGAGAAGGTCGTCCAGCGCCCAGGGCAAATATCCCAAACTGTTACTATTTTGTTATGCTAAGAAGGCATTGGCCCTCAAATGGCGGAACCCGTCACCTCCATCTCTACAAGGCTGGCTGAAACTAGTGAACAATGCCCTACCACTGTACAAACTAACCTACATAGCTAGAGGGTGTCCTAAAAAATTTGAGAAGGTGTGGGCGGGATGGATTGAGAAGGTATCGGGAGAAGTGGGAGGTGGGATAGATGACAACAGATAAGATATGAGTGGAGATAAGTATGGAAGTCTGCTGGTACACCAGGCGATAAGATTGTAAAATATAAAATATAATAGACAACAGAGGAGACATAGGAGATGAGTGGAAGTTATATCACCGATTTTGTTTATTGTTGAATGACTATGGACATTTTTACTTGACATCCTGTACATGATGTAACTACATGACTGAGTTTGTTTGACATTGTAATCGAGTTATAATGTACGAGAATATGTACTGTAATAGGTCAATGTACAATAACGTTGATATGTACAATAAAATTTACCCTTTAAAAAAAAAATCCCAAACTGCGCCCCCCTTCTCCCGCTCATGATGCGCAAGCTTAGGGTATCCTGCACCCATCAGTCACTCGCTTGTCAAAATGACTGCCTCTGTCACTGCTCCTGTCAGCCTTCCAAAAGAAGAAAGGTGCCCCCCCAGTAAACTATGGAGCCCAGGGCAGTCGTCCCTCCCACCCACCCCTTGTCCTGGCGGTTCGGCATCTTTGTCCTGGATGACCTTGTCCCGGCACTGACACAGATGACAATAAAAGTAATTCCTTCATCCACCTTGCGTGTGTGAATGGAGAGATCCGTTTGTTTCCACTGGCTGATTAAAATAAATAACCGTGTATGGCCAAGCTTAAAGTGGTTTCCTGCATTAAGATAAAAAAAAAAAAAAAAAAAAAAAAAAGTCACAGTCAAAGTAAGTCACTCGATCCAGCGATCTGCAGCGGCTCTCTCCACCCTCTCCTCACAGGACCCAGAGGCTCCAATTTACTCCTGTCAATCAAATCGTATGAGCAGAGAACAGGGTCTGGGCCTAGCCATGTTGTGTGTATGTCTATGAATACACACAGAAGGGCTCAGGAGCATTCCTGCATGGATGAATCTCCCCAGCAAGGACACCAACAGCAAATGAACACAAAAAAAAAAAAGTTTTTGGCTTTACATGTACTTGGCGCTCAGCCCCACGTAGGGGAATATTTATGAAAGGCAAATCCACTTTGCACTACAAGTGCACTTAGAAGCAGGGCCGTCGGCACAGGACAGGCAAACCAAGCAGCTGCTTGGGGCCCCAACAGAGGGCAGCACAGCCAGAGGACTCATGGAGGCAGCACGGGTGGAGGAGGTAAGACATTCCCACCCCCCCAGCATATCCACTATAATACCTTTCGATGTTCGATGGGCCCCCCCTCCCGCTATCGCCCCCCCCCTCCCGCTTGGTGCACCTGTTGTACCGCGGCAGCACCCCCCCCCCCGCTTCTGAACTTTAATATTGTTGCTTGGGGCCCCCAAATTCTTTCAAACGGCCCTGCTTAGAAGTGCATTCGCTGTAAATCTGAAATGAGAGGAAGCTCTGCTGATTTTATCATCCAATCATGTGCAAGCTAAAATGCTGTTTTTTATTTTCCTTGCATGTCCCCCTCGGATCTACAGCGAGTGCACTTGCAGTGCAAAGTGGATTTTCCTTTAGTAAATAACCCCCTCAGTCTCAAACCTGCATTTAAAGCAGTATTCCATGCTTAAAAGAGAAGTATGTTTTTGTTTTTTTTACCATCATACTTACCTAGGTGGATGCTGCATACGTCCCCCGCTGTCTCTGTACTGAGAACTGAGCGACCAAACACCGCCGATGGCTCGGTTCTCCCAGCTCTCCAAATGAGCTGCTGACCAAAAACAAAAAACAAAACACACACCACACAACACCTCCACCCCCCCCTCCCCCCCAACACACACTAAATACACAAGCAAAAGGATACATTTCAATCCTCAGCCTTCTTCCTGTGCTGTAACCACAGAAAAAGAAAACTGCCATTTTTTTGTTGCCATTTGTCTCCAATGACAACGACCATTAAGTAATATAGGTTGCTCAGCAAAGTTACATGAAATGTAAATCACAGGTACTGGCTTGTAATCCATCACTGAAAGCTCCTGATCAGTCACAACTTTGTACAGGACTATACAGGGTGCCACATGCAAAATGCAACAAAAAGGTAGCGGAAACTACACCTAGAGATTTTGCTGAAAACTTGCCTATGGTGGCGCTGGGGACTTTTAAATGCATAGCTCCCTTTTTCTCATAATGTGCATCATGAATGCCCCCCTCATGAGTATACTTGTCCTTCAAATCTCATCCCTGATGTTCCACTGTGTCAGTCAGATCTCTATAGCTCTCCTGCCAGAATATGGCTGTCAATCGAACCAACGCAACCATCTGAGCTCTTGTAACCCCCTTTAAGTTTTTGCTATGCGACAGTTTTTGCAGACGGGGACTGCGCCCTCCTGTCACACAGAGAAAAGACTGTGGTCCTTTAACCCGTTGTTCCTCAAGCTGGATTTACAGCATACCTCCCCTCGGGCACTGAATGGATTAAAAACAGCCTCGGCTCTCCTAAAACAGCACAGCATCACCAGTTCCCAACCCTCGGGGCATCCAGATTTGAGGAATAACCAATTAGTACACATGAGAATGTGCCTGGTTTGCATATGAATGGAATATATTGGTTTGGGGTATTCCCAAATGCTAGCATTGCCAAGCTTCCCCAGGGATCGTACTGAACTTTGCGGCCAAATCTGGTCAATTAGAGAGGTTTTCACAGCTCACCAAGACTAAAGCGCCTTCCAAATCTTCACATCAATTATAAAACAGGGTAATTAGCCAGCTGACATGGATCATGGACATTTAATGTGGTTATCCATACACCCATCACATTAACAAACTCTTAGCTCTTTCTTCCATTGGTAATCTGTTCTGCGTATGAAGAAGTGTTGACGTGAAACTCCTGAACTAAAAAAAAAAACTGATCATTTTAACAATGCTGCTTTGCAAAGATTTTTTGCAAAATGTATCACAGATTCTTTGCTACTTCTGTTATGGATATGCTGAGAAAAATTTGTACCGCAGAAGATAAATTTTTTGAAAACACGTGCCAAATTGGTGCACCAACACTAACCATAAGGTCTTGCTCACACAGGCTTCAACCTATAGAAGTAGCAATAGGTACATCAAATGTTTGTAAAAAAACTTTGGTGAAGCCTTTAAAGCACCATTCAGCTCCAGTATGGGCAAAAAGATATCCTCGCTGGGTCGTCCTTCAGAGTGTAAAGGTGTGTTGCGACCCCCATTCAATTCTGTTGGGAGAGCAAAACTCTGCAGGACCACTGGAGGTCACCATGAATATGGTTCCCCATAGAAATGAATAGGGCTTCTGCATGCATGCCCAGGCTGAACAGGACCCAGTGAGGATATTTTGTCACACACACACACACACATTATATATATTATATTTGTATCAGACCAGCTGAGAGATGTGGGGGCTTGCATTTATAGATGATTTTGGGGTGGAGGAACTTGACTGGCCTGCACAGAGTCGTGACTGCAACCTGACAGAACACCTTTGGGATGAATTAGAGCGGAGACCAAGAGCCAGGCCCTTCTTGTCCACATCAGTGCCTGGCCTCACTAATGTGCTTCTGGAAGAATGGTCAAACATTCCCATAGACACACTCCTAAACCTTGTGGACAGCCTTCCCAGAAGAGTTAAAGGAAAAGGTTGGGCCAACTCAATATTGAACCCTACGGATTAAGACTGGGATACCATTAAAGTTCATGTGCGTGTAAAGGCAGACGTCCCAATACCTTTGGTAATATAGTGTATGTGCAGCAGTCTTATTCTTTCCTATGGAAAAACCGGAACCAGCGGTCCAGCAGAGTTTTGCTCTTCCCACAGGAATAGGCAGCGCTGTAATTTCCTGTAAAATTCTATGCAATATGGCAACCTAGAGGCGCACTGTACGCTGTTGGTGCGCAAAACACCTCCAGAAAGGTAATTTCCTGCTCACTGATTTTCCCAGAAGTCTTTGCATACTGTACAATAGATCTCTTTCATACAGTCTTCTCAGCGAAATAAAACGAACAGATTGCTTCATCCACACATAGTGTGGATAGATGAATCTCCCCGTTGGCCTATTGTATTCTGACAACCATTAGCATCAGCGTACCTAAACACTGCCTGTAGCTGACTGGCTGCATGCGCTCTTTAGCCGACAATCTTCAGCCCGGCTCCATCAACAAAAGTGGACAAACATCCGTCAAGCTAGCAGGGCCATCCACTATTGGAATTTTGTCTCAATCCTCTGAACCTGCCAAAATTCTAACAGTATAAGCCAGATTTAAAAAGCTGGAGAGAGCGCGGGCGCACCAGCCTTGCGCATTACCCAAATGGGGTTTTTAAATATAAGTAAATAGAAATATACTCAAACAAATCAATGATAAAAGCATATCAGGGTCCATAGAAACCACAAAAGCAACCAGGTCACTGAGACCATTCCAAGCAAGCCGGAGGACCTTCTATATGGCTGATGCATTTCAAGGGGAGATCCCCTCCTCCTCAGAGACCCAAAAAAACAGGTGTCCCCATTTGAAGATTTCCCCTCATCTCCTGTTTCTGTGACAACCTGGATTTGCCTATAATTTTCTGTACGGGAGACTATGGTCACCAGCACAAATGGCAAGGATGAACGTCCCCAGAAAGGACACCAACAGCAAACAATAAAAACATTTTTTTTTATATATATTATACACACACACACACTTTCAAACCTGCATTTAAAAAAGAGCAGGTTTCCATGCTTAAATGCCTTTATTTTTTCACATGCCCTCTTGTAACTCTCACAAAATTGAGTTTTAGCTTCCGTTTATCTCTCCAATTATCGTTAGGAGCTTTCATCATGTATATTTCGTGGTCAAAAGGTGTTCGGCTTTCCTGTAGAGCTACAGAATCTAAAGCAGATCTATACGATAACCTAAAAGAAGTTGAGCTGTTGCCTACAGCCATCACAGATGGTTTCATTTCTTTAATGCAATCCAGCTGCTATGGAAAAAGACTCCCATACTACCCGATACAGCACAGCATCACAGGTAGAGAAATGGACCAGAAGTCATTCAGAACTGAACAAACCCCTAAAAATACAATTGGCCACAATATTAAAAAGGTTGATGCTGAAAATATGTCGGCAATTGTGTTACCATAAAAATTAACCCGCAGAGCTCAAGCTGCTTTGCAAATATACTAATAACATAGCATGTCAAGCAGCCATTCTCAACCAGGGTTCTGTGGAACCCTAGGGGTGCCTTGAACTGTGGCAGAACGACCTCCAGTTTGATGGTGCCTGCAAAGTTCCATGCCAATGCCTGGCCAGTTGTGTGATTGTATATTCTCTCCCTCTCACACACTCCAAAATAAAAATTATATTTATATATATATATATATATATACACACACACACACACACACACACACACACACACACACATACATATACACACACACACACACATACAATAAAAAGGATTAAGGGGTTGTAAACCCTCCGGTTTTTTTTTTCACCTTAAAAAAGGGGACACTAAAAAGGGACACGTTTTTTCACCTTAAAGCATCCTATGCCTTAAGGTGAAAAAACATCCGACAATACCGCCCCCCGTTTTACTTACCGGAGCCCTGGAAAGTGCTGCACTTGCCCCCGACATCCTCTTCGCCGCTCAGCCTGGCTGTTGATTGGCTACAGTGGGTGGATTGAAAGCAGCGCAGCCATTGGCTCGCACTGCTGTCAATCACATCCAATGACACGGCGTGCCGGGGGGGCGGGGCCGAGTGATACAGTGAGTGGCTATGGCCACCGGCTATATCACGGGAGCGTGCCCGCATGAACTCATCAACATGCTCGCTCGCTCACATGAAGGTGTTGAGTTCTTGCGGGGGGGAGCCGAGACAGCTGCCGAGGGTCCCCAGAAGACCAGGTTCGGGGCCACTCTGTGAAAACGAGCTGCACAGTGGAGGCAAGTATAACATGTTTGTTATTTAAAAAAATAAAAATATATTTTGTCTTTAGTGATCCTATGCATCAAGGTGAAAAAACATCTGACAATTACCGGCCCCCCAGCTTTACTTAACTGAGCCCTGGAATGTCCCACACCGAGGACCGGCTGCATCTTTGCCAGGGATTCTCGGCTTTTGATTGGATAGATTGATAGCAGGGCAGCCATTGGCTCCCACTGCTGTCAATCAAATCCAATGATGTGGGGGTGAGTCCTGCATTCAGTGGCTTTGGACGCCGAATGCTGGACACGGGAGCGCGCCCGCAAGGTAACCCCCTTGGGAGAGTGCTTCCCAGAGGGGGTTATCTGATGCGGTGAGGAGCAGAGAGCCGCCGGGGGACCCCAGAAAATGGCGTTTGGGGCCACTCTGTGCAAAACGAGCTGCACAGTGGAAGTATGATATGTTTGTTATTTTATTTAAAAAATATTATTATTATTATTATTATTATTATTAACCTTTAGACTCCAATCAGACAGGGGCAACACGACTTCCAGCGCGACTTTGGGAGGCAACTTGGACACGACTTGAGTATGAATCACAGAGCGACATGAGGCAACTTACAAGGCAACTTCAAGTTGCCTCCAGGACAGGAGGCTTTCCAGTGGCCAAACAAACATGAATCAGCTCTGTGGGAGGGAGGGGTTTGCCTGAGAAATGTATGTTCTCTTCTTGTTAAGACAGAGGATCCGACTTCTGAGGTGACTGATTGAAATCAATGGGTACAAGTTGCCTAGAAGTCGGATTGAAGTAGTACAGGAACCTTTTCTGAAGTCGGAGCGACTGCAGTAGTGTGCATTAAGACGGCTCCATTCACTTACATTGATTTTCTCATGCAGCGCGACTTGAGGCGACTAGGGGCAACTTGAAGTCGGATCCAAAGTCGTCCCTGTGTGAATGGGCTCTTAGTATCACTTTAACTCCCAAATTGAGGAGGCACTGTGAACAACAACAACAAAACCACACTTTGACCACCATACAATATATTAAAAACCACCAGGTGTCATCACATGTGGAATAGTGAAAATAATATATATCAAATAGTCCAAAATAAAACGTCCACAAAAATAATTTTTCTTCTGAACATCCACCTTGTGCACCTTCCGACTACCATGTGAATAAAGTGAACGCACCACTCCTCTCAGGTTAGGCACTTACCAAACTCGTATGCTTCTCATATTAGTGTTTGGCAAATAGCACTTTTCTAAATGTAGGATCCCCCACCACTCTTCTTTTACACCAGGCTTCAATTGCTTCTCCTTCTGATAACACTCCAAAAATATGAGAGGAATAGAAGGAACTCCCATAGCGTAGTGCTGTATAAAACAAACCCTTTATTTCAAAGCAATAAAAACTACTTTGAAGCAATAAAAATAATTCATCCAAAGGGCCCCACATAAATAATCAGCTTAGCAAATGGAACCTCACCCGGTCCTCTAAGACAAGGTTCGACAAACCCCGGGCACCAGGTCGCCATTGTGACTACAATTAGCGACCTGGGGCATCCTGTGTCTCCGTGCACCCCCCCCCCAGCCGCCACACGAACGCGTCGGGTCACGTCGGCCGGCAAAAGAGGCCGCGGCTGTGCGGCCTACTGCAGCCCTATGCTTCCTTCTGTGATCTGGCGCCATCTTGTGGTGGCCGTTGGTACGACAAGACAACCAGCAATGCTAATGGAGCTTCCCTGGTCTGTTTTCACTGCCATCTCCTTCCCTCTAATTAGAACCCCCAAACATTATATATATTTTTTATTCTAACACCCTAGAGAATAAAATGGCGGTCGTTACTATACTTTGTCACACCGTATTTGCGCAGCGGTCTTACAAGCGCACTTTTTTTGGAAAAAAAATAAATAAATAAAAATAAAACAGTAAAGTTAGCCCAATTTTTTTTTAGATTGTGAAAGATAATGTTACGCCGAGTAAATTGATATCCAACCATCTACCCCTCCAAAAAATGTTTTAATAAGTTAATGTCCATCACGATGCCCGACACCTCGTCTCTTTTCAATAGGCAATACAGCCAATAATATCTAGAGTCTTTTTACTTAGTTGGGATGATGGAAGTCAGCTGATCTTCACCTCAGTCACTAAGCTTCGGGTACAATTATCTTGCAAAGTGAAACTTCCCATGTAAAGTGAACATTCTATTTGCCTTTAGTCAATCCACCCCAATGTGTCCCTTTTACACCTGGGTGATGTGGGAGGCGTCACTCTGATCAATTCCACAGACTATAGCTGTCCATTTCATAGGATCTGTGAATACAAGCTAATGAATTTTCAAGGTTGTCAAAGGGCAGTCAATTCAACATGCAGCAAACATCCTGCTGGCCATTTCCTTATCAGTGTGCAGCCTATTGACCTAACAAGAGCATTCATTAAGCCTTTTCTTCATCGACTCGCAACAAGGCCTTCATGATCAATCCACAAGTCTCTAAAAAGTGAGTCTGTTACAAATACAATTGTAGCCGCTCTGCAATGTGAATTTGTACCCAACCTGTAGGTCCTCCAAGAACGAGAAACATGACCACAGTGTGTGGCACATACTTTAGGAAAAGTCCACAAGCTTACTGGGCACTATGTCTAACCTTGAAGGGGGCTCTCCTTTATAGACAATCAAAAAATAAATAAAAAAGGGTATCTGTTTAAAGAAAGGGGGTCTCTACTCAGATACATGTAGCTGCTTGCATTCTCTACTTAAATTAGGTCCAATGGGCTCTCTTGCCATTAACTGCAATATTTAAGGCAATATGAAGAAAGTAGAAATTGGGATTTTAAAAAGGTGCACTATCACGACAACGAAAATATATGAAAAATATTTAGAAAAGTAAAAAAAAAAAAAAATTTAAATATAAAATCCATCCAGTAATACAATACAGTTTTATAGGTGTGAAATCTGAGAAATTTCTCTCTACATGTTTCCCCTGGATTATTGGCTTCCTCAGGAGAATTTAATTTGTCAGGCACTATCTACTGAAAATAAACAAAAAAACATAAATTTATATATATTAGGGCTGTTACTGATTCAAATTTTCGTGTTCGATTAATCTATTTTTTTTAATCAATTAATCAAATAATTTTGGATTATTTATAAAACGCACATACAGATCCAACTACTTTTAGCTGATCTCCTTGCAGGCTGATTCCCAGTGCAGCTACCAACCACTGGAAAAATGGATAGCAGGATACAAAAAACACACAAAGGCAGCGCTTGATGGGAATAGCATTAAAACTTTTATAGTCTTCAAGTAGGTAACAAAATAAATATTGCACTGGAGATAAAATCGATGTAGCTACATAAACTGTAAAAATGGTGCGAGTAATACCAAACGGTAGCAAAAGCAGTCATAAAAACATGTATCTAAATATGATACTGGTAGAAAAATGTGTACAACGATACCACTGCTGAATCCAGATGAGGAGGGGTTAACATCAGTCCATCAGCATGTAGATGTCCCCGTGAAGGGAACTATCACAACTCCCAGTGGATGGCTGGAGAATCCCAGGTTGATAGAGGGAAGTAACAGCCCTTGCGTGTGGCAGATAGTAAGGTCCCGCCGGCATGCAGATATGAAGGCACAGCAAAGGAGCCCTTCAGATGGACACGGCAAGCCCCGCCGGTGTCCGTGACGTCACCGGATCTCCGACAGAACTCCCTGAAGCCGGCGGAGAGGTGAGTACCGATCAAAAGAATTTTGATCGATCAAAAAAATTAAATCGATTAATCGAGGAATTAATAATAGGATTTTTATAACAGCTTACCTGTAAAATCCTTTTCTTGGAGTACATCACGGGACACAGAGCGACATAGTCATTACTAATGGGTTATATAGATACCTTCAGGTGCTGGCAACTTCCAAAACCGGAAGTACCCTCCCCTATATAAGCCCCTCCCATCCGGGAGCACCTCAGTTTTGTAGCAAAGCAATAAGTGTCCCTAAAGAGGGGTGGGAGCTCTGTGTCCCGTGATGTACTCCAAGAAAAGGATTTTACAGGTAAGCTGTTATAAAAATCCTATTTTCTTTCTCGTACATCACGGGACACAGAGCGACATAGTCATTACTAATGGGATGTCCTAAAGCAATGCCCAATGAGGGGGGGGGGATACACCATATATAAGCTGAGCGCTATCAGACATGAGGATCTTTTGCGGCCTGCAACACATTGCCCCCAAAGGCGACATCCTCCTGACTTCTAACGTCCACCTGGTAGAACCTAGTAAACGTGTGTACTGAAGACCATGTTGCGGCCTTACAGATTTGAGCCAGGGAGGCCTGGTGATGCGCTGCCCATGAAGTTCCAACTGCTCTCGTGGAGTGCGCTCTAACTTTGAACGGAGGCGGTCTCCTTCTCAAGCCATAGGCTTGCATTATGACCTGTCGAATCCACTTGGCTAAAGTAGATTTTGACGCTGCCTGACCCTTTCTGGGGCCTTCCGGCAGAATAAACAAAGTATCCGTTCTGCGAATCTGAGCAGTGGCTTTTAGATAAGCTTTAACTGCTCTTACTACATCCAAAGAATGTAATAACTTTTCCTCTACCGAGCTAGGTTTGGGGAAAAAGGAAGGAAGAACCACATCTTGGTTCAAATGGAACCTCGATACCACCTTAGGAAGAAAGGCTGGATGAGGACGGAATACTACTCTGTCCTTATGGACAACCAGATATGGCTCCTTACAGGATAAGGCGGCTAATTCCGATACTCTTTTAGCCGAACAAATGGCTACTAAGAAAATCAATTTCCTGGTGAGAAGAACCAAGGAAATGTGCCGCAATGGTTCAAATGGTTGTTTCTGTAGAACCGACAGAACCAGGTTTAAGTCCCATGGACATATGGGAATACTAACCGGAGGGCTAATACGCCTCACTCCTTGTATGAAAGCTTTGACTAATGAATGCAAAGCCAAGGGCCTTTGAAAAAATATTGACAAGGCCGTCTGACCCTTGATAGTACTCAAGGCAAGCTTCCTATGTACAGCCAGTTCAGACTCCTACCTATTACGTACTTATGTGGATGCCATTTCTTGGCCTCACACCACGCGATGTACGCCTTCCAGATTCTATAGTAGATCTGCCTGGATACCGGCTTCCTGGCATTGATCATGGTAGATACCACAGGATTAGAGAGCCCTCTCTTTTTTAGAATGTGGGCTTCAATAGCCAGGCCGTCAAACCTAGGGCTGGTAAGGAAGGGTGGTATATCGGTCCTTGCGAAAGCAGGTCCGGACGACGTGGGAGAGTCCAAGGACTCCCCACTGACATTTTACAATCTCCGCGTACCATGCTCTTCGGGGCCACGCTGGAGCCACCAGAATCACTGGTTTCTTTTCTACCCTGATTCTGCGGAGTAATCGAGGTAACAATTGTGGCGGTGGGAATGCATATATCAGCTTGAACTGATCCCAAGGGAACACTAGGGCATCCGAGCCGCAAGCTAGGGGATCCCTTGTCCGAGAGACAAACCTGTCCACCTTTGCGTTGAATCTGGATGCTAGAAGATCTACATCCGGTGTTCCCCACCGCTGACATATTGTCCAGAAAACCTCGGGGTGAAGGGACCATTCCTCTGGGCATAATTGCTGGCGACTTAGAAAGTCCGCCTTCCAATTCTCCACTCCTGGAATGAATACCGCAGATATGGCTGGGACATATCTTTCTGCCCATTTCAGGATGTAATTTACTTCCCTCTGGGCTGCACGACTCCTGGTGCCCCCCTGATGATTGATATATGCCACTGCTGTGGCATTGTCTGATTGAATTCTGACAGGGGACCCTTGGAGTTTGGATGTCCATACTACTAGGGCATACCGGGCTGCTCATATCTCTAAGAGATTGATGGGCAGGGCCTTTTCTGCATCCGACCATCTGCCCTGGAGAGACCATTGCTCCAGTACTGCTCCCCAGCCTATAAGGCTGGCATCTGTAGTGACCACCTTCCAAGAAATCGGACTGAAGGATTTCCCTTTTTCCAGATTCTGGGGAACCAACCACCAACGGAGGCTCTTGCGAACGGAAGGGGACAAGGACATTGTAAGTCTAGGGCCTGAACTTTTTTGTTCCAGGCCGACAGTATGGCCCCTTGCAAATTCCTTGAATGGAATTGACCGTAGGGTACTGCTTCGAATGATGCCACCATTTTTCCCAGCAGCCTCATGCACAGGCGTATGGACGGCTGTCTTTTTTGTACCCACTAAGTGGATCAAATCTTTCAAAGACAACACCTTTCCTCGAGGCAAGAATATTTTTCTCTGGCCTGAATCCAACCTTAGCCCCAAGTATTCCAGACTTTTGACTGGTTTTTAGGGCTGACTTGTCTCGGTTGATAATCCAACCGTGAGATTCCAGATACTTGATTGTCTTGTGAACGACCACGTCTAGTTTTTTCACTGAGTGGTCTATCAGCAACAAGTCATCTAGATATGCCATTATCATTACACCTTGTGTTCTTAGATTGGCCAATAAACGGCCAGAATTTTTGTAAACACTCGTGGTGCTGTGGCCAGACCGAAGGGTAAGGCTCTGAACTGAAAATGGCGCCCTTCTACTGCAAAGCGTAGAAATTTTTGGTGGACTGGAAAGATGGGAATGTGCAAATAAGCATCTTTGATGTCGATCGCGGCTAACCAATCCTCCCCTTGTAGGGCAGTGGCCACCGATCGGATCGACTCCATCGGAAAGTCCTGATATACAGGAATTTGTTTAGCCCTTTTAGAATTAATATGGGCCTCCCGTCCCCGTTTGCTTCGGGACTGTAAAGAGGTTTGAGTAAAACCCGAACCCCCATTCTTCCAGGGGAACCTCCATAATTACTCCTTGGAGCAATAGTTGTTCTAGTGCCAACAGGAGGGACTCTCTCTTCCGGGGATCCCTTGGCACGTTTGACCCGAAAAAGGGGAAGGAGGAGAGTCTTTTAACTCCAATCTGTATCCCAAACATACTGCGGAGAGCACCTATCTGTTTTGATCGTGTCCCGCCAGGTCTCTTGCGAACAACTGGAGTCCTCCCCCCACCCGACTGAGTGGGGGCAACCCTTCAATGAATTTTGGTTTTGGTTTTGTACCTCCCCTGACCCAGGGTTTCTCATTACCCTGCGATTGTCCCTGTTTTTTACCCCCGGGAATTGACCGAGGAGGCCGTCGGAACTGTTACACAGCCGATGCCCCAGGGACTGGAGAAGCAGGCCTCTTAAAGAGGGACCTCTAACTCTGTTTTTAACCGGCAAGAGTGTATTTTTACCGCTGGAAATTTTCTGGATATATTTGTCCAGGTCTTCCCTGAATAAGCGTTCACCATGAAATGGGACGCTAACCAGCCATTCTTTACAGGGAGCTTCAGCAGACCAGTTTTTGAGCCATAGAAGCCTACGCATATGTACTACAGACAGCGTAAGGCGGGAGGCCTGATGGACTGAATCCTTTATGGCGTCAACCGCAAAGCCTAAGGCTCTAGGTAGATCAGCTAGGGCAAGGGCCTGCTGATCTGTCAAGTCCCTCAAGACCTGTTTCAACTGATCCTTCACTGCTTAGCAGACCCCACTGCTGGTTGTGTCACCAAGCTTGCTGTAGAAAGAAGCAGACTTTCATAAGGACTCCAATCTTTTATCTATTGGGTTCTTGAACATTTGGACATTATCCACTGGACATGTCAGTGATTTATACACACAAGAGTTAGCTGCGTCCACTGTAGGGACCTTCCATTTTTTGATGAACTTATCCTCCATGGGATAGACCACCGGAAATCTCTTGGGGGGGAATAAATATTTTCTCAGGATGTTCCCAATCCTGGTAAATGAGCCCTTTCAGTAAAGGGTGAAGTGGAAAAGAACAGACAGTCTGGGGGCTTCTAGCGACCCCAACGAGGATACAGTAGTGGTTGATGGTTCCGCAAGGTGCATTTTTAAATGCTGATCGGACCATGTTAGTCAGAGACTGAACCCATAATCTTTCAGCTTGAGATGCTGAGAAAAGGTTCCTCCACTGTTGATTTCTCTATAACAGAATCAACCTCATCCTGATCCCCTTCAGGCAGGTCGATCCCTGTATGGGACTGTTGCTCTGCTAACAGGTACTCTGAAGGAGGAGACGGAGATCGGGCGTGCTTTCCCTGACAGGGAGGCCGCGATCAATGTTGACAATCTCTCTCTAATCCTCCCAGAGCTGAGGAAAAAACCTCCTCTATTACATACACAGGAGCAGGTGAACTGAGGACAGCCACAGTACCAGGTACTCCTGCAGGGTCTCTACGGTCACTAACCTCTGAATTTTCAGGGGAGACTGGTGCAGCAGAAGCATGCCCAAGATCCTCAGAGCCAGATGAGACCCCCTTCGCTTCCTGGAAGATTCAGTTCCGGAGCTTCTGGACGGCATATTCCCAAGCCTAAAGCTGAGGTATTCCAGCCGTAATACACCACTTTTACTGAGAATAGTCTAGCACAATTGCTGCTATATAACAGTTGGTGTCTACTTAGTGCCTTTCTAGGGGATGCCTGCATCAACCGCCTCTGTGTGCCTTTATACTGTTGCTAGCTCTGTCTGTGCACTTCAATAGCCAGCTATGATTGTGCTTTAAAACACGCTGGACGCCCGCACATGCGCAGTAGCGCACACCGAGCGTCATCCACCCGCTCCGCCCCTTTTTCCAGATCGCCTCTATATATTGAGGCGCGTGCACGCGCGCGTGCGCCTTCGGCGCCTTTTTTGAAAAAAATAAGGAGCTAGATGGGAGCCAGGGTCCCTGCCGCAGGGCCCAGGGATGGATGAGCGCAGCAACAGGGCAGAGGAGACAGCTTCCCAGCAGAGAACTTACCAACTGCCTGGATTTGATTTTGGAAGAAAAAAAATCCACATTTACAAGAAAAAGAACCATAGCGGCCTCTAGTGTCTAACACAGGTACCGCGGTCTTACACATTTTTATTTTTATTTTTTTTCTTGCCTACTATTAAAATTTTTACATTTTCTTAGTAGTAACAGGCATACACAGAATATTAGCGGGAATACCTTAGGTAACAGGCAGAAAGACAAAATAGGCTTGGGGGTCCCTCAATAGAACCAAGTTCCCGAGGGCCCCCACTTACCTTTTCCTCGCCGCAGGACTCTGTTTGGTCCACAGAAGCCCAAACTTCACCTATCACGGCAGGCATTGTAATTAAACCTTCAGGGACCGGGTTCCCAAGGATTCCACTCCCCTGGACCTGTATAGCACCCTGCACAGACAACATCTTGGTCGTGGGTATGACCAGAGCTCTGGATCCCAGGGTCCAGCCCTCCTAAGAGAGGCATTACAGGCAAAACCTTGCTCTTCTCTTGCAAGGCCCGGGTACCGGCCGTTTAGCTATGAAGCTTTTTTGGTCGGATCCGGAATAGCTTACTGAGGCCCAAAAGAACCTGTACGCAAGCTCAGTGAAAAACACATGTTTCTTCTTGGCCAACACCTTAGACACTGGCAAAAAACTGAGGTGCTCCCGGATGGGAGGGGCTTATATAGGGGAGGGTACTTCCGGTTTTGGAAGTTGCCAGTGCCAGCACCTGAAGGTATCTATATAACCCATTAGTAATGACTATGTCGCTCTGTGTCCCGTGATGTACGAGAAAGAAAGTTAATTTCCACAGCCCTAATACACACACACACACACACACACACACACTTTTGAAATACACAATTAAATATTCCCAAGTTGGCAGAGACCTGAATAGCAGACCATAGAGTAAAGAGGAACATTACCTGTATGATGGAATTAATCTACATATACATGGATATGTAATCTGTTCAACAGTAAAGTGGCAGAAGAGTAAAGATTTTTCAATCATTTAGCTTTTTAGGCTGGAGTTGCTCTTTAACATACATGGTATGAGAACAGGCTCTAAAATCAGGGACCGGGTACAAGTATGCAAGTCAGGAGTCCCAACCTCACCCAGACTTCTAATACTTCATGCTCGGTTTTCAGTCGTTGACTCAAATTAGTGAAGCAAGAGAGAGACAGCCAGACAATTCGGATTCTCAGTACGGCAACAATGGTGTCCTCCATATTTTTCTCTGTACAGATTTCCTTTAAATGCATAATGACTACAAGACTGGAGAACAGCTGCTAAGTGACCATGCAAGGGAAAATATAATCTGCTCATAATACATACAGTATCAGTCTTCAGCTGCATTAGATACAATATTAAATATCAGAAGTCTGAATAATGTACTAAAGAGCGCTAACCAAGAACACACTACAAAGTCACAATTTTAATATACAATGGACACCTAGTAACCACTGGAGGAAATCATAAAGTTTAGTCCTAACAAACAAGTATCAAAGCTCAATTCTAAGCTAGCACTGGATACTACAGCAGGGACAGTTCATGGGATACGGTCCTTACAACAGAGACTCCTAATAGAAAATGCCCAACCACAACAGATAATGTAAGGTCACAACATACAGTCCTTATTCTTTCTAGTGGAGAGTGCTCAGACCAGCCATCCTCAACCAGGATTCCTCCAGGAGGTTTCTAGGGGTTCCCTGAGCTGTGGTTAAATGACCTCCATCTGATGGCGCAAGGTCCAAGATCACTTAGCAGCGCCAACAACATGACCCCAATGATCTTTTTGGATAGAGTGGAATTCTGAACATCACAGTATGGGGATTTCTTCTCACCGACCCCTGATAAATTGTCTTTAGAATTAGTTCCCTGAGATCAGAAATGTACGTCTAGGGTTACTCTGGGGTAAACAGGTTGAGAAAGGTTGCTGTACAGTCTTATGCCGCCTACACACGATTGGAATTTCCGACAACAAAACCGTTGATTTTTTTCCCCCCCCGACAGATTTTCGCTCAAACTTGTCCTGCATACACGGTCACACAAATGTTGTCGGAAATTCCGATCGCCAAGAACACGGTGAGGTACAACACTACAATGAGAAAAATTAAGTTCAATGATTCCGAACATGCGTAGGATTTCTGTGCGTCGGAATTGGATACACACGGTCGGAATTTCCGACAAGAACTTTTGTGGTCATAAAAAAAAAAAAAAAAAAAAAATTTGAGAACCTGCTCTCAATCATTTGTTGTCAGAAATTCCGACAGCAAATGTCCAATGGAGCCTACACGGTCGGAATATCCGTCCAAAAGCTCACATCGAACATTTGTTGTTGGAAATTCCGATAGTGTGTACGCGGCATTAAAGTGGAACAAAACTGTATATAAGCACTGCAAACCAAAAAACACCATTTAATTTGTTTTGAATATTCGTACGCTTCCATCTAGGTCTCCATGCTTTATTTTGCTGCAAAAACACCCCCAAGCATTTCTGGCTTTGGCCATCTTAAGTAAGGGCAGATGGTTCATGTAGCAATTACTTCCCGAAATCCATCTGGCCTTAGCTCAGATCTGCATGCAGGAGGGTGTGCTTAGCTGAGAAACAACACCCCCCCCCCCCCCCAATGACTCCTGGGATATACAAACCAGGAAATCACTAAAGAAATGTAAAATATATAATAAAGTCCAAAACAAATAAATAAGATATGCTCTCCGATCTATTAAAGCGGTTGTATACCCTATTTTTTACACTTTGATCTACAGGTAAGCCTATAAGGCGGCTTACCTGTAGGTAAAAAGAAGATCTCCTAAACCTGTACGGTTTAGGAAATATTACCCTTGCAATGATCCGCTGACTTCAGCGGCGCATGCGCTCTGAGTTCGCCAGCTGAAAGGTCCAGCCGACGGAAAGAAGTCTCCCGCGCGTATGCTCGGGACTGACGACATTGCGGCTCCAGCCACTCACAGTGCCGGAGCCGCGATACCTGGAAGACACGCCGAGGGAAAATGTCCGCTCCTTCGGCATGAACCGAGTGAGATACCGACGCCTCGTTCTAAGGGAAGTATTTCATAATGAGCTAGTATGTGGTGCATACTAGCTCATTATGCCTTTTGCCTTACAGGTTTAGAAAAAAATAAATAAAAAAAATCAGCGGGTTTACTACCGCTTTCAGGTTAGCAGCAGAATGATTAAAAAATAGTAAATGACCCCACGGCCCGTAATTATACCCACTTCTCCCATGTTCATCACACCTATAGTCGCATAGACTACCTAATGAGTGACCATAGCTGCCTGGACTGGTCCCCGGAATGCACCATAGACCCAATGGTCTGGTCTGACCATTCTCCTATACACATGACATTCTCGCTCCCTTCCACTCCGATTAGGGAATGGTCATGGCGCTTGAACGATTCGCTGCTTACGAACCCGGAATGTGTGACAAGGGTTTCAGATACAATCTCTAACTTTTTTGCGGACCACGCTTTGGATACGACATTGTTGCCCTTTCAATGGGAGGCACTTAAGGCTGTCCTACGTGGTACCTTTATCCAAATGGGTACGCGTCTTAAAAAGGAGCGCTCAGCCGCCATAGAGGCAGCAAATCAAGCGCTTAGAAACTTAGAAACTGAGCACAAAACGATCCCCGACAGTGACAATGCTGGCGGACGTTTCTAGGGCGCGATCACAACTTAGAGAACTTTATGAAGCCTCTGCACGCACATATGCAGATAAGCTCACTTTCCATCAATATAAGTTTCGAGATAAATGTGGTAGGCCACTGGCTCGCTCCCTGCACCCAAAAACAACCTCCGCCTTTGTGCCCCATATTCGGGGGGCAAAGGGAGAAATGGTATCCTCACCCACTAAGATGGCGGGGGAATTCAGGGACTTCTATCAGTCCCTGTACAATATCCCTAAGACTCAAGGGACAAGTTCCCCTTCTTCCGGGGTGGAGGACCAGATGTCATATGTATTGGAAACCGCGCTCCCTACATTAGACGATTACGTCATCGCTGATCTGGAAACCTCAATCACAGAAGACGAAGTTGCCAAAGCCATAGCGGGTACACCGAGTGGAAAGAGCCCGGGCCCAGACGGCTTCACTCCTAAGTTCTACAAACTTTTTGCCACCCTCCTCACGCCCTTTCTAACTAAGGTGTTCAACTCTTTGTCGGAGGGTTCAATGTTCCCTCCACAAACACTTGAGGCTCACATATCCCTCATCCCAAAGCCAGGCAAAGACCCTACTCTTTGTGCAAGCTATAGGCCGATCTCCTTGATTGGGGTGGATTTGAAAGTCTTTGCTAAAATCCTAGCCAATAGATTACAACCATTGTTGCCTGGGATAATACACCTAGACCAGGTCGGCTTTGTGAGTGGCCGTGAGGCTAGGGACAATACCCTGAAGACCCTTCTTTTAACCAACTATGCCCGGTCCCACGATATCCCACTATGCCTCTTAACAGTCGATGCCGAGAAGGCATTCGACCGAGTAGACTGGCAGTTCCTTCGACTATCCCTGCAACAAATAGGCGTGGGAACCAATATGATGGCGAGAATAATGTCCCTTTACTCCTCTCCATATGCTAGGATTAGACTAAATGGCTCGCTATCTCCAGCCTTCTCTGTATCTAACGGGACGCGACAGGGATGCCCACTGTCCCCCCTCCTCTATGTTCTCACTATGGAACATCTAGCTATTGCTCTACGTAACAATCCTTCTATCCAAGGCATAACAGTCGGGCCCACACATACTAAACTCGCCCTCTTTGCAGATGATCTGCTCCTGTTCGTGACACACCCTCACACATCCTTGCCCTCGGTATTGCAGGAGTTTCGGAAATTTGGAGAAGTTAGCAACTTCAAGGTCAACTACAATAAATCGGAAATCCTCAACATATCTCTGCCTACGTCGGCCCTACGAAGACTATCGTCTTCTTTCCCCTTCAAAACTGGTTCCCCCTCCATAAGGTATCTAGGAATTCAAATACCGGCGGATGCTTCCCAACTTTTTTCCTTGAACTTTGCCCCCCTACTTCTTAGGACCCAGGCAGATTTAATCAATTATGCGTCCAAACAGCTCTCATGGCTAGGTAGAGTGAATGCCCTGAAAATGGATGTTCTCCCTAGGTTCCTGTATTTGTTTCAGACCATCCCTATTCACATACCTAATTCGTACTTTAAGAAAATACGCCAGCTGTTTTCCAAATTTATTTGGAATGCGGCCCGTCCCAGGATACGGTATGAAACACTTTCTCTTCCAGAGGCTCGGGGGGGGCTGGAGCCCCAGATGCCTCCCTATACCATAAAGCAGCGGTGCTCACCCGCATACTAGATTGGTTCCATCATTCTTCAACCAAGCTTTGGGTTCAATTGGAAAGCCACATGAACCCAATTGAACTCTCCGCTCTCCCCTGGACCTTGCCTACGGTACGGGGGGGTTCGGGCCCTCTTAATGACCTTACCCATCAAACGATCCAGATTTGGGATCGCATGCTGTCCAGAAGGGGCTTATCAAACCGCATGGGGCCTATGACTCCCTTCTTTGGGACCCCGGCCTTTCCGCCAGCTATGTCGGTAGCAAGATTCGGACCATGGCGAAGAGAGGATCATAGGCGACTTGCCCAGGTCCTTCGTGCAGACCCCACTTTGAGGTCAGATACCTCTACCGGTCTTACCTCCCGTCACCCCATGCAGTGGCTTCGGAGGCAACAGACTACCTCCTACATCCGGACTTTCCCATCTATTACAGACATTCTTGCTGAACCGACGGGATTCGAGGAACTGCTCATGCAGGTGGAACCTCCAACGCATGTTGTATCTCAACTATACTCCCTTCTGCTCGATATTTACTCCCCTGACCTCCCACCGTATACGGTGGCCTGGGAGACAGACCTCCGTCACACTATCTCCCCTATTGACTGGCAAAAATGTTTTACCCTGACGCACAAATTGTCCATAGCCACCAAGACCCAGGAGAAGGGGTTTAAACTGTTAACAAGATGGTACAGATGTCCATCATCTCTTCACCACTTCAATCCGGAGGTGTCAGATACCTGCTGGCGGTGCCTCAGCTCCCGAGGAACCATGCTCCACATCTGGTGGGAGTGCCCTCCTGTGCGGAGGTACTGGCAGCGGATTTTCACACTCTACTGCAAATTGATGGCGACCTCTATCCACCCTTCACCTGAGGTGGCTCTCTTGTCTATTCTCCCTGGATCATTTAAATCCATCAGAAATGATGTCTTGCGACACTTTCTGGCGGCGGTCAGGGTAGTGATTCCCCGTCATTGGAGAACGGCAACCATGCCTTCCCTGGGGGATTGGGCTGTTGAGGTGGACCGCATTAGGGACCTTGAACGCCTGTTGGCGGAGGAAAATGACAAAAGTGAACAGTTCTCTCTCACATGGACTTCGTGGTCCGTGTTTCGGTACTCCTCGGAGTTTATCTCTTGGGCGGAGTGTGCCCTGGACGAGACCACTCTCGGACCTTGATGGAGTGATTCTGATCCCTGTCCCCTATCTGTGTACCCCTACTATTTGCCCCTGACTCTGACTCTCTCTCTTTTCTCTACACATAAATACACCTCTAAGAACCCAGTAGGATAACGTACCAGGGCTTCGATTTACCTACTGCCTATAACCCATTGAGTGACCCTACTTCATATTCTCCAAATAGATTTGTGTATACTCTCATCTGATGGAACTTAGCCCTGCTCTGTTCTGACACACATGATGCCTGTTGAGGATGTATCCTATCAATGTTTGTAATGTTTAAGACAATGTATGTCTTTTTCTGTCGTTTCCTTGCATAAACAAATAAAATAAGATTGAATTAAAAAATAGTAAATGTTGATTGAGAGACAGTGAAGTTCTGCTTTAACCTCAACATATAATGTAAGGTCACACAGTCCTCACTCACTGCATGGACAGTTCATGACACACAGTCCTTATTCTTTGTAGTGAAGAGTACAAGAATGTACATTTCTAACCAGAATAGATAATGTGAGGTAATGTAAGTACTCATCCACAACAGACAGCTGATGGCACGCAGTCCTTTCCATGCTTACACCAGGAGGATCTTTTGGTGGCTAGAACATAGACATACAGTCCTAACCACAACAGATAACACAAGGTCATACAGTCCTCATCCACAGCAAGGACAGTTCAGGGCATATAGTCCTTTCCATGCTTATACCAGATTTTAGTGGCTGGAGAGTAGACATACGGTCCTAACCACAACAGATAACACAAGGTCATACAGTCCTCATCCACAGCAAGGACAGTTCAGGGCATACAGTCCTTTCCATGCTTATACCAGATTTTAGTGGCTGGAGCGTAGACATACGGTCCTAACCACAGCAGATAACATAAGGTCATCCTGTCCTCTAGCTTAGTGAGCGCTACAAGGTTTACAACATGTAAGTGGATGCACCAGGGACAAAGTCATTGTAGAAAGAACATAAAGGCCGCATTACACACAAAGCAACAAGTAAGATCCTACAAAACACACTGAGCAGACTATCACATTACATATACAGCAGTGTAAAAAAAATGCCATCTATCACAGTCAACAACATGGAGCCCTCAGAAACAATGTGCAGTAAGGACTGAACTACTGGTTTTCTTCTCATTACTCAGTGCTTGATATTAACCCCTTGCTGGCAAATGTCACAGCATTGCCAATGCAGTTACTCTCAAGCTAAGGAGCAATAATAAATAAAATAAAAACAAAACACGTATGTGCAGTTTAGGCCTTGGGGGATGGCTGCAAGAGGCCGGATACTAGACCAACGCGATCGTCACCTGCGATCAGATGAGGATTGGTCCATGCAGGGCTCAGGGTGACCATCAGCTGAATCACATGGCACATTACAACGATGCTCGAGAAGGGTCATTCTTGGTGGCTACCGAGACCTTAGCTCTGCTTTCGTATCTACACGCATTATCAAATCTGCGTAAGTTTATTTATGCAATATGCAAAGTAAGAAACGTTAAGGGCCGAGTTACATCTATGTGCTGTATGTACTGTAATGCACATAACATGCATTGATGTGCAGTCATGCCATACATTTTGACTAGCACCCAAACACATCAAACATTTTGGAACATTTTAGTACATCCAGAGTCTATTGATTTTAATGGGCTTCCTTAAAACACCACAATTAATGTACATGCATTAAATCAAACATTAAATCAAACATTTTGCACATTTAATATTTATTTCAGTGGGCCTTTAACACACAGAAAGCAACAAGTCCTATTACAATAACCCAGAGAGCTGCATTGTATAGTTGTTAACCAGGCACAAATGGCATTTACCCGTATATACGCGAGTATAAGCCGACCCGAATATAAGCAAAGGCACCTAATTTTACCATAAAAAAAAAACTGGGAAAACGTATAGACTCGAGTATAAGACTAGGGTGTCCATCTGCATGCCTCACTTTGTCCATGTGCATGCCTCACTGTGCCCATGCCTCGACTGATGTTTAACATGGGAGTCTATGGAAGGCTTTGAAAAATCGGTGCTCCCCGGCCAACAAACTTTGCACACTTGTAGAGGAAGAGTGAGGCTACATGGTGTTCCAAGTTTGGGGTCCAGGGGACCTACGGCCGGCTGGTACCGGGTCCTCAAAATCCGGGAGAACAGGCACAAAAAGGTGACTCGAGTATAAGCCGAGGGGGCATTTTCTGCACACAAAAAATGTGCTGAAAAACTCGGCTTATACTCGAGTATATATACGGTAATATGTGGAGTTGTCCATTTCCTATAAAAAGCCTAGAATAGATACACACTGATGCTTGTATAAGACATTCTAAAATAAGTCAAATGCGCAAAACCCCTTTCTTCAGCAAGGTAACCTGTATGGGCTTATTTATTGGGCAAAGATTTATATGGAAGGTTCACTTACAAACAACTTCGTACCTATAGTATGATGACACTTAACATAGAACCATAAATAAATATACTACTAGATGTAGAAGAATCTGCATAACTAGGATAAGGGGATTCCCGAATGTGGAATAAGACATAGCTGACAACAGTTCTGGATTTCCACGATTTCAATGTTTGCATCTCAGAGGGTCGTTGTTTTTTTGGGTTGCCAATCACATGAGGATAGTAATATGTACATGACGCAAGAAGATTGTATACTAGACAGCAGCCTCAGATACCAGGGACAATCCTGGGATCTGAAGATTTGCACCTAGAAATATCCCTGTATCAATAGTTTGCAGATTTACTAAATCGGTCAAACGTAAATGCAAAAGTAAATGTGGAAAATTGTGTTTTTGACCAGTTCAAGAGACAAGACTGGGACCACAGTCCCCTCCGACAACATAAAGATAAGCAAAGACTGACGAGATCAACAGTGATGAAAGTTGTCTCTTAAGACAGTCAACATAGCTGCCAACAGCTTTTTGGGTAACTATTTACACGTTGCAACATGCTAAAAACACGTGTCCAGCTTCCCCATGATAAAAATACTGTCCATTCCCATCTCATTGCCCTTAAAAAATACAACACGCCTGTTTTTTTCTGCATTTTAGTGTATGTATCAAGAAGACCATAGAGGTCAACGGCAATGCATGTTACAAGTGTTTGGATGAGTTGGCAACAGGTATTAACAAGTCCTTGTCAATGGCTGCTAACCCTATGCACTCCAAATCCTAACTTTAAAAATGTACTGGCAACGCATGTCAAAACAGTAGGAATAGATAATATACTAATAGATCTAAATGGGTCCTTAATGCTTTCCAGGGACTCAAGGGCACCGAATCAACATCTTTTAAAATTCTGTCCAAAAGGGCCACAGCTATAAAGAAGACTTCCATTTGCTAGCAAGTCTTATGCCCCGTACACACGGTCGGGATTTCCGCCGGGGGAAAAAAAAAAAAAGAAAAAAAAAAGGAGAACCAGCTCTCTCTTTTGCCGGCCGTTTTCCTGTTGTAAAAAGTCTGAGAACATACACACGGTTGGGATTCCCAACCAAAAGCTCTCATTTGACTTTTTCCGACAGGAAAACCGATCGTGTGTACGGGGCATGAATCAATGGCTCGTAGCTCCATCAAGTCCTTCAAATCCTAAATTTAAAAAACGCAATAGAAACATATGCCAGTATAGTATGTCAACGCTCAAAGGATGTATAAATACTACAGAAATTGCAACGCCACTGAGCCAACAACATCCTAAATGCTGTCTGAGAGGGACACATTTTCATTGGCTGATAAATACAAGACGATCAACAAATAAGATGACCATCAACAGAATAAAATCATGGCACTTTTGGTTCAGTGCTGTCTTTAAGGAAGACTTCCATTTATTAACAAGTATTAGTCATTGGCTGTTAACTCCATCCACTCCAAATCCTAATTTCAAGGGTCAATAACACTTGACAATGCACAAAAATCACACATTGATGCCCAACAATCCACCTGCCCAACTATACAAAACACCGCACATTTAAGCGATTTCATAGATCCGAATTAACATAGGGATGCAAGGTCACCGACCCAACATCTTCAAAGGCTGTCCAAGAGGGCCACTGGACCTTAAATACAAGATGGTCAACAGTAAGCTGACCATCGACGGAGGAACATGGTCAATCACTGTGTAAATTATATTACTTCTTTGTACCGGTTTCTCATTATTATATGATAGGCACCGTTAAAGTAAGTCCCCTTTCCATTTTTTCTTATTTTGTATGGTCAATCATAGTACGGTTGGTCAGTACTATATTTCAGGAAGACTTCCCACTTATTAATAAGTGTTGGGCAACAGCTGTTAACTCCATATCCTAGTTTCAAGCATCAATAACGTCAAGAAGGCCAACAGCAAGCTGACCATAGACAGAATAAAAAGGTCACTTATGGTACGGTTGGGTCAGTGCTGTCAATCAGTAATGGCATCCACTCCAAACCCTCATTTTAAAAACAACGCACATCCACGCATTTAGTGCGTAGATGAGCTGTATTTTGTAGCATTAGACAGGTAGGTTGTCTTGCACCCGTTGTTACAAGACTACCCCCTGCCTAATGCCACATCTATGCACTCACATAAATGAGCCCAGGGATGCAACGTCACTGAGCCAACAACATCTTTAAATGTCGTGTGAGAGGGCCTCATGTTTCTATTGGTCCTTAAATACAAGACTGTCAACAAACAGCAAAATGGTTATGAAAAGAATAAAATGATCATGGATACAGTTGGGTCAGTGCTGTCAATCAGGAGGAATTCCATTTAATAACAAGCGCTGGTCCATGGCTGTTAACTCCATCCATTCCAAATCATAATTTCAAGCATCAATAACGTCATCAAGAGGGCCAACGATTTCCATTTAACTTTAAATATGAGACGGTCAACAGAAATCTGACCATGGACAGAATAAAAAAAAAAACCAATCATGGTACGGTTGGGTCAGCGCTGTCAATCAGAAAGACTTACAAAAATCTGCATGGGGTTAATCTTGGTGGCTAGGGACTGTCCCTGGAAAGGAAGGCCAGTTGGTATGGATGAGTTATGAACTTTAAATACAAGATGGTCAACAGCCAGCTAAACATGACCAGGTGCTGAATGGACAGAATAAAATGGTCACAGTATGGTTGGGTCAGCGCTGTGGACTTCCAAAGTCAACCTAAAAACAGGAAGACTACCAAAAACCTGCATGGGGTCAATTCTGGTGGCCAGGGACTGACCCTGGAAGGGAAGGCCAGTTGGCATGGATGTGTCATGGGCTTTAAAAACAAGACGGTCAACAGCCAGTTAAACATGGACAGGTGCTGAATGGACAGAATAAAATGGTCAATCATAGTATGGTTGGGCCAGTGCCATTGACCTCCAAGGTCCACCAAATAAAAAAAGAAAGTCAGGAAGACCTCCAAAAAATCTGCATAGGGTCAATCCTGGTGGCCAGGGATCGACCTTGGAAGGGAAGGCCAGTTGGCATGGATGCGTCACAGGCTTTAAATACAAGACGGTCAACAGCCAGTTAACCATGGACATGGTGCTGATGGGACAAAATAAAAAGGTCAGTAGTGGTACGGTTTAGGTCAGCGCTGTCAATCAGGAAGACTTCCAAAAATTTGCATGGGAGCAATTCTGGTGGCCTGGTGAAAGGGAAGGCCAGTTGGCAAGGAGGGGGCGTGGGCTTTAGATACAAGATGGACAACAGCCAGGTAACCATAGACAGGTGACGAATGGAGAAAAAAAAAAAAAGGGTCAATAACAGTCTATTTGGGCCAGCACCGTTGACCTTCAAGGGCAACCAAACAAATCAGGAAGATTTCTTAAAAATCTGCAAAGGGTCAAACTTGGTGGCCATTGACTGACTCTAGAAGAGAAGGTCAGTTGACATGGATAAGTCATGGATTTTAAATACAAAAGATGGTCAACTGCCAGTTGAGAGAGCTACCCATTTCCATTGCACTTCAAATACGAGATGGTTAACCACAATTGGACCATGGACAGGCACTGAATAAAAAAAAAAAATTCAGTTATGGTGCGGTTGGGTTAGTGCTGTCAATCAGGAAGTCTTCCAAAAATTTGGAGACTGTCACTGGAAGGAAAGGCCAGTTGTCATGGACTTTAAATACAAGACAGTGTACCATGAACAGGCGCTGAATGGACAGTATAAAATGGTCAGTTGTGGTATGGTTTCCCATGCAAATTTTTGGGTCAATTCTGGTGGCCAGGTGGAAGAGAAGGCCAGTTGGCATGGACTTTAAATACAATTCGGTCAACAGCCAGTTAACCTTGCACAGGTGCCGAGTGGACAGAATAAAATGGCACTGTGGGTCAACGCTGTGGATCAGGAGGACATCCAAGGCCAACCAAAAAATCTGGTAGACAGGTGGAAGGGAAAGCCAGCTGGCATTGACGAGTCATGGACTTTAAATACAAGACAGTCAACAGCCAGAAAACCATTAACAGGCACGGAATGGACGAGAAAAAAAAAAAAGGGGTCAGCTGTGGTACGGGTGGGTCAGCGCTGTCGATCAGGAACCAAAAAAATCTCTATGGACCCATTCTGGTGGGCAGGTGGGTGCAAGGGAAGGCCAGTTGGCATGGACTTTAACACAAGACAGTTAAACACCAGTTAACCATGCACAGGTGCTGAATGGATGGAATAAAATGGTCAGTCATGGCACAGTTGGGTCAGCGCTGTCAATCAGGAGGACGTTCAAGGCCAACCAAAAAATCTGGTAGCCAGGTGTAAGGGAAGGCCAGTTGGCATGGATGAGTCATGGACTTTAAATACAAGACAGTCAACAGCCAGTTAACCATGTACAGACACAGAATAAAACGGTCAGTCGTGGTACGGTTGGGTCAGCGCAGTCGATCAGGAACCAAATCTGTATGGAGAGATCCTGGTGGCCAGGTGGGTGGAAAGGAAGGCCAGTTGGCATGGATGAGTCATGGAGCTTGTACTCACCTGGTAGACACAGAAGGAGCATTAATGTCAGACAAGAGCACTGCGGCAGCCTCATCCCCCCAGGCTCTGCTCTCCACCGAGGTCTCATCAACACTGCGATCCCCTCCAAAGCAGGTGGATCCCCAAGATCTCAATGCCCGATCAGGATCTTCTCATTCCGATCCTCAGTGTCCGATCAGGATCTTCTCATTCCGATCCTCAATGTCCGATCAGGATCTTCTCATTCCGATCCTCAGTGTCCGATCAGGATCTTCTCATTCCGATCCTCAGTGTCCGATCAGGATCTTCTCATTGCAATACACAGGAGCCCCGGTGCCCTCCGCCGTGTGTGTGTCCCCGGCGCCCGTCCTCCGCTCCAGGCACAGTGCGCTCGGTGTATGCTCGGTGTCGGTGTGTGCGCTCGGTGTCTCCTCTCTCTTCTCTGATTTACAGTCTTCTCCACTATCATTACTCGGCTCGGCTCTCACCCCTCCGCGCTGCACTTTATTCTGCTCCTTCTCCCCTCTCTGCCTCCCAAACCTCTTGTGGAATAATCCAACTGAGACCGCCGCAGGGGGGGGGGGGGGACGCCCCCGGATGATTTCCCTCCCTGACCCCACACACAGCAGTCCCTCCACAGGCAGGCTTCCAGAGGGGCGGGGGTGACACCCAGGGCCGGGGAAGGGGGAATTGGGGTCACCCTGGAAGTCCTGATCCTTTCCAGCCTGAAATCAGGAAGAGAGCACACCTTCCCATGGAGTCCCGCAGCCGCCTGTTGGATCCTTTTACAAACTTGTAAAGTCTAGGTGAATGGGACACAATAGTATGTCATAATGAAAACAACATGCTGGGGGGGAGGCATCAAAGCCTGCCCTGCACTATGGAAACATATCAGAGGCTGAGGAGCTGTCATTGTTTGTTTATATACAAACTCTGCATGGCAGATGTGCACACAAAGGGGGAGCACATTGCATAACTACCACCAACATGGGGAGCACATGGCATAACCACCACCAACATGGGGAGCACATGGCATAACCACCACCAACATGGGGAGCACATGGCATAACCACCACCAACATGGGGAGCACATGGTGCAACCACCACCAACATGGGGAGCACATGGCATAACTACCACCAACATGGGGAGCACATGGCATAACCACCACCAACATGGGGAGCACATGGCATAACCACCACCAACATGGGGAGCACATGGCATAACTACCACCAACATGGGGAGCACATGGCACAACCACGGCCAACATGCGGGGCACATGGCATAACCACCACCAACATGGGGAGCACATGGCATAACCACCACCAACATGGGGAGCACATGGCATAACCACCACCAACATGGGGAGCACATGGTGCAACCACCACCAACATGGGGAGCACATGGCATAACTACCACCAACATGGGGAGCACATGGCATAACCACCACCAACATGGGGAGCACATGGCATAACCACCACCAACATGGGGAGCACATGGCATAACTACCACCAACATGGGGAGCACATGGCATAACTACCACCAACATGGGGAGCACATGGCATAACCACCACCAACATGGGGAGCACATGGCATAACTACCACCAACATGGGGGGCACATGGCATAACCACCACCAACATGGGGAGCACATGGCATAACCACCACCAACATGGGGAGCACATGGCATAACTACCACCAACATGGGGGGGCACATGGCATAACCACCACCAACATGGGGAGCACATGGCATAACCACCACCAACATGGGGAGCGCATGGCATAACCACCACCAACATGGGGAGCACATGGCATAACTACCACCAACATGGGGGGCACATGGCATAACTACCACCAACATGGGGAGCACATGGCATAACTACCACCAACATGGGGAGCACATGGTGCAACCACCACCAACACTTTTTGAGTTACTTTTCCATCCCTTGTCCAGAGATGTATAAAGCCAAAAAATTATTTTTAGTACAATCTCTGGCTTTATAAACACCTGGAAAAGAGGTGGAAGAGTCACCCAAAGAGATTTTTACCCTATTTCTGCACTTTTGAGGGACTTTTCCATCCCTGGTCCAGTTTTTATCAAGCCAGAGTTCTTTTATATATATATTGTGACAGCAGGCAGGTAAAATCACCAGGTTGCATCCAGGATGGGAGATATATATGTCCTAGATTCAGGCTTTATGCTGATTTATACCACTAGGGGGAGTGCTGGGAGTCTTGCAGGGGAAGAGTTAATGAGCCCAGCTGAAGTAAGTGGGCTCATTAGGGCCTCTACAAGAACTCCCAGCATGCGAAGGGAGATGCTCCAACCTGGAACCAGATCTGTGTGGATAGTCTGGGGAGTGTGATCTCTGTGCGGTGAGCCAAAGCCTGTGTGGTTAGTGCTAAGAGCTTCTAAAAGCAGGGAGCTAGGGACTGGGACAGCACAAGGATGTACCCAGTTGTTAGTTAGGGACACCAACGTGTGTAGTGAGCGGTCAAGTTGACCAGGATTTATTTTCCTGTTTCTTTTGTTTTTGCTGTATTTTTCTTGTCTGTATATAGTTCAAATAAAACCACACCTTTTGTTTTCTCCTACCACTGTCTGCTGTGCCTGTTTTTGTGTGGTGAACCCATCCAGGGTGTCACACACACCCGCTGCTGAGCTAACTCCCTCACAAAATATATAATAAATTTATCCTCTTTTTACACTTAGGCCGGGTTCACATATGTGCAGCTGCGGGTCACAGCGTGGGGTCCAGTGCGTTTCTGTAAACTAACCAGCTCCATTGAGAGCCATACAGAAACCTGCTTTCAATTCACAGCCTTATAGGTTACTTTGTCCATCTATTTTCCCGTTGTTTATAAAGCCAGGTAATTTTTTTGTTTGTTTGTTTTTTACCCCCTACCACCAACATGGGGGGCACATGGCATAACCACCACCAACATGCGGGGCACATGGCATAACCACCACCAACATGGGGAGCACATGGCATAACCACCACCAACATGGGGAGCACATGGCATAACCACCACCAACATGGGGAGCACATGGCATAACCACCACCAACATGGGGAGCACTTGGCATAACCACCACCAACATGGGGAGCACATGGCAAAACCACCGCCAACATGGGGAGCACATGGCACAACCACCGCCAACATGGGGAGCACATGGCACAACCACCGCCAACATGGGGAGCACATGGCACAACCACGGCCAACATGGGGAGCACATGGCACAACCACCGCCAACATGGGGAGCACATGGCACAACCACCACCAACATGGGGAGCACATGGCATAACTACCACCAACATGGGGGGCACATGGCATAACCACCACCAACATGGGGGGCACATGGCATAACCACCACCAACATGGGGAGCACATGGCATAACCACCACCAACATGGGGAGCACATGGCATAACCACCACCAACATGGGGAGCACATGGCATAACCACCGCCAACATGGGGAGCACATGGCAAAACCACCGCCAACATGGGGAGCACATGGCACAACCACCGCCAACATGGGGAGCACATGGCACAACCACCGCCAACATGGGGAGCACATGGCACAACCACCGCCAACATGGGGAACACATGGCACAACCACCGCCAACATGGGGAGCACATGGCACAACCACCGCCAACATGGGGAGCACATGGCATAACTACCACCAACATGGGGAGCACATGGTGCAACCACCACCAACACTTTTTGAGTTACTTTTCCATCCCTTGTCCAGAGATGTATAAAGTAGGGATGAGCTTCGAGTTCGAGTCAAACTCATGTTCGACTCGAACATTGCATGTTCGCCCGTTCGCCGAACAGCGAACAAATTGGGGTGTTCGCAGCAAATTCGAAAAGTCTATGGGAGAAATCTAAAGTGCTAATTATAAAGGCTTATATGCAAGTTGTCATAAAAAGTGTTTGGGGACCCGGGTCCTGCCCCAGGGGACATGTATCAATGCAAAAAAAAGTTTTAAAAACTGCCTTTTTTTGGGAGCAGTGATTTTAATAATGATTAAAGTGAAACAATAAAAGTGAAATATTCCTTTAAATTTCGTACCTGGGGGGTGTGTATGATATGCATGTAAAGTGGCGCATGTTTCCCGTGCTTAGAACTGTCCCTGCATAAAATGTAATTTTTGAAGGAAAAAAAGTCATTTAAAACTCACTCGCGGCTATTAATGAATTGTCGGCTCCCGGCAATACATAGAAAAGTCATTGATAAAAAAATTAAAAAAAAGCGTGGGGGTCCCCCAGAATTAAATTACCAGGCCCTTCAGGTCTGGTATAGATATTAAGGGGAACTCTACCCCAAATTTGAAAAAAAATGGCGTGGAGTCCCCCAAAAATCCATACCAGACCCTTATCCGAGCACGCAACCTGGCCGGCCGCAGGAAAAGAGGGGGGGACGAGAGAGCGCCCCCACCCCTCCTGAACCGTACCAGGCCACATGCCCTCAACATGGGGAGGATGTCCCCATGTTGATGGGGACAAGGGCCTCATCCCCACAACCCTTGCCCGGTGGTTGTGGGGGTCTGCGGGCGGGGGGCTTATCGGAATCTGGAAGACGCCTTTAACAAAGGGGACCCCCAGATCTCGCCCCCCTATGTGAATTGGTAAGGGGTACATTGTACCCCTACCATTTCACGAAGAAAGTGTCAAAAAATGTAATCCAAAATGGAGTTGTCACTTGAAGAGAAGGTAAGAGAAAATTTTCCAATGGGGTCATCTGTTCCAGTGACAGCTGTCTAATGCCCTGTACACACGATCGGAATATCCGATGGGATAAAATCCGATGGAATTTTCCGTCGGAATTCCGTTCAAGCTGCCTTGCATACACACTGTCAGACCAAATTCCGACCGTCCAAAACGCGGTGACGTAAAACACTAGGACGAGCCGAGAAAAATGAAGTTCAATGCTTCCGAGCATGCGTCGACTTGATTCTGAGCATGCGTGTTTTTTTCTCCGTCGGAGTTCCACACAGACGATCGGAACTTCCGATAGGATTTTTTTCCATCAGAAAAAAATAAAACATGTTCTATTTCTAAACTCAGACGGAAAAAGTCTGATGGGGCCCACACACAGTCGGACCATCCGATGAAAAAATTCCGTCTGACTTTTTTCATCGGAAATTCCGATCGTGTGTGTAGCGCCCTACTCCTGTTGGGTAGACGCTATATGTTAAATTTAGTTGTCTGAGCGGTAATTCAGCTCAGAAAGAATTATGTAAATTGTTGGCTCTGTTTCAGTCTGGCTGGGCTGCACGTTTTCCACTTGACACTAGGTGTCACTGTCACCACAAGTCAGGGTTGGAAGAACAGCAGGCTGGGTGTATTGGGTATTCCTTTCCCAGAAGTGGCTCAGGGGGCGTGGTCAACCTGCTGTGCATTCTGGGAGGGGGTACTTAAGAGACAGAGACTGCTCGATCAGGGTTTGTTGCCGGGGGTTGTTGCCGGATCCTGACCTGAGGGCCCTTCTGGCCTCAGGGATGTATGAGCCATTTTTAGCCTCGGGGCCTGCTGGCCCGAGGCTCTGCAACTGAGGAGTAGGCCCAGAAGTTGCTGGGGCCTACTAGTCCAGGGATGGTCCTACGCGGTCTTGCCTGTGGGAAGAAGCGGAACAATTGGGGACTCAATTGAAGGACGCATCCTGGCCGTGAGCTATGTACTTTTAAAGAAACTTTTGCAAAGTGTCAGTGTGGTTATACGATCTTGTGGCGGAAGGTTGTGGAACGACTAGACGGCACTCATCAAGTCTGTGGCAGAGACTTTTGAATGAGCTCCGCACCGGCTGGTAGGCCAGTGAGAGTTAGGCCTATCCGGTGGCTGCTGAATCCAGTGTGGAACTGTTTGTCCTCTGGATCTGAGATTGTGCCCGTGATCCGCAAAGCTAAGTACCTGAACCTCCCTTATCCCTCTATCCCTCTGTAGGAACTGGTAAAATAAAGCCTCTTGAAGAAAACGTATCCAGGTGTTGGTGTGAACATTTCTAAAGCTCTTCAAGGAGGATCCCTGACACGAGTGCGGTGAACAGAAACGGTAACGGTAGGCCCAAAACTTTAAACCAGCAGCTCCTACGGGGGTAGTGCAACATGTGTACAAGGCATAAGAGGGGATATCCCCTTGCTTTGGAGAGATTTTGTCTTTCTGCTATGTCTCTGGGAACTTAATATGTCCAGTCTGGAGGAAAGAAGGCATCTGAAGGAGTTTTGAGGCGTTAGAAGAGCAAAGTGGAACATCACCCTATGTGAAAAAGCATGTTTGACTCTAATGCCGCGTACACACGATCGGATTTCCGCTCAAGCTTGGCTTGGCTTGCATACACACGGTCACACAAAAGTTCTCAGAACTTTCGACCGTCAAGAACGCGGTGACGTACAACACTACGACGAGCCGAGAAAAAGAAAGTTCAATGCTTCCGAGCATGCGTCGAATTGTTTCCGAGCATGCGTCAGAATTTTGCGCGTCGGAACTGCTACAGACGATCGGATTTTCCGAAAAAAATCGGAAAAATTGAGAACCAGCTCTCATCTTTTGCTGGCGGAAATTCCAACAGCAATAGTCCGATAAAGCATACACACGGTCGGAATTTCCGACCAAAAGCTCACATCGGACTTTTGCTGGCGGATTTCCCGATGCTATGTGCAGGGGCTCCATCCCTTACGGTGAGTGCGGGAACATCAGAGGGGACATAGGTCACTTTTTTGAGCAGACAGTCACTTTATTAATGTTTTGCAAGGAGCACTCCACAGCAGATATGAAATAGAGACTTTTTGGAGCGGACAAATTGGGAACTGTGCAATTCATTTATATATCATTCGGTTCTCTATATGTACTATATAGCGCTATGATGATGTATCTAGGAAATTACACTGCCCACTCACTACAAGTGATCCCTGAATCTACTCCTACAACTATGTCCATACCTCATGGCAAACTGGGGAACTACTGGGCACTCTACATTATGAAGCATTATGCCCAAACCACTTTGTTATCCATTCTGTAGCGTTGTTCTGCTGTGAACCAGCCACCGTCACCGCTATGCAGTCCTTACTTTTCCTGGACTTGTCCTCCTGACGATGCTGCTTGTAACATAACTGGTGATGGATCCCAAAGTGTAGAGGAAGGCCTCTCTTACAACTCTGGTTCAGGAACCCTGTTAGTGTAACAGTGAACACCGGAGCACATACTGGCATGAGTGCCTAATAAGAATTCTGCTGAAGGATGCTGATGTGCGTCAGGATACGCAGGAGCAGCTGGTTGGAAGAACACTGGCAGAAGAGCAGGAACGGATGTCAGGCACAGCTATGGCTGGATCAGGTGCAGGAAGAGGAACCAAGGCAAGGTCAGGCAGTCCAGGTCAGCAACTAGCAGGCAGGTCAGACACTGGCGGCATGCAGAAGAGTAGTTAGAAGTCAGGTCAGGTTCAGTAACAACAAAAATGAAATAAAATTACTGCACTATCATAAAAATAAAATAAAAAAGGATAGCTGCTGATACTACAATGTGACAAAATTGTGTGGAAAATACAATAAAAAGTGCAGCGCTAAGGCCCCTTTCACACTGGGGCGGGAAGGTGCGCTGTGGGTATAGCGGCGCTATTTTTAGCGCCGCTATACCTTCGTTTTTACCGCGGTATTCGGCCGCTAGCGGGGTGAATTTAACCCCCGCTAGCGGGCGAAAAAGGGTTAATACCGCCCGCAATGCGCCTCTGCAGAGGCGCATTTTCCCGCGGTTTCCCATTGCTTTCAATGGGCAGCAGCGGTAAAGGAGCGGTGAACACACCGCTCCTTCACCACTGTAAAGATGCGGCTAGCAGGACTTTTGGAGCGGTCCTGCTAGCGCACCGCTTCAGTGTGAAAGCCTTTGGGCTTTTACATTGAAGACTGCAGGGCACAATTTTTTCAGGCGGTATAGCAGCGCTATTATTAGCGCTAAACCGCCTGAAAAACGTGTCAGTGTGAAAGGGGCCTAAGTGGCATGTGTGTATGAAACAAATAATAACTACAGTATATGTGACACCAACACAATGTAAGCACATAAGTGCAGTGATAGGATTGATAATGTACTAATAAAGTGCTAATACAACATGTGTGCAAAATCAATTACCGTATTTATCGGCGTATAACACGCACCCCAAGTTTAGGAGGAAATTTTAGGGAAAAAAACTTTTAGCAGGGAAGTTTAAGGAAAAATAACTTACATTTAAATGCAGCCTTGTCAGTGTCCATTGCAGCCTTGTCACAGTGCAGCCTTGTCAGTGTCCATTGCAGCCTTGTCACAGTGCAGCCTTGTCAGTGTCCATTGCAGCCTTGCCCCAGAGTCCATTTCAGCCTTGCCCCAGAGTCGCCGTGCAGCCTTGCCCCAGTGTCGCCGTGCAGCCTTGCCCCAGTGTCGCCGTGCATCATTTTAAAATTGGCGCCGAGACTGTGCGGACGCCGCCGAGAACGCCGGGGACGCAGGGGACGCAGGGACTGGGCGGAGCCGCCGCCGAGATACACATAGCCGAGTGTACTCGGCTATACTCGGCTTTTCTTGGCTCCGCTCACAGTCACGCCGAGTCCCGCCCTATGATGGACATAACACAGGTCCAATGGCGGGACTGGGCGTGACTGTGAGCGGAGCCGAGAAAAGCCGAGTATAGCCGAGTACATTCGGCTATGTGTATCTCGCTCCGCTCCGCTCACAGTCAGCGGAGACAGCTCAGGGATGTGGGTATCGGCGTATAACATGCACCCACGATTTTCCCCTGATTTTCAGGGGAAAAAAGTGCGTGTTATACGCTGATGAATACGGTACTTGATAACCAAAAAAAATAAAACAAGTGACATGTGTCTATAAGACAATAGTAAATATATGTAACACCACCACGATGTAAAAACATAAATACCAATAATAAAGTGCATGAATGCTAATATAACATAAGTGCAAAACCAATTTCTGGTAACCACAATAGGTTGAATTTAAGCAACAACTTTGAAGTTCAACTAATGAATGAAAGTCCACCTATATCTACATAAGAATGTTCACATGGCAAGCTGAACAAATCTGAAAATAGAAGGCTGGGAATAAAAGTCTATACAATGGAGACAGTAGTGGACAGTCATCTGTTACAGTATCACCAGGGATTGTGCTTCCGCCACCCAAGGGGGAGGATAGGTACTCTTACCTGAGACTGTGGACTCACGTACCAGCTGCAATGAGTCAAGCATGCTTAAGATGAAAACTGGAACTCTGACGCCCCATCTCCGGAATTCCTGATGGCATACACGCGTGTCTCGTCCAACAGATGATCATAAAATTAGGTCAAAAAAGAAAAAAGGCCTCCACATAGTGTAGATCAAAGATGAATTGGTTTATTTAAAACAAGAGTATTGATATCCTGATGATGTGTGCAAATAAAATCGATGTGATCACAAAGAAATTAAAAAAAACAAGCACAATGTACGGAGCTGACTGGCAGTAAACTGACGCGTTTCGTCCCAAAGGACTTCAACTGGGGTATAAGCAAGCTCTCCCACACTGTGCAAATATATATAAAAATAATCGATAATCCAATTAGCAATTAAATCTGAATTGGTCCGTTCCCGGCACTAAAACGTATCCGTCATGGCGGAATCTCGTGCGTTCTTTGCCTCATACTGAGTGCCATTGAGCAGAAAGATGCCAATCACATGACCACACACATGATGCCCAAGCCTTGCTCTGGCCCGACTATGAGGCGGTATTAACGTCACATTTGACGTGCTAACCAAGCCTCAATATAATTCAATTTAGACTTTCGTATGGCCGCGATCTCACGATAATACCGCTGAGAATTGAAACTTTCAAAACTGCGCAGACTACTTGTAGCTGCAAGAATAAGACATCACTAATTCATATGCTGCCTTGGCCGATCGAGGCTATGGGATCTCATTAACAAAATCATATGTAAAATACATAGATAAAAACATGCACGTAATTACCATGACATGTATCCAAATGCGTGTTATATGTTACAGCCCTGATGATGTAAGTATAATGCGATGAATAAATACTGACGACAAACTCAGAGGAAATGTTTTCAAGAAATAAAAGGGGGGGGGAGGGGACACTAAGCTTGTTTGATAAAGGCATTGATATCCCAATCGACATTCATGCCAAAGGGCGAGTAAGATTTCAATTCATAGATCCCGAACGTTTCTAAACTTGATACACCTATATATAATTTTCTATAATTGCCTCTCCAGCGAGGGACAAATTTATCAATGATCTGGAACTGAGTGCCAGACAGGTCCTTATTATGATAACGCAGGGAATGTCTGGGGATGCTGTGGTTGGTACAGCCTTTCTTAATGCTAGCCAAATGCTCAGTAACCCTCACTGAAAATGATCGTATGGTGCGTCCCACGTATTGTTCCTTGCATGGACAAGTCAGCTAATACACTATATATCTAATGGTGCAAGTGGTGAAATGTTTCATCTGGTACCTACAAGTGGTAATAGTGGACTTGAATGATTCTGACTTTCTCCTGCCACAGGTGCTGATCTAGACCAGTATTTCTCAACCTTTTTTCAGTCAAGGCACCCTTTAAAATTATAGACAAACTCACGGAACCCTTTAAAATGATGGACAGTCTCGAGGCACACCACTCTAAAATGTAAAAAAACTATTCTAATAGTTTTACATGTAGCGGGGTCTCCTTTAAGACTCCCGGGACTGCATTTCCCAGAGTCCCGTTCGGCACCCAGGGTGCAATGTTGCCACCGCAGAGACTTGTGGGCTGGAGATAAAAGGAGGAGGCGTGGAGAGCTCGGCCTCTTTTGGACACCGCGCGACTGCTGACTGGTCTTCCTGTGCGGATCTGCGGGAGTGCAGGGCCTGAACCCTGGGGCCTTGCGCAACTTCCGAAGAGCGTTCCACCCCATTGCAGAGCCTGGGTGGCATCTGACTTTGCTTACCGCGGACATCAATACGATCGGGGACCCGACCGTTGCAGACGCTGTGTGCGGAGACACAGCAGGTGGAAGTCCCGGACTGGGAACGCGTCCGAAGTGGTGAGCGAGCACCTGCTCAATTCAATAGGCTGTACTGTGTTTAGGCCTATAGACTGCCTTGGTCCACCGATCCTTTATTTTGCTGTTCCACTGGAGACCGGTAGCAGGACAGAGTTAAAGGGTCTCCAGTATAGTGTTCCTTGTGATTTGCCTACTTTGTGGATTACAAATATTGTTCCTGAACGTGCACCACCATTTCAAGTTTGCATGCAAAGAAATCCTTATTCCAAAGACTGAGGTTAATTCTGTGTCAGGCCTGACCAGGGAGGGGAGATAGAATATTGTTTAGTGCGCCACAGGGCGCGTAGATACTAATAGCTGCGCGTGGTGAATTACCGCGCTGTGCTATTAGTGTATGCTATATCTATTGCTGCAGGGCTCTGTAAGCAAATTAGCTGTTATGTTTTAACCTGTGCCTTTTAAACTAAAGTAAAACCGTTATACTTTGTCACTTGCTATCACTGTGTTATCATTGCACATAGTGCTTAGATCTCCTGAGAAGATGGGGTGTGTGTACAATCAGGTACAGATTGTGATAGATAATATCCCTAGACTAACTGTGCCAAAGGAGACTAGACAAGATTGCCGGGGGTTGGTGGAGCTGTACTCAGGGCCCGAAATCAAACCAGCGGCTCTCTTAACTGGGGGTAGCGCTACATACACAATGCAGCAACATCCACACGTAGGAGACCCAACGTTAGAGGTGATTTATTCTTCCAAAGCAAATACACTTTTGCACATTGGTACTGACTAGTATTCCAATGTTTCTCTTCTCCCTCGATTTCTCTTCATTAGTCAGCTAATGTCACCCTAGTGCTGAGGGAGAGGGGCACAGGAGGGTCAAACAAAGATGCTGTGGAGGCAACAGACATCCTCCTTATTACCTGATGACGTCATTGGTTGTTAGGATCCGAGTGTCTAGAAAGTTGTAATGGTGCATAGAGAAAACCCATGGCTTTGTGTAACTAAAAGGCCGGCTTGATCCATCTACTGCCTTGTATACAATTTTTGATAACTTTTTAGGCATTTTGCCAAGGCACCCCTGAAGAAACCTCAAGGCACCCCAGGGTGCCTGGGCACCCTGTTTGAAAAAGGCTGATCTAGTCAATAATTTGCATAGTTGAACTGATGACAGCGTTTGACTTGAGCTGCAGAGAACCTTGTGACACATCCTTAACCTTACAACCCCAAGTGTTCATTGCATGTTCAAAAAGGCAGAGGAAGTGTCAATTGTTTATTTAGAAACCTTGTGTGTGAAAGATTGTTCAAAGGTCTAGTGAGTCCTGTTTTATTTTTGTGGTTATAAGTTAAGTAATGCCTCGTGTAAAATGAGCACTCCTGTATAGAGCATAAATCCTCTCCAATAAAAAAACATAGTTGTAAACTCTGTTACATAATACCTGTATGAATTGCAAGTATATACACTATTATATAATATATGTTGGTTAAAAATTAAATGCAATATCTTATTACTGTGGATTTTACGACACATCAAAAGATTATGCCGTTCTCTTGAGTAATCCCAAAGACCTACTTACCGTACATAAAAACTTAAGGCGATGACACACGCTGTGATCCTTCTGCCTGGGGCAATGTAGTTTTGGTTCAGGTTCCTTTTGACTAGAACTTGGACCACGCTAAGTTTTATCTGATTTCCAAATGTTTGTAGTGCCTCCCACCTCCATCTGTATGCCTTATATAACGCACAAAAATCTGCACAAATATCCTCAGGTTTAGTCCATTTAAAACATAACATTTAGGTTTTATGCATGCATCTATTTGTTATAACTAGTTGTGATGTTCTAATAAATTTCCGAATAAAAACATTTTTAATTCAGTAATAGACATCTAGGCAGGGATGGTGCAAGGATTTTTGTCTACTTAGGTGAAGGTGCATTTTGACTTTTTTTTTTACATGTTTTAAAAATCAAAAGAAAATTGGGGTGAGAAACCACTCCCTCTAAGGTGGTGGGATTTTAATTGGATGTATTAGCATCTGTTATCAAGGTAAGCACACATATGATAATGATTTTAAGAAAATATAAGAATTTTATCACAAAATATCAGATAAAAATCACAGTCATATTATAATTTGACCATGAGTTGATACTTAATACATAAAGTTGAAAAAGATGCTTTGGATATTGTCATGACCTTGCAGTAATACTTTCATGACCTGTCTGTCTCTTACCTGGTCTGTGTATCGGCCTTAGGGCTTGCTCTCTCACACCTGCATGGTTAAGTAATCTTCCCTTAGTGTGGCTCCACTCTAGCCTCAACAGGAACCACTTATTTAACACGGTGTTCTCCAAGCCTGCCTTGCCGTGCAGTATTGTGTGTTTGGATTCCTGTTTCCTTTGGCGTGTTTCTCGACCATCCCTGCCTGCTTGTGACCCTTGACATTTGGCTTGCTCTCCGTTTATCCTTGTCTGCTAGTTGCCTCGACCTGTAGCTTCCTCCGATAGCCTACCGTGAGCGTGAGCTGGGAGACCCTGGGGGCCGCGACCTGGAGTCAGCTGCAGCGTAGTCCATCCTCACCACTAGAGGCTCTGGTAAACACCTGCTGGCTCTTAGACTGCGCACCCTGGGGAATCTTATGTTCTAGCTCCCTATGGGATCCGTGTTGGTGCCCCAGTGGACCTGCCTTCCTGTACCAGCCAGGGTTCCATCCGCCGCAGTCAGTCGTAGGGTCCACTATCATAGCGGTGCACTCCTGACCCCAACGGTGTGCACCTGTCACCTGGCCTCAGGTGACCTGACAGATATACAGAGAAAGCCGACATGTTTTGCAGATTCCTGCTTCTTCAAGGCAGTTCCGTATGCATCTATAGCTTCATCTGGATTACATAAAGTATACCATTAGTATTATATAAATTTTTAACATCTATTAAATGGTTTAGCAAAGCCCTATCAAATAAGGTGTTTGAGTACAACTACCACTCAAACATTCCCCTAGATTTGAAGACCCCGCTACATGTATATTCTGAGGAGTACAAGGCTTTGCTGAACTAATTCAATCACATTGGAGGCCATACCGATGGGACCACTGGTCCTGGAGGGTAGTCGGAATGACTGGAACCCTTCCCTTCCCTCCCGTTTTTCCTCTCTCCCCTCCCCCATCTCGCCTTTTCCACCTTCTCTACCCACCTCCCCCTTTCCTTTTTTTTTTTTTTTGGTTTCTTATTCTTCCCCCTTTCTCTTTTCTGCTCTCTATCGTCTTTTTGACTGACACTAATCCCTCTCCATTCTATCCAAAGCTTTATGCGACTTTATGCGACTTAAGAATTTAATGATTTCTGAAGTCCACACCCAATGGGACATAGCTTTTTTAGATCAATATGTAACTGACAACATGGTCCCTAGGAGCCTACGGTGGGAAGTGGGCTCCCAGAAAGGTGAACTTGAAGTGTTGGAATGGTTCAAGTATTTCAACGATGCAGGGGTCAGATTTTTGGAATTTCTGACGCAAAGGAAGAAATGTAAATTGGCCCGTCTAGATATTGAAATCAAAACTATTAAAGAGAAATTAATGCCCCATGTTAATAGTGAAGAGTATAAAGAACGATCTACTAGCCTGAAAAAAACTTTAGAGAAAGAGGAAATTGAGCAAAAAAACAAAAAGAAAAAGAAGTTTAGTAGAGATGTAGGAGACTATAACTCTGGAACCGTTTTTGAGTGGCAAAGTAAACTATTGACAAACGAGGGTGAAACTATGGAGGCAAGTACTGGACCAGGGACAGGACAGCCTTCTGGCCAACCCTCTAGATCTGGTGTTCAAAATCAGGGCTCTAGAGCAGGGAGCCGTGCATCTAGAAGAGTCTCTTATAGATCACCTAATAGGGATTCTCGAGTACCCCCTCCCCCCTCTTCTAAAATCAAACCAGGCGGTGTGCACCCTAAGGGTGTCCCCCTAAAATCTCCCACGTGGAGAAATAAAAATAAAACACAGAGACCTCAACCTGTTCATAATGATGATAGGGGTTATGGTGGTCCACTTGCGACTCCCTTTGGTAGGGAGCCCTATTTGTGGTACCAAGTACCCGCACAAAACAGATTCCAACAGTTTCATGAGGATTATTATCCATACGGTGATTGGGATCACTATCAGGATACTCGTGTCTCCAATAGGGACACCTGGAATGATGGACCATCTAGACAGTACCTACCTCCTGCACCTCCTCTTCCCCCTAGGGGCGATCGTCCCCGTGACTTAGGTTATCAGCATGAATCATGGCGACAGGGACCTTATTCGCAATATGGATACGGGGATTTTCCCAGGGCAGACCAAAATCAAAGACCCAGAGAAAGAAGAGAGGAACTAGAGGAGGAAGGAGATCGAGGCAACAAAAGAAAAAGGGTATAGTAGGCCAGGGTATTTACAACCTTAGCTCGGCCATCCTTTCCTCTGATGAAATGTCTATATTAGACAAAGGATTGAAGTTTTCTCCCCCATGTAGGCTGAATAAATTTCAGACCTACATGGATATACATAAGTACAGTAGAAAATTAAGCGTGAAGAGATATATTATGTCTAACCATATCAAACCTAATTCAATTGGGACTGATGGTATCCTTCATTCAAATTTGGCTAATGCTTCTCTCTTTAATCCCCCAGGAGGACTAACACCAACGGTTAGAGTGTTTAGGGACGTCCTTCTCAGAGATTTAGACAAAATTAGATCTAAAAATGTCAAATTAAATAATTCTCTTCAGACAGGTTTGGATCTCTTGTGTGAGAATAAACAAATCATCATCCGCCCTGCGGACAAGGGGGGAGGAATAGTCATCTTAAATAAATCAGACTATTTAGATGAGTTAAACTCCCTGGTTGGAGACATAAATACATATGTCCCTCTATTAGGTGATCCACGCCCATCATATAGGAAAACTCTTGTGAAATTGGTTAAGGAGGGTTTCAATTCAGGAATTTTGAATAAAAAAGAAAAAGCCTTTTTGGTCCCGACTTCTTCTAGAATACCCGTCATATACTACTTGCCTAAAATACACAAAAATCTCACAAATCCACCAGGTCGTCCCATTATAAGTGGAATTGACTCGATCACTTCTAGAGCAGGCAAGTACATTGACGGGTATTTACAGCCCTTGGTTAAGTCATTGCCGGCCTACCTTAGGGATAGTAAACAGGTTATTAATATGTTGGGTGAAATTCCGTATGAGGATGATTTATGGATGGTCACCGCTGATGTGACATCCTTATATACAGTCATACCCCATGAATGGGGAATCTCCTCTGTTAAACACTTTTTGGATAGAGATTCAGGATTACCAAGGAAACATAGGAAGTTTATTTTGGAACTTTTAATATTTGCAACCACTCACAATTTTTTTTGGTTCAGCAACAAGTTTTTCTTACAGCATAGGGGGGTAGCCATGGGGGCTAAATCCGCCCCAAGCCTGGCTAACCTCTTTATGGGGAAGTGGGAGGAGGACGTCATCTATGCTGTCGATAGGCCCCAATTGGCCCTATGGGCTAGATACATTGATGACGTCCTCCTCCTATGGAGGGGCTCTAGGGAGTCCCTTGATTCCTTTATGGAATCTCTCAACATGAACGAGAGGGGTATTGAATTTAAATACGAAGCAGACCAGAATTCAATACATTTCTTGGACCTCCAGATTAAAGTGGAGGAGGGACGTTTTATCACTTCCACGTACTTTAAAACTACGGATAGGAACGCTTTTATACCCCAAGACAGCTGCCATCACCAATCATGGCTTAATGCTGTCCCCAAAAGCCAATATGTGCGCTTAAGGCGCAACTGTACGAAACTTAGTGACTATCGAGAACAGGCCGATATCCTGACTAGGCGATTCCTTGAGAAAGGATATTCTGCTAGTGACCTCGAACACAGGTCCCTGGAAGTGGAACATCTTGATAGGGAACAACTTCTGGGCGATAAAGTGGCCAATGGAGGTAAGAATTCCTTGATTGTGCCATTTATCACAGGTTTCTCTAATCAGCATTATCTGGTGAAGAATTTGATCTATAAACATTGGCACATTATCAAGGATGATGTGGTGTTGGGACCCATATTACCCGACCGCCCGCAGGTGGTGTTTAGGGGTGTACCCTCTTTGAGAGACTCATTGGCTCCAAATGTATGTGACCCTCCTGTTAATAAACCTATGTTTTTTCAAAATATGGTGGGCTACTATAAATGTAAGCGATGTCCTGTCTGCAGTATCAATTGCATTACGGAACGCAAAACCCTCAATTTTGTCTCCAATAGTACCTCCCAGGAGTTCAATATTAAAACGTTTATTACGTGCTCTACCACTCATGTAGTATATCTCCTTACCTGTCCATGTGGATTACAATATATAGGAAGGACAGTTCGGGCCTTTCATGTTAGGCTTAACGAACACATTGGAAACATTAGAAGAGGTTTCAGGGGACATTCCGTCTCTAGACACTACAGGGAGGTCCACAATAGGGACCCTAGAGGGACATCCTTTGTGGCTATAGACAAGTTGAAGAGCCACTGGAGGGGGGGCCCTAAGAGGAGAGCAATATCCAAACTCGAAATGAGTTGGATATATAAGTTAAAATGTCTCAGACCTCTTGGATTGAATGTTGACATTGAAATTAATGCGTTTATAGACAACTCTTGATTTTTCTCAATTCTTTTGGTACCCGTTCCTACCAAGTGGCTCCCCCCCTGCCCAATTATAATGTGACATATGGTCTTACCTTTTGTATTGAATTAAATATAATTCTAATTCAATCAATGAAGCTTAGAAGTGGCTTTGGGCATTTATTCTACTACCAGTATGTACCACCATTTCCAGCCTAATTCATTTTTTGCATCTGGGTACATAGTGTTGTATTTTTATTAACCTATTCAGTATCAATACATATATGGTTTTCCTAACCTTGCGGGCTTTATCCGTCACAGGGATATCCCTCTAAGCCATTCTTGTGGCTATTCACTATGGGTAATAGTTTATTTTAGTATTTTTAAATTTACATTGTTAGCTGTCATATGAATAATGATCTTTTGTTATTTTACAATTTATTAGTTTGTATAATGGCATATAGATCTCATGTGTGCTAATGTGTTTTAGTTTATCTTTGGCTTTATATTTTATTTATTTTTTATACATATGCAGTCCAATATCTTTTAGGGTCATCTCTATGTTTGCTATGATGAATGCAGACAGCTGCGATATGTTATTTTCCCCTTGTTAATGGGATGTCTGTAAGATTTGGGCGAACATATTGAAGTTATGTCATGCAATGCTGATTCTTAGGATGTATGTAAAAAGGGATTTTTAGTTTCAGCTGTTGCACTAGCGTCGCCTAACATTCATGTGGGCGGCACGTTCTTCGCTGTTATTTTGTTTTTGTTTTTAATGGTGAAACTTATGGGACGCTTGCCGTCACTTTATTGTTATGGCAACTGTTCTGAAAACGAGGCGTGAATGTGCTTCATTATTTCACCTGCAATGGTGTTGATACGAAAATGATGCGTGGATGCGCCTCTTACGTATATATAGAGTGACGTTTCAGTGCGTCGCCCGTGCCCTTTGAGAACGTTTACAGGAAACGAAACTAGTCAGGGCGGTGCAACGCACTGACGTCACTACTACGTGACCCCGCCAGCACGGGCGAACGCTTTTATTATTTTATGCCGGCTTTTTTAAAATTTTGTACTTTGGAATTTGTATGCCTCGCGAGTGTGGAATAAAACGGTTCTGGAGGTAATACACTACTTGAGTCCCCTCTTCTTTCCTTCATGTGCCTGCATTCGATCTTGGAGGCCTGCTTCGTGTCAGCTGAAGTGACAGTCTGTACTAGGAGCTAGTACCAGGATTGCGGTTTGGTGATATCTTCTGGATTTCAGGAACCATCATCTGTACCCCGCAGAGGGTGGTATCTGCAGGCTCTTTAGACCTTGCCACAGTGGAGGTCCAACACTTCTGGTAAAGTAACCATCTTCTAACCATTCTCACCGTGGTGGATGTGATTATTCCTCTTGGTCTGTGTGGACTTTCCTGGGATATTTCTTCTGTCTTCAACATCTTTAGAAGAGCCCTCCATTTCTCCTCTGTGAAACATTGATTACATTGGACAAGTTTTTTTCCCTTCCCCTTCTTTTTTGTTTTTCTTTTTTCTGATTCTTTTTCTTTTTTCATTTTTTGGTGTTGTAAATAAGTTTATCAAGGACTTTTTTTATATTATTGTATGTCACTTCATTGTGACTTTATGGTTACTTTTTAATAATCACTGATTTTCTTGATTTCTACTTCACCCTGATTCTCACGTAGGGTGGTTGTGGACTAAGACACTACAGTGGATGTTTATTCTATGAGTTTTGTTTTATTTTATCAATTTTAACTATTTCACATTAGAATAATTTATTATTATTATTCTTTTTCATTTATATTGGGCGCGATAATTTTTTGCACTTTCTGATATTTTTGTATGGTTTCACATATTTACTTGTCGCAGCCTAGGTGGTAACTAGCACCATTAGTTTCATTAATCCATTTTCACATTAGCGCAGTAATCCCCCCCCCCTTTTTTCTTCTAAGAAAAAAAAATGCCTTTAGTTATACTTTAAATTGTGTATGTGTACTATTTACATATATTCAGTAAAATCTGATGACTTCTGGAGAAATTACTATATATCATCATGAGGATCTAAGGTTGTAGAATTATCACACCACACATTTTCAGTTTTATTGGTAAAACTGTTAATAAATGGTATTTCATCAAAGTTACTAATTTATTGACTGTACTTTTCTATGGGTTTATTACAATGAAAAGATCCGGCCGTTTACAGATCAGAAGATTCGAGCTCCTGGAATCTGCTCTGAGTTTTATTATTCTAGTTTGGAATATCGTGGGCTTTTTTTTTTTCTTTTTACAACTCGTGTTATCTTTGAGTGTTACACCGTAAGAGCTCTCTAGTGTAAAAATACAAAACAACTTTGACACAAAAATATCCTCATATAATACAATGTTTAACTAGCTAGTTGTCAGGGCCCGGACTGGCGGCTAGTGAGGACACAGGAGGTGGATCCTCTGTGCCAGAGAGGCGAAGGCACGGGGTCGCACTGGAGGACCGGTTCTAAGCAGCTACCGGTTTTCACCAGAGCCCGCCGCAAGGCGGGATGGACTTGCTGCGGCAGTAGCAACCAGGTCGTGTCCCCCAGTAGCGGCTCGACTTCTCTGGCAGCTGAGATAGGCACGGCACACTGGGACTAGGCAGAGGCAAGGTCAGACGTAGCGGAAGGTCAGGGCAGGCGGCAATGGTATGTAGTCAGGGGCAACGGCAGAAGGTCAGATACACTGGAAAGGCAAGTACAAAACGCTTTCTCAGGGCACTAAGGCAACAAGATCTGGCAAGGACAGGAAGGGGGAGTGGGTTTTTAAGTGTTTTCGAGTGTGACACAGTAATTGGACCAGGCACCAATCAATGGTGCACTGGCCCTTTAAATTTAAGAAGACCGGCGCGCGCGCGCCCTAGAGAGCAGCGGGACCGCGCGCGCCGGGACGGAGCAGGAGGAGGAGGCCGGTGAGCAGGATGGGATGCGATCCGCGGGCGGACAGGTGCCGCCGCATGGATCGCATCCCCGCCAGTATCAGAGCAGCGCTCACGGTCAGAGGTGCCGACCGGAGCGCTGCAGGGGGACAGATGCCGCGGGCGCTCCGGGATGGATGGGACACCCGGAGCGCTCGGCGTTACAGTACCCCCCCCTTAGGTCTCCCCCTCTTCTTGGAACCCAAGAATCTTCGGATGAGCTCTTTATCTAAAATGTTGGCCTCAGGTTACCAGGACCTTTCCTCAGGACCACAGTTCTCCCAATCCACTAAAAAACATTTTTTACCTCGGATGACCTTGGAGGCGAGGATCTTTTTCACCGAGAAGACATCAGAAGAACCAGAGACAGGAGCAGGAGCAGTGACCTTAGGGGAAAATCGGTTAAGAATGAGGGGTTTAAGAAGAGACACATGAAAAGAGTTGGGAATACGAAGAGAAGGAGGAAGGTGGAGCTTGTAAGAAACAGAATTGATTTGGTTATTGATTTTAAATGGCCCGAGGTAACGAGGGCCCAGCTTGTAGCTAGGTACCCGAAACCGAACATATTTGGAGGAGAGCCACACTTTGTCACCAGGGGCATAGACAGGAGGGATTCTTCTTTTTTTATCTGCGTGTCTCTTCATGTGGGCAGAGGCCAGTGAGAGCGACTTTTGAGTCTCTTTCCAGATAGAGGCAAAGTCCTGAGTTAATTCATCCACGGCCGGAACTCCAGAAGACGTGGGAATGGGGAGGGGGGGCAATGGGTGACGGCCGTAGACCACAAAGAAAGGCGACTTGGAGGAAGATTCAGAGTTCTTGAAATTGTATGAGAATTCTGCCCAGGGCAATAGGTCGACCCAATCGTCTTGATGGGCGGAGACAAAATGTCGTAGGTAGTCGCCAAGGACCTGGTTAACTCTCTCCACCTGTCCATTGGACTGCGGGTGATAAGCGGAAGAAAAATTCAACTTAATTTTTAGTTGAGTACAGAGAGCTCTCCAAAATTTTGAGATGAATTGAACACCTCTATCCGAGACGATATGTGAGGGCAGCCCATGGAGGCGAAAAATTTGAAGAAAAAAATGCTTCGCCAACTGAGGTGCAGTAGGCAGACCAGGGAGCGGGACAAAATGAGCCATTTTAGAAAAGCGGTCAACGACCACCCAGATGACAGTGTTACTACGAGACAAAGGGAGGTCCGTGATGAAATCCATGGCGATGTGGGACCATGGTTGTTCAGGCACAGGTAGGGGAAGGAGAAGACCTGCAGGCTTCTGGCGAGGAGTCTTGTCACGTGCACAGATAGTGCAGGCCCGTACAAAGTCAGTCACATCTTCCTCCTGGGTAGGCCACCAATAGTGTCTGGCAATCAATTGTATGGCTTTTTTGATCCCAGCGTGACCGGCTAGATGGGAGGAATGGCCCCACTTGAGTATCTGAAGCCGAAGGCGTGGAGGAACGAAAGTCTTTCCTGGAGGAATTGGCACGAGAGAAGCGGGAGCAGAGGAAATCAGACACTCAGGGGGTATGATGTGTTGAGGAGGAGTCTCGGTTTCAGAGGTATCGGAGAAACGGGACAAAGCATCAGCCCTGACATTTTTGTCTGCGGGCCGAAAATGGATCTGGAAGTTGAAGCGGGCAAAGAACAATGACCACCTGGCCTGGCGAGGATTTAGGTGCTGAGCGGACTGAAGGTAGGACAAATTTTTATGGTCAGTGTAGATGGAGATAGGGTGAAGGGATCCTTCCAGGAGATGTCTCCACTCTTCTAATGCCAACTTGATGGCCAACAGTTCACGGTCACCTATGGAATAGTTTTTTTCCGGAGGGGAGAAAGTTTTAGAGAAAAAAACACAAGTGACGTTTTTCCCTTTAGCGTTTTTTTGAAGAAGCACAGCTCCGGCTCCTACCGAGGAGGCGTCGACTTCAAGGAAGAACGGCTTTAGAGGATCTGGCCGAGACAGGACAGGTGCAGAGGAGAAGGTGGTCTTAGGGCGAGTAAAGGCTTCCTCTGCTTGAGGCGGCCAGGACCTAGGATTCGCGTTTTTTTTGGTCAGTGCCCCTATAGGAGCAACAATGGTGGAGAAGTGGGGTATGAACTGACGATAGTAGTTGGCGAAACCAAGGAAGCGTTGGATAGCACGAAGTCCAGAGGGGCGTGGCCAACCCAAGACTGCGGAGAGTTTGTCAGGGTCCATTTGAAGACCTTGTCCAGAGACCAGATAACCTAGGAAAGGAAGACTGCTGCGCTCAAAAAGGCATTTTTCTAATTTAGCGTAAAGATGATTTACGCGGAGGCGCTGGAGCACTTGACGGACATGGAGCCGATGTTCCTTAAGGTTGGCAGAGAAGATTAGGATGTCGTCAAGATAGACAACAACACAGGTATACAGTAGGTCCCGGAAGATTTCGTTGACAAAATCTTGAAAGACTGCAGGGGCGTTGCAAAGTCCGAACGGCATGACGAGATATTCAAAGTGACCGTCTCTGGTGTTAAATGCGGTTTTCCATTCATCTCCTTTACGGATTCTGATGAGGTTATAAGCGCCCCTGAGGTCCAATTTAGAAAAAACGTTTGCTCCGCGCAGACGGTCAAAGAGCTCCGAGATGAGAGGCAGAGGGTAGCGGTTTTTAATAGTGATTTTATTGGGACCACGATAGTCTATGCAAGGGCGTAGAGATCCGTCCTTCTTGGCCACGAAGAAGAAGCCCGCTCTGGCTGGAGAAGATGATTTCCTAATAAAACCTCTCTTGAGGTTCTCCTGAATGTATTCAGTCATGGCCTTGGTTTCAGGAGAGGAGAGAGGGTAAATTCTGCCACGGGGTGGGGTAGTACCTGGGAGCAAGTCAATGGGGCAGTCGTAGGGTCTATGTGGTGGTAAGACCTCCGCCTGTTTTTTGCAAAAGACATCAGAAAAGTCCTGATAGGCCTTTGGAAGGCCAGGCAAAGGAGTAGTGATGGGGACTTGACAGGTCGGTACAGACTTAAGGCAATGCTTGTGACAGGAGTCACCCCAGGATTTTATGTCCCCAGTGATCCAGTCGAGGGTAGGAGTGTGACGCTGGAGCCAGGGTAGGCCAAGAAGGATGTCAGAAGTACAGTTCGGCAAAACAAAGAATTCAATCTTTTCTTGGTGAAGAACACCAACGGACATGAGCAGGGGTTTGGTGCGGTAACGCACGGTACAATCCAAATTCTCTCCATTTACAGAGGAAATGAAGAAGGGTTTGATGAGACGGGTAACAGGAATGTTGAACCTGTTGATGAAAGAGGCTTCAATAAAGTTTCCTGCAGAACCAGAGTCCAGGAAGGCCACCGCAGGGAAGAGGGAGCCAGCAGAAGGAGAAATCCGCACAGGAATAGTCAGACGTGGAGAGGAAGAATTCACACCCAGTAACGCCTCTCCCACGTTCACTAGGTGCGGGCGTTTCCCTGACGCGGAGGACGAATAGGGCAGTCTTTTAGGAAGTGATCAGAGCTCGCACAATAAAGGCATAAGTTCTTGTTCCTACGGCGAGACCTCTCTTGTAGGGTCAGGCGAGACCGGTCCACTTGCATGGCCTCCTCGGCGGGAGGCACGGTAACAGGATGCATTGGATTCAGAAAGAGAGGAGCCAGGCGCGGATAACGCCTGGTGCGAACGAGATCTTTCTCCTGGCGAAGCTCTTGGCGTCTTTCGACGTAACGCATATCAATGCGGGTAGCTAAATGGATGAGTTCCGTCAAGGAAGAGGGTATCTCTCGTGCGGCCAGACAATCCTTGATGTGGCCGGATAAACCCTTCTTGAAGGTCGCGCAGAGAGCCTCATTATTCCAGGCTAACTCTGAGGCCAGTGTGCGGAACTGTATGGCATATTCGCCCACAGAAGAGTTTCCTTGGACAAGGTTAAGCAGGGCGGTTTCAGCGGATGAGGCTCGGGCTGGTTCCTCAAAAACGCTGCGAACCTCAGCAAAGAAGGACTGAACGGTGGCTGTAGCAGGGTCGTTGCGGTCCCAGAGTGGCGTGGCCCAGGCCAAGGCCTTTCCAGACAACAGAGAGACCACGAATGCCACTTTAGACCGTTCTGTGGAAAACTGGTCAGACATCATCTCAAGATGCAGGGAACATTGGGACAAGAATCCCCGGCACATCCTAGAATCCCCGTCAAATTTCTCCGGAAGAGACAGGCGAATTCTCGAGGTAGTAGCGGCAGCTCGGAGAAGGGAAGATGCTGGAGGCTGTGGCGGCAGAAGCTGCTGGACCATGGCGGTCAACTGCGACAGCTGCTGTCCTTGTTGGGCGATCTGTTGCGACTGCTGGGCAACCACGGTAGTGAGGTCAGCGAGATTTGGCAGCGGAACCTCAGCGGGATCCATGGCCGGATCTACTGTCAGGGCCCGGACTGGCGGCTAGTGAGGACACAGGAGGTGGATCCTCTGTGCCAGAGAGGCGAAGGCACGGGTCGCACTGGAGGACCGGTTCTAAGCCGCTACCGGTTTTCACCAGAGCCCGCCGCAAGGCGGGATGGACTTGCTGCGGCGGTAGCAACCAGGTCGTGTCCCCCAGTAGCGGCTCGACTTCTCTGGCAGCTGAGATAGGCACGGTACACTGGGACTAGGCAGAGGCAAGGTCAGACGTAGCAGAAGGTCAGGGCAGGCGGCAATGGTACGTAGTCAGGGGCAACGGCAGAAGGTCAGATACACTGGAAAGGCAAGTACAAAACGCTTTCTCAGGGCACTAAGGCAACAAGATCCGGCAAGGACAGGAAGGGGGAGTGGGTTTTTAAGTGTTTTTGAGTGTGACACAGTAATTGGACCAGGCACCAATCAATGGTGCACTGGCCCTTTAAATTTAAGAAGACCGGCGCGCCCTAGAGAGCAGCGGGACCGCGTGCGCCGGGACGGAGCAGGAGGAGGAGGCCGGTGAGCAGGATGGGATGCGATCCGCGGGCGGACAGGTGCCGCTGCATGGATCGCATCCCCGCCAGTATCAGAGCAGCGCTCACGGTCAGAGGAGCCGACCGGAGCGCTGCAGGGGGACAGACGCCGCGGGCGCTCCGGGATGGATGGGACACCCGGAGCGCTCGGCGTTACACTAGTTTGAGTATACCGACATGATTCATGTTACTCATCAGTTTATCTCAAGCCAGAAAAACTATTACATTGAAGAGAATAATATCCTTGCCGACAAGTAAAACATCATAAAAATAATCAAGGTGTGTAATCATGCTTTAAGTGGAGCTTTCGATAATTTTACAAGTCTGCATGGATATATTCTTGACTTGTGACAATAAACAACACCAATATAATTTAAAAAAGCTCCACTTTTTGTAAGAAAAATGGACCTATAATTATATATATTTTTGCATGTTAAAAACATAAAAATAAGAATAAATAGCCTATAATAGATAAAATTTAACAAAACCAGCTTTTGCCAAAATATTCACCTTCAATTCAAAGATTTCCCCTTTTTTTTCTGCCACTAGATGCACTCAGTCTATTGGGTAGCATCATTCAACCCACTTGCTTTAGGCCCAGGTAATCATGGACCCACCTCCAGCCTGTGAGAGGACAGTGAAGCAGTATAATGATGAGTTCACCTGTCACTCTGCATTCTCCCCCCATCAATATGCTTCTTTTCAGCACATAAACTGATCAGCTCCTTGAGCTGCTTCTTCCTCTCACACTGCAGCTCTGCTCTACTGTCACTCACCTTTAAATGCGGAAGCTGTGCTTCTGCGTTTAAAAATTAAAGTGGTGAGCGGCAAGCAAAGGGCCAGTGCCGGAGGTGGTGAAATGGAGTTCCACCGCGTTTCGGCTGAAGAAAGCCCTGCATACTAATGTATTAAAGCTGAAGTAAAGTCTGCTGTATTTTTTTTTCTTCAAGGCCCCCCAGGAAGGTTATGCCATAATGTACTAGTATGCACAGCATATTAGTACATTATGGCAGACTTACTTGTCATATGGTGTCCTCCCAGCACAGCACTGGGATTGATCCGGCGGGCCCCCGGCGCTTCCATCTTCACCCAGTCTTCCTTCCGGGTCCTGTGCAACCAGTAGCAAAATGTCCCTAGAATTCCAGGGAAAGATACAAAATACACAACTGAAATGTATATGCATGGCCAACAGACCACAGTAACGTAATACAGCCTGGTCCTGAACAAACCTTACCTGACTGGCATGTAGGTGAGGTACAGCATCTGCGGCGGCAGTAACTCACACAGACAAGTGCAATGTAAAACTTGTATTGAAGTAAAGCAACAACAGTTCACAACAATCCGGAGGGACGTCTGCCCAACCGGTACACTCACGAATTCCAGTGATGTGAAGATGACAGGTATCAGCCGGGTGGACAGCATCTGTTAAGAGAGCGGAATGCGGCCTGGCCATCCAGTGCCGTGTTATCCAGTGCCCCAAACAGGGAGATGTCCAAAGAGGTTGTGACCATACGCTTTCCCTCCTCGTCAGAAACTTTTTCCTATCCCTTGCACTGTCCCCAACAGGCAGGGTACCTGTCACTACTCTACCAACTCACAAAAGCGCGCCAAGCCTGGGAGCCAGGACCTTCAGTATGCTCTGCCTGACCCAAGATGGCTGCTGGAGTCAGATAGGGCATCGGTATCCAACCAGGTGCTTCCCCCGTGGTGCAGTAAACCATAGAGGAACTGTTTTCCCCTTGACTTCCTCTACAACTGTGGTGCTGCTGCGGAAGAGCACCACCTGCAGTGGAGAAAGTAGACTGCACCTGCCTACAAGCAATACAAACCCATTTGGCCTCATGCACACTGGGCCTTTAGCCCCATTACATTAGACTCCAACGTTTAGGTGTGAGCAGAAGGCATAGGCACATCATTCAGGGTTGTGGGGAGCATTAGAGGGGGTGGGAGGTGGGGTTTTTGCCACGGTTTTGCTTTATTATTAAAGAATATAAAATAAATAATAAATATGAATAAAGGAAAATACAAATAAAAAACACTGCTTAGGTCAAAATGTCTGCAGTAGAATAAAGTTTTGTTCATAAAAGTAGAAAAAGTAGAAAAAGTTTACATTTCAAGAAGAATGACAAGTATTGTACTGTATTTAAAGTCAATTAAAAACGAATATTACACTGTTACTAAAGGCAAAACTTTTTATTTTTTCATTTTGGATAGGGTAAGGGATAGTTGTAAGCTATCAGATTTTATTTGCCCTCTGTATCCCATTGGGGAGATTTCCCATCACTTTCTGTTATTAAATGGTATTTCATCAAAGTAACTAATTTAATTGACTGTACTTTTCTATGGGTTTATTACAATGAAAAGATCCGACCGTTTACAGATCAGAAGATTCGAGCTCCTGGAATCTGCTCTGAGTTTTATTATTCTAGTTTGGAATATTGTGGGCTTTTTTTTTTTTTTTTTTACAACTCGTGTTATCTTTGATTCTTACACCATAAGAGCTCTCTAGTGTAAAAATACAAAACAACTTTGACATAAAAATATCCTCATATAATACAATGTTTAACTAGCTAGTTTGATGATACCGGCATGATTCGTGTTACTCATCTTCAAGATTAGCTATGCGGAAGCATCAGTTTATTTCAAGCCAGAAAAACTATTACATTGAAGAGAATAATATCTGTGCCGACAAGTAAAACATCATAAAAATAATCAAGGTGTGTAATCATGCTTTAAGTGGAGCTTTCGATAATTTTTCAAGTCTGCATGGATACATTCTTGACTTGTGACAATAAACAACACCATTATAATTCAAAAAAGCTCCACTTTTTGTAAGAAAAATTTACCTATAGTTAGATATATTTTTGAAAGTTAAAAATATCAAGATAAAAATAAATAGCCTATTAAAGACACAAATTTGGTAATATCCGAATTCACAAAAACTCGTTTAACAAATTTTTCCAAATATTTCTGTAAATTTGAATATTCGAAAATTCGTAAACTTGAATATTTGTAAATTCGAATATTCGAAAATTCGGAAATTCAAAATTCCAGTATACGAAATTTCGGAAATTCAAAAATTCGAAAACCTGAAAATAAGAACGAAAATTCAAAAGAACGAAAATCCAAAAATAAGAACGAAAGTTCGAAAACCCAAAAGTTTGAAAATCTCAAATAATAACTAACTAATAATAACTTAACTATTAAATTCCTTTCAGATTGGGCTGTTTTTTTCTGAATATTCGTAAATTTGAATCTTCGTAAATTCGTAAATTTACGAATATTCAAATTTACGAATTTACAAATATTCAAATTTACGAATATTCAGAAAAAAGCAGCCCAATTTGCAAGGAAATTCCAATACCTATAATTTAATAGTTAGTAATAGTTAAGTTATTATTAGTTAGTTATTATTTCAGATTTTCGGATCTTCGTTCTTATTTTCGGATTTTCGTTCTTTTGAATGTTTGGATTTCCAAATATGCGAATTTTAGAATTCTCGAATTTACGAATATTCAAACTTACGAATATTCAATTTAGAACAAACATTTTCCATTAGCTATCCTTTAATACATGACAAAGGATCCTCAGAGCACTGCCTTCTCCATGTTGCTCCAATACTTCTGATCACAATAATGTACTGGGAGTTTTTTTATACTGTGTATATATATATATATATATATATATATATATATATATTGTGAGGGGGTTAGCTCGGCAGCGGGTGTGTGTGACCCCCGAGATGGGCTCCCCACACAAAAACAGGCCCAGCAAACGGAGGTTTGTGGTTTTCAAAATCAAAAAGGTGCGGTTTATTTTCTATTTACAGTGACAAAACACAGCAAAGCAAAAGAAACATAAACAAAATAAATCCTGGTCAACTTGACCTCTGACTAAACATACAGGTTTCCTAACTAACAACTGGGATCAGCCTAGTGCTGTCCTAGTCCCTAAGTCCCTGGTTTTAAATGTCCAAGCAAATAGCCACACAGGCTTTTTCTCACCGCACAGGGGTTCACTCTCCCTAGACAGTCCACACAGGTCTGGGTCCAGGCATGAGCAAACACCTAATGAATCTGGGAGTTTTTATAGAGGCCTTAAACGAGCTGTCAAGCTTCAGCTGGTCTCATCAACTCCCTGCCTGCACGACGCCCCACACTCTCCCTAGAGGTATGAGTCATCCATGAGCCCACTAGCCTCAGCTGGGCTTATACAACTCTCCACCTAGTTGTATAAGTCGGCGTAAAGCCTGAATCTGGGCGAAATATATCTACCCCCCTGGATGCAACCAGGTGACTTTACCTTCCTGCTGTCACATACCCCCCCTCTTGTTTTAACCTCGGGGTTGGAACACCAGCAATCAGGCATTCATGTACTCGAGACAAAGCATCCACATTCCCCATTTGAACGCCAGGGCGATGCTTTACTGTGAAGTTGAATTCCTGGAGGGCCAGGAACCACCTATTCACTCTTCTATTTGTTTCCTTGTTTTGAGCCATCCACTTTAACGGAGCGTGATCCGTAACCATGTCAAAGTGCCTACCTAGCAGGTAGTACCGAAGGGAATCTAGAGCCCACTTCACCGCTAAACACTCCTTTTCAACGGTGGCGTAATTTACCTCATGGGACTTCAACTTCCTGCTGAGGTAAATGACTGGGTGCTCTTCCCCGTTCCAGACCTGGGACAATACTGCTCCTAACCCCACATCTGACGCATCACTTTGTACGACAAAGTCTTTAGAGAAGTCGGGTGAGTACAACACTGGCTGGCTACATAAGGCTTGTTTCAAGAATTGGAATGCTGCCTCAGCCTCGGGGGTCCATTTAATCATGACCGACCCTTTCCCCTTCGTCAGGTTGGTTAGGGGCACAGCCTTAGAAGCAAAGTGGGGAATGAATCGCCGATAATACCCAGCGATTCCCAGAAAGGCTCGTACCTGCTTCTTGCTGTTGGGACGTGGCCAACTCTGGATGGCCTCGACTTTGTTGAGTTGGGGTTTTATTACTCCCCTCCCAATGGTGTACCCAAGATATTTGGCCTCCTCCTGCCCAATGGTACACTTCTTGGGGTTAGCCGTAAACCACGCTTCCCGAACAGAGTCCATGACTGCTTGCACTTTTGGCAGATGTGAGGCCCAATCTGTGCTATGGACAATTACGTCATCCAGGTAAGCCGCAGCATACTTCCGATGGGGCCTCAGCATCTGGTCCATTTTCCGCTGGAATGTGGCCGGCGCATTCTGTAACCCGAACGGCATTCTTTTATATTGGAACGCCCCGTCTGGGGTTACAAATGCGGTTTTCTCTTTGGCCGACTTGGCCAGGGGGATTTGCCAATACCCTTTTGTGAGGTCAAGAGTCGTCATGTATCGGGCTGTTCCCAGCCGGTCGATCAACTCATCTATACGTGGCATGGGGTAGGTGTCAAATTTTGTAACTTTGTTCAACTGACGAAAATCGTTACAAAATCGCCAGCTCCCATCCGGTTTAGGCACCAACACAATGGGACTAGACCAATCACTTTGGGAATCCTCTATCACCCCTAAGTTCAGCATTTTCTGTACTTCCTCCCGTATTGCCTCCCGTCGGGCCTCTGGGATCCGATAGGGTTTTAACTTCACCCTTTCACCGGGCGGGGTAATGATGTCATGCTCTACCCCAGATGTTTGTCCCGGCAGCTCAGAGAATACCTCCTTGTTGCGAAGCACAAACTCCTTAACCTCCTGTTGTTGGGGTTGTGACAAGGTGGCTGCTATTCCAACCTCAGGAATCACGCAACCAGTTTGAGCTGGTGACCAAGTGTCTGCGACTAGGGACTCTCTATCCCTCCAGGCTTTCAACAGATTAACGTGATAGATCTGTTCGGGCTTTCGCCTTCCTGGTTGTCTGACCTTGTAATTCACTTCGCTCACTTTTTCCATTATCTCGTAGGGGCCTTGCCATTTGGCAAGGAATTTACTTTCAACCGTAGGGACAAGTACCAGTATCCTATCCCCCGGGGAAAAGGTACGGGTCTTGGCTCCACGGTTGTACACTCTCTGCTGTGCTAACTGCGCTTGGGCCAAATGTTCCTTCACGATGGGCATTACCTGTGCAATTCGGTCTTGCATCAGGGCGACATGCTCAATCACACTCCTGTGGGGAGAACTCTCACTTTCCCAAGTTTCCTTGGCAATATCCAACAGCCCTCTTGGGTGTCTCCCATACAGTAACTCAAAGGGGGAGAATACCGTAGAGGATTGGGGCACCTCCCTAATAGCAAACATCAGATAAGGAAGTAGACAGTCCCAATCCTTTCCATCTCTATCCACCACTTTCTTCAACATTTGTTTTAGGGTTTTGTTGAATCTTTCAACCAGCCCATCGGTTTGGGGGTGATACACAGATGTACGTAATTGCGTCACTTTGAACAATTTACACAGCTCCTTCATAACCCGGGACATAAAGGGTGTACCTTGGTCCGTAAGCAGTTCTTTACAAATACCCACCCGGCTAAACACAAGAGATAGCTCTTTGGCTATGGTTTTGGCCGAGGTATTTCGGAGAGGGATCGCTTCTGGATAACGGGTGGCATAGTCCATTATAACTAATATGTACTGGTGCCCCCTAGCGGACTTGATTATAGGACCTACTAAATCCATGGCGATCCTCTCAAACGGGACCTCAATGATGGGTAGAGGGACCAGCGGGCTACGGAAATGTGGCATCGGGGCCGACCTCTGACACACAGGGCAGGAGGAACAATAATTTTCTATGTCCTTCATCACCCCCGGCCAATAGAATCTCTGTAATACCCTCTCTCGGGTTTTCTCTGTCCCCAGATGACCTCCAAGAATGTGCCCATGGGCCAACTCCAACACCAACTTCCTGTAAGGTTTGGGCACCACAAGCTGCTCAACGGTTTCTTCTGCCCTTTTTGCCACCCGATACAGTAGGTCCTTCTCTACGCTGAAGTATGGGTAAGTGCAGGTATTATCTGGGTTCACTAACTCGCCATCTATTTTCACTACGTTTTCCCGTGCCTTTATTAGGGCGGGGTCTTTCAACTGTTCTGTGGCAAAGTTTTCCCTGTGAACCTCAAGATCAGAAAACTCCACAGACGGTAGGTTTTCGTCTGAGGAGGTGGGCTCCTCTCCAGTTTCTTGAGTCTCCCCTGCCAATACTGATAAGGGAAATTCCGGAGAGTCCTCACCACTCTCAGGGGAGTTCTGGCTATCACATTCCTGGTACATAGGGGCACCAGTGGGGGGCTCAGGATCATCCCACAGTTCCCAGAACTTCGGAAAATCCCTTCCCACAATGGCGTCATGCGGTAACTGAGATACTAAGCCCACTGGATGAGAGAGGGTACCTTTGGGGGTCTCGAAACACACTGTAGTCACTGGATACTCTCGGGTGTCCCCATGCACACAAATAACAGCTACCTTGCTATTCCCAGAGACCTCTGTTTTAACTAACTCAGCCTTTATCAGGGTCACAAGGCTACCTGAATCCAGCAATACCACAACATTTCTACCATTAACACACATTTTGCATAAATGTTTCTCAGTTCCTCGAATGGCAGTGCATGCGACTGTCGCACACAGCGACTGACGTCTGCCCGTCAGAAAGTCACACTGCATGGGTTCCTCCACAACCGGGCAATTGGCTGCAATATGTCCCGCTTGCCGGCAGCGGTAGCAAACGATCCTTCTTGCGGCCTCTTGAGCCGCTGATTTCCCAGGCTGTTCTTGCCAAACTTGGGGTAGAGCTCCCACCCTCTCACTCTCTCCACCCTCACCCCTTGGAATCCTCTTATCCGCCCCTGGGGATGGTCTGGTCTTAGGGTGGAAAGTCCGAGTGTCTCTGGAAGAGGCCGTCAGGTTCTCTGTAGCCAAGTATTTCTCCACACGATCCACAAGACCATCGGCCGTCTCTGGGTCTCCATGGCTTACCCACTTTTGGATGGCAGTAGGAAGAGCTCTCAAAAACCGATCCATTACAACACGTTCCACAATCTTTGGTGCGGACAAAGTCTCTGGCTGTAGCCACTTTCTGCTCAGGTGAATGAGATCATACATTTGAGACCTGGGGGGTTTTCCAAGCTGGAAAGTCCAGTTATGCACACGCTGAGCCCGGACAGCCTGGGTGACACCCAGCCTTGCCAATATTTCAGCTTTTAGCATCACATAGTCTTTTGCTTGGTTAGGCTCTAGGTCATAGTAAGCTTTCTGCGATTCACCAGTTAACAGAGGAGCCACCAGTCCAGCCCACTGCTCCTCAGGCCACTTTTCTCTTTCAGCGGTCCTTTCAAATGTGGTCAAAAATACCTCTGGATCATCCTCTCCAGTCATTTTTGTCAATAAACGACTCACCCCAAAGGACGCGGTATTAGTGGGACGGCTTTCCTCACTGGTCTGCGGACGTTGCTGCATTACTGCTTCCATCTGTTGTTGTAGTCTCTGCTCTTGCTTCTGCAACAGGTCTATGAAGCGGGCCTCAGATTGCTGCTGGGCTTGTTGCTGAGCCTCCAGACTCTGTTGCAAAGTTGCGTTTGTCTGCTGCTGGGCTGCAAGGCTCTGTTGATGAGCTTGCTGCTGGGCTGCGAAGTTCTGTTGTTGAGCTGCAAGGCTCTGTTGATGAGCTGCAAGGCTCTTTTGCAAACCTGCATTTGTCTGCTGTTGATTGGCATTTGCTAGAGCCAGCTGCTTCAGTATCTCCTCCATGCTGGCTTAAAAAAAAACTGCCACTGGTTCTCCACCAACTGTGAGGGGGTTAGCTCGGCAGCGGGTGTGTGTGACCCCCGAGATGGGCTCCCCACACAAAAACAGGCCCAGCAAACGGAGGTTTGTGGTTTTCAAAATCAAAAAGGTGCGGTTTATTTTCTATTTACAGTGACAAAACACAGCAAAGCAAAAGAAACATAAACAAAATAAATCCTGGTCAACTTGACCTCTGACTAAACATACAGGTTTCCTAACTAACAACTGGGATCAGCCTAGTGCTGTCCTAGTCCCTAAGTCCCTGGTTTTAAATGTCCAAGCAAATAGCCACACAGGCTTTTTCTCACCGCACAGGGGTTCACTCTCCCTAGACAGTCCACACAGGTCTGGGTCCAGGCATGAGCAAACACCTAATGAATCTGGGAGTTTTTATAGAGGCCTTAAACGAGCTGACAAGCTTCAGCTGGTCTCATCAACTCCCTGCCTGCACGACGCCCCACACTCTCCCTAGAGGTATGAGTCATCCATGAGTCCACTAGCCTCAGCTGGGCTTATACAACTCTCCACCTAGTTGTATAAGTCGGCGTAAAGCCTGAATCTGGGCGAAATATATCTACCCCCCTGGATGCAACCAGGTGACTTTACCTTCCTGCTGTCACAATATATACAGGGCCGGATTTCCCACAAGGCCAACAAGGCTAGGCCTCGGGGCGGCACTGTGTGCAGGGGCGGTGTCGCGCGGCGGAGGAGACAAGTCCTCCTAAAATAAATTTTCTGTGTCCCCAGCCGCCCGAAGCTCCGGCCGCCATTTTTCAATGTCCAGTTTCCTGTGATTGGGCCATGGGGGTCATGTGCGGCATGGGGCTGGCCTGTCCGTGATCCTGAACTCCTGCCTCTGCACATGACCTCCATACGCCCTATCACAGTGTGCCGGACACTGAACAAACATGGCGGCCGCCTCCTCCTATCCTCCAGACCTATGTCCATGATGCAGGACAAGCAGGTGAGGATGAACACAGACTGGGGAGAGAGGCAGAGAGAGAACCGGAGGCAGAGACAGAGCGGCAGAGGCAAAGAGAGAGTGAGACAGAGGCACAGAGAGAGAGACAGAGGCACAGAGAGAGAGACAGAGGCACTGAGAGAGAGAGACAGATGAACTGAGAGAGAGACAGAGGCACTGAGAGAGACAGAGGCACTGAGAGAGAGACAGAGGCACTGAGAGAGAGAGAGACAGAGGCACTGAGAGAGAGAGAGACAGAGGCAAAGAGAGAGAGAGAGACAGAGGAAAAGAGAGAGGCAGAGAGAGACAGAGGCAGAGAGAGAGAGAGAGACAGAGGCAGAGTGAGAGACAGGGCAGAGAGTGAGAGACGGGGGCAGAGAGTGGCAGAGAGAGGGGCAGAGAGTGGCAGAGAGAGGAAGAGTGGCAAAGGCAGAGAGTGGCAGAGGCAGAGAGTGGCAGAGAGAGAGTTACAGTAGGCAGGACAGTATAGTGGTCAGTGTAGTGTAGTGGACAGTGTAGTATTGTGGTCAGTGTAGTGTAATGGTCAGTGTAGTATAGTGGTCAGTGTCGTGGAAAAATAGTATAGTGGTCAGTGTAGTGTAGTGAAAAAATAGTATAGTGGTCAGTGTAGTGTAGTGGAAAAATAGTATAGTGGTCAGTGTAGTGTAGTGGACAGTATAGTATAGTGGTCAGGGTAGTGGTCAGTATAGTGGTCAGTGTAGTGGACAGTATAGTATAGTGGTCAGTGTAGTGTAGTGGACAATATAGTATAGGTATCAGTATAGGTATCAGATAGGTCAGTGTTGGAATCAGGTAGGTCAGTACTATTGTATTTGAAGGGACTCGGGGAGTGCTAAAAGTCCGCAGGTTAGGGGGGCGCAAATTACTTGCCTTGCCCCGGGTGCTGACAACCCACGCTACGCCACTGGGCGGCGGAGAGAGATTACATCATCTCTCATTGCCCGCACTGCTGTTCCAACTTCCGCCCTTACTTACAGGGCTGCGAAGGCTGCGCGACATCACACAGAAGAGAGAGAATGACGTCATCTCTCACCGCCCGCCCTCACTCTCAACTCTCACTCGAGTCTCATGTGCCTCTGTTTCACGGTTCACCTGCAGCTAGTTTTCCCGCGGGAGAGGAGAGGCTGACAGCGTTGTACCTAGCTGGAAGTACTCTGCAATGCTGGGGGTGGGGGGGGGCAGTGTGGCAAGGGACATTCCCATCTGCTGGCAGTCAGCGTGGCAAGTGACATTCCCATCTGGTGACAAGCGACGGTGGCAGGTGACACGCTCAGGGCTCCCACTCATTCTGCTTTATGGTGAGTTGAACTATTTCATTTTATATTACAATGTAATGATAGAAATATTGCATTTCAATCATCCTGACACCATAACAACCATAGTGCCGGAATGATTGAAGCACTAACACCAGTCATTGTCTGCGAAAAATCGCTTACCCCCCCCCACGCTTCACCCCCCCCCCGCGCCCCCTATGTGATGGTGGGGGAGGGGTGGCATTGAAGGACCCGGCCTTGGGGTGGCAAAGGGAGTAAATCTGGGACTGTATATATATATATATATATATATATATATATATATATATATATATATAGGCTAAAAAAAGGCTAAGGAAGGCTGCTCTAGATTCTTCCCACTACCCTCTAGTTCTCTCATTCCCAGTTATACCTAAAACTCCTAAGAAACCGTTTGACGGTGGCAGAATGGCAAAAAAAAAAAAAAACAATAGCAAATTCCGATCGTCTGTGTGGAACTCCATCGGAGAAAAAACCCACGCATGCTCAGAATCAAGTCGACGCATGAACTTAATTTGAAGCATTGAACTTAATTTTTCTCGGCTCGTCTGAGTGTTTTACGTCATGGCGTTTGGGACGGTCGGATTTTTGACTGATGGTGTGTAGGCAAGACTGATGGAAGTCAGCTTCATCGGAAACCTGATGGAAAAAGCCCGATTGTGTGTACAGGGCTTTAGGGTCCTTTCACACAGGCGATCCGGGACTCCGTTTTGCTCAGTGGGTGATTGCTCCACTAATCCCCATTGAGCAGGCAGATGACAGGTCCGTCTCCGCTCACTGTGCAGAGACGTACCTGTCAGAGTCTTGCTCTCGTCTATAGGGAGATCGGATGAAAACGGACCGCGCCTGTCTGTTTTCATCCGATCTGCCAGACGGATGGAAAATAGGGTCTCCATCCATCTGGATTTCACGGACACGATCAGATCGGATAGCAGCGGGTGTCAGCAGACATGTCACCGCTGACATCCGCCGCTCCATAGGGCTGAATGGAGCATCTGATCAGGTCTGACAGGTGGACCGGATCGGCCTGCCCATGTGAAAGGAGCCATACAGTACAGTCCGATGACTCATATATTGAAATATTCGGTATCACTCTGTGAGCCTCTTTTGTCTCATTCCTTGCTCTTTCCCCCTTGCCTCCCTCACCCCCATACTTCCCCCACCCCCCTCTTGATTACATGTTATTATCCAAATATGTAGTAGATTTTCGAACGAACATCTGCATGAAAATTTGTATGAAAATTTCCAGTAAATTTGTTGACTTGATGAATGTCCTTCGAAAGAACTTTAAAGTGTTACTAAACCCAGGACCCTGCATTCACTAGATCTGGTATCCCACAGTACACAGAACATGGAAATGCAATTGTTTTGGTAAATATAAACGGCCTAATACTTTTTCTCATAAGCAGTATAGAGCAGTCTTGTGACTTCTATCAGTGTCTGGCCAAGCACTGGTTAAAGCTTGAAGGCAGAGTTTTCATTCTCCTCTGGCTGTCCTATGAGGCTGCATGACCCCTGACTTTCTGTCTGGACAGTGCTGATTGGCCTAGTGGTGATCACATGCACCTTCTCAAAGAAACAAAATTAGAACTCTCTAGCAATACTCACCAAACTGAGCATGTGCAGAGTGCCTCCCAGTACTCTTTTCTATCAGCAGATGGATTGGAGACAGTAAAAGAAGTGGAGGATAAGAGAAGACATGATCAAACAGCATTTTTACACAATGCAGAGGATTAACCCCTTAGGTTCCACAGTGATTATAACAAGCATGCTTTTTTTTTTTTTTTAACAGAAAAGTGCTTTACTGCATATACAGACTGATTTTGCTGTTGTGGGTTTAGTAACACTTTAAAATTGTGTTTGCTTTCAACATTCGATTATGGAACGAATGGACTTTACCGAAAGAGGACCACACAGTGGCGGTGAATCCATTTAGGGCGCCGCCCCCTCTCTCCAGCCACGCCCCTCTATGACTAATGGATAGATTCATGCATAGGATGAATCTATCCATGGCTGCCGCTGCCACCCCCTATTCAGGTGTCCGGACCCTTTTCGGATGCAGAGCGCCTGAGTAACAGCGACGAGGGTGTATTTTTGAATCACCTGATTAGAACCATAGGCTCTAATAGGCTTCAATAAAGCTTCAATAAAGGTGAACTCGGAGCGCAAAGCATTAGGCTCGGAGTCCACCCAGGTGTGTTAGAAAAGAAAATGAATATTCAATTTTCTAACACTGAACCGCCTCTCCACCAATCAGGTAGCAAGGGTCTTATACCCGTCACCTGATTGGCTGAAAGGACAGGGGCTGCGATTGGATGCCTATCAGGAGGAGGGGAGGAGATGCATGGAGGACACAGCTCGCCGCTGTCTGACCCGCTGCAAGGTCCCACAGCTCGCCGCCATCATCCGCTGCCTAACCCACCACCACCACCAAGATAGGGTAAGTGCCGGGCAGATAGCGAGCAGATAGGCGGGGGGGTCACAGTGGCATTTTATGGGTACAGTGGCTGCATTTGATGGGGCACAGTGGCAGCATTTGATGGGGCACAGTGGCAGCATTTAATGGCACAGTGGCGGCATTTGATGGCACAGTGGCAGCATTTGATGGGCACAGTGGCTGAGTTTGATGGGCACAGTGGCTGTGTTTGATGGGCACAGTGGCTGCGTTTGATGGGCACAGTGGCTGCGTTTAATGGGCATAGTGGCTGCGTTTGATGGCACAGTGGCTGCGTTTGATGGACACAGTCGCTGTGTTTGATGGGCACAGTGGCAGGATTTGATGGGCACAGTGGCAGCATTTGATGGGGAACAGGGGCAGCATTTGAGGGCACAGTGGCGGCATTTGATGGCACAGTGGCAGCATTTGATGGGCACAGTGGCAGCATTTGATGGGCCCAGTGGTAGAAATTGATGGCACAGTGGCTGCATTTGATGGGCACAGTGGCTGCGTTTGATGGGCACAGTGGCTGCATTTGATGGCACATTGGCTGCAATTGATAGGTACAGTGGCTTTGTTTGATGGGCACAGTGGCTGCGTTTGATGGGCACAGTGGCTGCGTTTAATGGGCACAGTGACTGCGTTTGATGGGCACAGTGTCTGCGTTTGAGGGGAACAGTGGCTGCAAATGATGGGCCCAGCTGTTATGTTTGATGGCACAGTGGATGCATTTGATGGGCACAGTGGATGCATTTGATGGGCACAGTGGCTGCGTTTGATGGGCACAGTGGCTGCGTTTGATGGGCACAGTGGCTGCGTTTGATGGGCACAGTGGCTGCGTTTGATGGGCACAGTGGCTGCATTTGATGGCACATTGGCTGCAATTGATAGGTACAGTGGCTTTGTTTGATGGGCACATTGGCTGAGTTTGATGGGCACAGTGGCTGCGTTTAATGGGCACAGTGACTGCGTTTGATGGGCACAGTGGCTGCGTTTGATGGGCACAGTGGCTGCAAATGATGGGCCTAGCGGCTATGTTTGATGGCACAGTGGCTGCGTTTGATGGGCACAGTGGCTGCATTTGATGGCACATTGGCTGCAATTGATAGGTACAGTGGCTTTGTTTGATGGGCACAGTGGCTGCGTTTGATGGGCACAGTGGCTGCGTTTAATGGGCACAGTGACTGCGTTTGATGGGCACAGTGGCTGCGTTTGATGGGCACAGTGGCTGCAAATGATGGGCCCAGCGGCTATGTTTGATGGCACAGTGGATGCATTTGATGGGCACAGTGGATGCATTTGATGGGCACAGTGGCTGCGTTTGATGGGCACAGTGGCTGCGTTTGATGGGCACAGTGGCTGCGTTTTTTTGTTTTTTTTTACACCTGTAAAGGAAAAGGCATAATAAGCTTGTATGCACAGCATACAAGCTTATTATGAAATACTTACCTTAGAACGAGGCATCGTTAACTCACCTGGTCCACGCCGAGGGAGATGACATGTTGCCTCGGCGTGTCTTCCGGGTATCGCGGATCCAGCGCTGTGAGTGGCTGGAGCCGCGATGTCTCACTCCCGCGCATGCGCGCGGGAGACTTCGTTCCGGCGAGGCTCGGCGTCTGCCGAGCCTTCAGCCCGAGAATCCCCTGTGCGCATGCGCCGCTGCTGTCAGCGGCGCATTGCGAGGGGAATATCTCCTAAACCGTAAAGGTTTAGGAGATATTTCTTTTACCTACAGGTAAGCCTTAGTATAAGCTTACCTGTTGGTAAAAGTAAAAAAAAAAAACTTTACAACCTCTTTAACACATGAAATTTCTAATTAAATTCTACTAGTGTATGGACAGCTTAAAGGGGTTGTAAAGGTTCGTTTTTTATTTTCTAAATAGGTTCCTTTAAGCTAGTGCATTGTTGGTTCACTTACCTTTTCCTTTGATTTCCCTTCTGAATATTTTTTTTCTTTGTTTTCTTTTGTCTGAATTTCTCACTTCCTGTTCCTCCTCAGTAAGCTGTTCTGGGTGACTCCACACCGCTCGGATGATGGTGTGAAGTTTAGTGAGGAGAAACAGGAAGTGAGAAATTCAGACAAAGAAAAAAAACATTTAGAAGGTAAATCAAAGGAAAAGGTAAGTGAACCAACAATGCACTAGCTTAAAGGAACCTATTTAGAAAATAAAAAACGAACCTTTACAACCCCTTAAAGGGAAATGTAGTATGCACAATACTTTAGGAACTATAAGCTGGAATACCTTAAGGTCCACATTGTTCATCTGTTAAGTTACCATAGGTTATTTCAACTGCTACTTACCTGATACCTCTATACTTCTACATTGTTCAACACTTATTGGACTTTTATGTTCGTCTTCTGCGCTCTTTAATGTTTGTAGAGTGGAATGACATTGTATATCTGTGTTTTTGTTAAAACTTGTAAAATTCAATAAAAAAAGAAAAAAATATATATATATAATAATATATATGGCTATATGTATGAGATTATTACTGGTGTCACCTTCTGTATGTAGCACACGGCACCCTTTCTCCCCACTGTCCTTGGCTCGCTCACAAGAGAAAAAGGCGCACCATGCCTACCATGCCCGTACCCTCTGATTTGCACAGGTTAAGCACACTTGTTTTAACTTACGGGTCTTGCAGCAAGGTTCTCCTCAAAGCTGGTTTCTGTCCCTAGAATATAAGGACAAAGTCTCTATACCCCAAATAACTCCAAGGTCCGTCCACACCAGTATCAACTCCAACGTAGAGTTTATTTTCCTTATGCATGAACATCCACAAAGTTGAGAAGAGAGAAAGGTGTTAGGAAGACAGATCAATTCAGGCACTCCTGGCTTCTTCGCCACTCGATCCTGAGTGGGTACAGCTCACCCGGATAGTCACCCAAAGGCACTAGCAGCCGGCATGTAGCTCGAACAGTCTATCAGATTCTCTAATGGATGCGTTCAGGAGATCCTCTGCTACAGAATCTATAGTGTCCCGAACCTCCTAATGGTCCCGTTGTTTAGATCCCTTTTTCAGATGGATGACATCCCTCCGGAGAGTTACTGGGCCCCTTCCTTCACTGTGATCTCTCACTAGTTCTTCGGAACGGTCCTCCCCCAGCCTCCTCTTCTAGAAATGGGTCCCCTCGTAAGGCGGCACCCTGGGATTCCTCTTCCCTCCGTGGGCTCCAGCTAAAGGTGCTGGGCCCAGGGCTGAATTTGCAGTCCCAGGACTAAAGGTGCCTGGGACTGAAGCGCATGTGGCCCCATAGCCTGGAGGGCCATGCACTTGAACTTGGACCGTAGGTTCTCCCTCCGGGCATGGGCCCCGGGAATTACTTCCTTTCTCCGGGCATGGGCCCCGGGAATTGCTCACTCTCTCCGGGCATGGGCCCCGGGAATTGCTCCCTCTCTCGGGGCATGGGCCCCGGGAATTGCTCACCCTCTAATGGCGTCCACCCCTTTTGTACCCTCTCCCGGCATGCACAGCAGGTAGATCACGCCCACTGCACGGCTGCCGAGAGAGGACACTCAATCGCCACTCCATCACCTGTGGTTCAACCCCGAGTAAAAGTGACAGCGCCACCCATACTTCTAAGGGGAACTGCACGCCAGGTGAAACTGCAGCAAGGCAGAGTCCAGTAAATTGAAAGATTCGAGCCAACTACCACTCGAATCACCCCTAAATTTAGTATAGCAATCCCTAACTTTGGGATCCCCGCTACATGTACATAATGCAGCGTTGGCACTCACATATGGTCAGGTATTATCTTTTCTCCCTGGCTCCGTATCCCCTCCCCCCAACTCATACAGATACACTTGCCCATGCAATGCCCACAGCTGCCTATTCCACTCTCAGATGAGTGAATTCCAAACCTACCAACGTCATTTACGTTTTGCTTGTGACACACAGCTGTTAAACAGGCCATCTATGGGGTTTAACAGATTAAAGGTTGCAAAAAAAGAATTTAGAGATGTTTAATGGACATTTCTGTAGCCTAGTTCTGTAGGATAGATAGGGGTTATCTTCTGCTTGTTATGGAGGATTTAAAACCTCATAAATAGAGAAAAGACCAAAAAATTCCAGCACACTTAGAGGCTAGCCTGCTAAAAAAAAAAAAAATTGACCCTTCTAACAATTCACGTTAAAAACAGAGTGTTTCATTGCACACATTTGCAAATATATGTGGAAGCCGCAGTCCCTACGCCGACGCTTTTGTGTATACTGCCATAGGGTACACCTTACTGTAAAGCAGAATTATAGATTGGGGAGTTGCCATATTTTTGTATAGCTTATTCATTGGATTTGGTGTGGGGACACATTGGATGCTATTTTGCTCTTGCTGGGCGTACAACATGTCCCTGTGCCTTTAAAGAGTGGGCTCCCTCCAGGCAAACCTGCGCTTAACCCCTTAAAGCATCTACAAACTATGGGATATATTTATGTATTTTTTTTTTTTTTACAAAGTTGATCAATGACTTATAGCAGGACTGCAATATTGCAGCTGACAAATCGGACACCTAACTGACACTTTTGTGGGAACCAGTGACACCAATACAGGGATCAATGCTAAAAATATGCACTGTCACTGTACTAATGACACTGGCTGGAAATAGGGTTGCCACCTCATCCCTTTAAACCAAAACACATTTGAATTACACAGGTTCTGAGGCTAATTTAATGATTACTTCCAGATATGTAATTGGAAAATAAATGGAGACACAGAGATAAAGTAATATATGCTGTCTGCACTTAGGTTCCTCGTCTCCTCTCTATTGGGCTCTGCTTATTGAAGTTACATGGATGTGCCCATTGGGATATGAACAGTCAGATGTCTCCACTATACTTTCCAAAAATGTTCACATTTTTGCATGACACAACTTTATACAATGTTGTATACACTGTTTCCTGTGACATATAAAACATCTAAACACTCAGTTTACAAAGATGACAGCGTGAGGTGTACCTTCCAGGCATATATGAAATAGGTCACCCAGATATTAATATATATACATCACAAACACACATACTTAGAAACATGTCTGCATAGTTTTCAAGTAAAGGTATTTGCAATGACCCCTGCAGCACAGCAGTGTTAATTTCGGCAGCAAATTTCGATTTAGTATTATGCTGCGTACACACGACCATTTTTCTCGTCGGGAAAAATGAAATTTTTTCTCTTTGACGAGAACAACGACCGTGTGTGGGCTTTTGGTTATTTTTCCTGACGAGAAAAACGGCATTAATCACGACGAGAAAAATTAGAACATGCTCTAATTTTTCTCGTCGTGATTCACGGCATTTTTTTCCGCGGCAGTTTTCCCATAGGGAAACACTGCCGGGGAGCCTACACACGGTCGTTTTTCTCGACCAAGAGAAAAAATGACGGGAAAAACGTCAGTGTGGGGGGGAACAAGCCGTTCCTCGTTTTTCCAGTCGATTTTCTCGACGGTGTTTTCACTGTCGAGAAAATCGATCGTGTGTACGCGGCATTAGTCTTATGCCGCGTACACACAACCGTTTTTAATGACGAGAAAAATGCAATTTTTTTAAATGGTCATTAAAAATGATCGTGTGTGGGCTTCAGAGCATATTTCACGACGTGAAAAATGGCCATGAAAAAATTGGAACATGCTCTAATTTTTCTCGTCGTTTTTCACGTCGTCGTTTTTCTCATCATGAAAAACGGCCGTGTGTAGGCTTTAACGACGTGAAAAAAAATGCGCATGCTCAGAATCAAGTATGACACGGGAGCGCTCGTTCTGGTAAAACTAGCGTTCGTAATGGAGATAGCACATTCGTCACGCTGTAACGGACTGAAGAGCACGAGGCTGAAAAGCACGAATCGTCTCTCAACAAACTTTACTAACACGAGGATCAGCAAAAGCAGCCCAAAGGGTGGCGCCATCCGAATGGAACTTCCCCTTTATAGTGCCGTGGTACGTGCTGTACGTCACCTCACCGCGCTTTACTCAAGCATTTTTTTCCACGATAGTGTGTAAGCAAGGCAGGCTTGAGAAGAATCACGTCGAGAAAAACGCAGTTTTTTTCAATGACATTAAAAACGGCCGTGTGTACGCGGCATTAGTCTTAGGACTAAAATGGCATTTTAGTTTTAATCCCATTTCAGTCTTCTGCAATTGTTTTCGTTTTAGTCGTATTTAGTCGACTAAATCTCCAGTACAATTTAGTCGACTAAAACTTATTTTAGTCGTCTAAAATCTAATGGGTGTAATTAAATTGTAATGCATTAGTTAACATTTCTCTACAATGTCCAAACTCATTATATACTGCTGGAGTGAAAAATCTAATATGTAATTACTAGGGTTGTCCCGATACTGATACTAGTATCAGTATTGCTACCGATACCGATCATTTCCCCAAGCACTCTGGGAAATGCTCCGATGCTTCATCCGATACCTGGGCAGTCAGGGATGATCGGTGCGGCGGGGGAAGTTACATGCACCGATCTGCCTGTATACATTTTAATAAAGCATGACAGCTTCTCCCCGCCCCCCCTCCCTTTTCATCTGCTTTAGTGAAATTTATACAGCTGTGATCTGTGCTTGTAACTCCACCCAAAGCCGCACCGATCACCGCTGACTGTCCCTGTATCCCCCTCCATGTTGCTGCTGTCCTCCTCCACGCTCTGTGTCTCGTGTCCTCCTCTGTGATGCTACTCTCCCCCTCCGTGCTCCATGTCCCCCTCCATGCTCCTGCTGTCCTCCTCCACACTCTGTGTCCCGTGTCCTCCTCCATGATGCTGCTCTCCCCCTCCGTTCTCCGTGTCCCCCTCCGTGCTGCATGTCCCCCTCCGCGCTGCTCTCCCCCTCTACGCTCTGTGTCCCCCTTTGTGCTGCGTGTCTCCCTCCATGCTGCTGCTGTCCTCGCTATGCGATACGTGCTCCGTGTCCCGTGTCCCTCTCCTGCTGCTCTCCCCCTCCGCACTCCATGTCCCCTCCATGGCCTCCTCCACTCCCTCTGTCCTCGATCTGTCAGGATGGATAGCGGAGGTAGGAGCCACGAAACCTTCCTTTTCCGAATGAACAGAGTCAGTGATCACCGACTCTGTCCATTCACATAACTGAAGCATTGTAACCTGTGTTTACGATGCTTCAGTTTATGAATGGAGAGGAGCCTCTGTCTCCTGTCCATTCATTTTAGCTGAGGCTGCAGAGAAAGGGACTGGGGTATCTGTGTCCTTAGTTCCTTTCTCTGTCTCAAAGGGGAGATGTCAGCACTACAGACCAGTGTTAATTTTGAAGTCAAATTTCAATTTAGTTTTAGTCTTAGTCTTTTGACTAAAATGGCATTTTAGTTTTAGTCCCTGTAACGACACCCTGTGTATGAAAGGGGTTAAAGCCGTTTAGGATATTCCATTTCCGAACACCAAGGCAGCTACCGACACTCCAGTCAGGCGAACAAGACCCATAAGAATAATTCTCCCTCAATAACGAGACAAAGCTCTGTCTTGAGGTTCAAGCAGGACTGACAATCTTTATTGAAAAAAACACAAGTTTTGTACACAGTTAAAAGAGGAGGTGCATCATATTACTCTGGAAATACACCTGTGACCAGACCTAATTAACATGCTAATTACCTAATTCCTTTTAGCAGCCTGGCTGTCTCATGAACTTCAATACACATTATCACAGAAATCCTTTCATACAATACAGGGTCAATTAGCCCAAGCCCCCATGAAAGGATCCTTAGAAGTTAGTCTGGATTCATTAACATTACAACAGGCAGACAGGTGGTTGGAGGTGATGACATTAGCATCTTTCAACTAACATGTTGAGTTCAGAATCAAACAACCAGTAAATAGTCTTTTACATATATCCTGGGGAATATTGTGGATAAATAATACTGTCCCATTTTAAAGTAATCCAAAACATATTCTTAATGTCAATTATTTTCTTGCTCACCCTGTGCCCAAAAGTGACTCTCGTTACAGTCCCATTTTAGTCTTTTGACTAAAATGCCATTTTAGTCAAAAGACTAAAATGGCATGTTTGAGGGAGGGGGAAATTGTACTGGAGACATGGTGGGGTTGCAAAGTAAGAAACTGGAGATGAGAGTGTGCTAAGAGGGGAGAAGGATATGAGGATTAGTGCTAGGTGGGAGGTTTGGGGGGGGGGGTGAATATGTGCTAAGAGAGGGGCATGGATGGGATTTGTGCTTGAGGGGTGAAGGGGGGTGCTGGGAAGGGGGATTTGGAGGGATTTGTGGGGGGGAGATTTGTTTTTTGGAAGGGGTATTTGTTTTAGGGGAGGGGGAGTATTTGTGCTAGGAGGGGAAATTTGGAGGGGGGGGTGTGTTTGGAGGTTTGGTTTGGAGGAAAAGTTTGGGGAGGTGGATCTGTACTATGAGGGGAAATTAGAGGAGGGTGATTTGTACTGGGAGAAGGAATTTGTGCTGGGTAGGCCGCTTTGTGCTAGGAAGGGCATTTTGGGGGGGATTTGTGTTAGGGAGGGGGATTTGGGAGGGGGAGGGGGTGTTATTAGCAATAGAGAGATTTGTGCTTAGGAGGATTATTTCTGATCATGGGGATATTTTCTTTTGGGGAGGTTGTGCTAGGAGGGGGATTTGGGGGGGGGGGTGCTAGTAGCAATTCTTAGAGGGATTTGTGCTTAGGAGGGGATTATTTGTGATCATGGGGATATTTTTGGAGGGGGGGGGGTTGTGCTAGGAGGGGAATTTGGGGGGGGGGTGCTAGTAGCAATGATTAGAGGGATTTGTGCTTAGGAGGATTATTTGTGCTCATGGGGATATTTTTTTTTGGCGGGGGGGGGGGGGTCGGTTGTGCTAGGAGGGAGCATGGGCCCTCCCAATCCTTCCCCTTTTAGTTGCAGAGGCAGAAGCCAGGGTTGTACACATGGGGCCTTTCCGCAAACGCCCTGCAACCACCTGCATTACACGCAGTGGTGGTGCATTAGAGCAGGGTCCAAGGAGTTAAAGCAGGGGGTGAGAAGATAATACAATACCTCCTCACTGCCTGTCAAACACATCTAAAAAGCGATCCGAGCATAGATCGCTTCTCCCTGCTGCACGAGCCTTTACAGCTCAAAGCAAACAAGTAGGAGAATCTATCAGAGGCAGAAAAAAATACATAAATAAGACTGTATGATATAACAGTAATGACTTTATGTTGTACTACACACCAATAATGCACAAAATTGGAGTTCCATATGAAATAAGTCAGAAAATGACAGTATGTATGTTTTCCTACAGACAGCCAGATAATTGTATACCGGCCGGGGAAACCGGAGAGAGAATATAGTGTGTCAAGGGAAAACAAGCAAACATAGTGCACATATCATATATAAACTGTACACATTAGATGTGCATAACGATCCACGCAGAGGGATCGTAATCCTGGGGGTATCTCCTTATTCTTCTTCAGCCTCTACGTCTGGCGCCAGTGAAACAAAAAACATCTCATTATTAGAACCGCAGGAGGAGAGTCCAAAAACAGCAGGTTTTATCCTCAATTCTTAAGAAAATATTATGAGCATGCCAGGGGCTGAGCCGGGGAGGAGACCCCAGACATTTACCAGGCTAGAATGACAAAGACGAGCCGTCCAGAGCTGATAGGATTTTCTTGTGATGGGGCAGAAGGAAGCGCAGCTGGAGAGAGAAATGATGGATTAAATCCTGTCTATGACAACTCTGTAGGGAAATGGTCTGTTTTATTAATTTCATAGAAGGCCAGCTTTGTCTTTTCTGGAGGGAACTTTCTATGTCGGCACTTTTTGGAAAGGTAGAGGCAACCTATGGCAAGGCTATAAACCATCAAGTATGACCATATTCTCAGCAAACAGCAAATTAGATTTTTAACAAGCTCTCACTGATCTGCGTTGCTGCAGGCACTGTGGAGCAATGCATTCTCAAAGTTTACAGCGGAAGCATTGCAGTCATTCACCCAGCAGATCAGAAAATTAAAGTAGTGTTAAACCCTCAGTGTATTGTCTAAAAAAATTGTCTAAACAAAGGACCAGTTTACTGTCCTTCAAACTTTAGGGGGCCACACTGTGACCAGTAGGAGAAGAAAATGTCCTGGCATCAGTGGGAGTAAACAATGCTTCATTATTCATATTGGGGGCAGTAATAGTGCCCCATCATTGGTGTCAAAGGGAGGAATAGTGCGCCATTATTGGGGTCAATGGGAGGAATAGTGCCCCATCACTGGTGTCAATGGGAGGTATAGTGCGCCATCATTGCTGTCAGTGGGAGGATTAGTGTGTCATCATTGGTGTCAATGGGAGGAGTAGTGTGCTATCATTGGTATCAATGGGAGGATTAGTGCCCCATCATTCGTGTCAATGGGAGGAATAGTGCACCATCATTGGTGTCAGCGGGAGGATTAGTACCCCATCATTGGTGTTAATGGGTGGAATAGTGCAACATCATTGGTGTCAGCGGGAGGATTAGTACCCCATCATTGGTGTCAATGGGGGGAATAGTGCACCATCATTGGTGTCAGTGGAAGGATTAGTACCCTATCATTGGTGTCAATGGGAGGAATAGTGCCCCATCATTGGTGTCAGCAGGAGGATTAGTAGCCCATCATTGGTGTTAATGGGAGGAATAGTGTGCTATTATTGGGGTCAATGGAAGGAATAGTGCCCCATCATTGGTGTCAGTGGGAGGATTAGTGCCCCATCAGTGGTGTCAATTACAAGAATAGTGCCCCATCATTGGTGTCAGTAGGAGGAATAGGGTCCCATCATTGGTGTCAGCGGGAGGATTAGTACCCCATCATTGGTGTTAATAAGAGGAATAGTGCATCATCATTGGTGTCAATGGGAGGATTAGTGTGCCATCATTGGTGTTAGTGGGAGGATTAGTGCCCCATCATTGGTGTCAATGGGAGGATTAGTGCCCCATCATTGGTGTCAATGGGAGGATTGATACCAATGTGCTAGTATGCGAAGAAAACTAGCACATTATGACATTGCCTTGCAGGTTAAAAAAAAAAGAAAAGCCCAGCGGTTTACTACCGCTTTAAAGCCCAGTGGATCCAGCATTGTCCTCTTGTACTGCATGGCTTTTCTCCTACAGGTCTTGTCCCACCCAGCCATTCCTCTTGTACGTTATTAGGGGATATCTTTCAGTTCTTTGAGCAGTACCTTAGACCTCACACCGCAGATATACAGCTATGAGGCTGTAGGAACAGAAGTGCCTAGGTACCTCACATACCAGGAGGTGCAGTACTATGATGCATTACTCAATAAAGCACAAGTGCAGACACTTCCCAGTGCAGCCCATTGATGCTTTCCCTGGTACAGTAACTGAGCTGGAAGAAGAGTCTGCAGGAGTCAGAGCATTGCACCCACGATCCGCTAAGTGTGATTGCAGACCTTTGCAGGCTAGAATGCAAAGAAATAATAAATGCACATTTTTGCTTTGTGCGACATGGGTGCATTTGTTTATTTGCAAAAGGTGGAATGAACCTTTAACCAGTTGCCTACTGGGCATTTTCACCCCCTTCTTGCCCAGGCAAATTTCAGCTTTCAGCGCTGTCATGCTTTGAATGTCAGGCAACACTGTACCCAAATGAAATTTTTATAATTTTTTTCACACAAATGGAGCTTTCTTTTGGTGGTATTTAATCACTGCTGAGTTTTTTCTTTTTTGCTAAATAAACAAAAAAAAAAAGACAGAAAATTTAAAAAAACATGTTTTTCATAGTTTGTTATACAATTTTGCAAACAGGTAATTTTTCTCCTCCACTGATGTGCGCTGATGAGGCTGCACTGATGGGCACTGAAAGGCTGCACTGACACTCACACAAGCCAGTTACTGGCTCTCCTCTCCTCACACTGTCAGCGTGTAGAAAGGAATGCTGATAACCGGTTGTGTTTACATTGTGATCAGCTGTGATTGGACACAGCTCATCACGTGGGAAAGGGCCCCTATGATTGGCTATTTACCCCGATCTGTGATCAGCTGTGTCCGAAGGCGAATAGGCGGTCGCGATTACGGGAGGATGTTATATGATGCCCTCTCAGAACTGGCCGACCCTGCTGTAGTAGCTGTCATTTGGCTATAGTGTGGTCGGGAAGTGATTAAAGTGATATTAAACCCTCCATTTTTTAAAATAATTTTCAGCAGCTAAAATTATCACTTACTGAGTATGCAGCTTCTTTATCTTTTAATCCCTGCCTATGTTCATGTTAAAGTGGAGCTCCGCCGAAAATAAAATATTAAAAGCCAGCAGCTACAGCTACAGCAGCTGCTGACTTTTAATATTAGGACACTTACCTGTCCTGGAGTCCAGCGACGTCCGCAGCAGAGGACGAGCAATCGCTCGTCACTCTGCTGCCCCCACCGCCATCCTCGGTGAGGGAACCAGGAAGTGAAGCCTTGCGGCTTCACTGCCCGGTTCCCTACGGCGCATGCGCGAGTCGCGCTGCGCCGTTCTGACTTGTCCCCGTGTGTTCTGGGAGCCGAGTGTCTCCCAGAACACTACGGGTATTCTGCGGGAAGTGACGTGCTTCCCGCAGATTTCCCGCGGAGAGGACTCCCGGAAGTGGTCGAAAATACCTGTCTTAGACAGGTATCTGCACCCCCCCCCCCTGAAAGGTGTCAATTGTGACACCGGAGGGGGGGGAGGGTTCCGATGAGCGGAAGTTCCACTTTAGGGTGGAGCTCCGCTTTAAGTCAGTGCCATGGCCAGGGCCGCTGATGGGGGGACCACCAGCCTTCCTGTAGGGGGCCCAGGCACACAGAGGGGGCCCGAATAGCAGGAGGAATCGGTGTGGTCAGGCAGAGGGGCAATTACAGAAAGATGCCCTGTGCTGCTCTCTACAGGAGCTGAAAGCCAGTTTCTATTCCTCCTGTCGGCATTCAGCTGCTGCAGGGAGAGACACTTCCCCAAGCACCGATTCCCCTCCCTGGTCTGCCCACTTCTGAACTGTCACTGTGCCAAGCCCCCTCTCGTGGCACTGCCGGCTTCCCTGCCCTGTATTAAAAAAAAATTAACAGTGTAATAGATAATTTTTTTTTAATTATATGTAGCGGGCTCTTCCTCCCCTCTCCCCGTCCCCTCTATAAAAGTTCTGCTCGCTATGTCTCTGGTCTAGGGGTATGATAGGGGAGGGAGAGGGTGCGCTACGCCTGGCTTCCACCACAGATGTATAAGTGGTATTAGCCCACAGATGTATAGTGGTCGGCCCACAGTGACAGCGCCACCCAGTGGACCTCCGGAGATACACCACTGGTGTCACTGAAAAATTCTAAAACTTACGGCGGGAAAGTAAGTACCCGCTTCATACTCCCCCCTGTTATTTGACACTGGTCCCCAGTGTCTGGAGTAAACCACATCCTAAACAACTGACATGATCCAGTCCAGAAACCACTAACAATTGAAAACAGAAAAAAACTTTTTGGAAACTCTCCTAACGAAGAAGTTGTGTCTGAGCCCCTGTAATAAAAGAGGAGTGAAAGACAACACATTCAACATGAAATCACATTTCAACATATTACTTTTCCCCCCATCCTAACTAAAGACCTCCTCAGAGTATGTAATCTTGCTGGGATGTCCTCCTGTAGAGGGAAAAGAAATACAATTTAACATGTAAAACCCTGACACGTGTATCCGTGTGTATGAGGAAAATAAATTTCTCCTAAAAGAAATTCCTATTTCTCCAAAGAGTGAATGCGTGACAAGAGTTTGTAACGTTGCACGACACTGCCACCTGGTGACAGCCTCGCTGTAACTGCACCCGTGGAACTTCTTCTCCTTTCTCTCTAACCCTATCTACCCCAGAGTCTGTGGTCTCCTTGCAGTAAGATAGAAACAAACAGGAACAGTTCCTTTTTTTTTCTGTGGGCACACAAAACACAATTTCTCCAGGAAGTTCAGCAGCATGATAATATTGGAGTCTTTCTCTCCTAAAGGTAGAAACGGGGATGTGGCAGAATCAGTGGCTTCACGTGCTGATCCATAGTCTCTAAATGGTACTCTACATCTTCGCCTTCTTTGCATCTGATCACTACTTTATCTGCGTGGATGTGTCTTCCCACCATCCATTCTGCCTTGCAGTCTTTGAAGCGCTGTGAAGCCTTTGGAGAACATGTTAGGTATCTGCGAACGTGTGGAACTTTGAGGTGGGTCCACACAAAGTCATTGTACCAGCGCTCCCGGTACACTTCCACCTCATATAGCAAGTCCTTCGATAAGTAAGGGTACTCCCATCCGTACTCCGCTGCAACCTTTTGACTGAATAAATGCTGTAATCTTGCCAAAAAAGGCATAGTAGCTTTTTCCTCTTCACCAGGCAAAACAACTGAGTCTGGATGACGAGGTGCCTTGACCACCTCCATTCTGGGCATTGGGGGCTGCAACAACAGTCTCTTGACCCCAGTGTCAGATACAAATGGTGCCGGGGATGCAGGGACAAGTTGAGGAAAGGATTCTCCTTCAGGCGCTGACGCCTCCACCCTGGGTGTGCTCTCCCCTACAGACATAGGTGAATTCCCACTTCCACGGAATGAAGCAAGCGGTACCTTGTCCCAGCCCTTCTTGGCAAACAAGTCATCTATCAGGGCATCATCTCCCGCATCAGAAAGAGATTCTAGGTCGGAGGTGTCACACTCCTCCGCGGGTATGTAGCCCTGTGTGGAAACAGAACATCCACACTCCGGGGACTTGCTAGGCCATGCCGTCTCGACACCTCCTCCCTCACACCAAGTCTTCTCTGCCGGCTTACCTTGACCTTTTCTGGGACGTCCGGAACTCCCGTCAACGGATCCCTCTGGGTCTGGCGTAAGCATGCGAGACGGTCCACCACCACCGCTGGTCGGGGCTACCACGCTGGTTCTTTTCTTCAGTGGTGGACGCTGTGAGACAGTGGTGACCGAGTCAGCATCCTCGGATTTCTCCCGTTGATGTTTCACGACCTCCTCAGCGGTCGCTGCAGTGTGCGCAGGGGTGACTCTCACAGCCGCAATTCCTCCCTTCTGAGTGACGGTACCTGAAGCCCGGCCTGGGTAGATGGTCTTCGGCCTCTCAACCTCCGGATCCACTTCAAACGTGAACTCCCCACAGGCCTCACAACGTCCGAACGGCTTCAACAGGCATACCAGTCCTGAACACCCAGGGCAAATCATGCCCAGGGCCTCAACGTCCATACATGAGTACAGGGCGAATCGACCCCTCGGCTTCAGTCGGATCCCCGTATCCGTTATCGGAGCAGCAGCAGTCAATGTTGTAGTCGCCGGGTGAACCGGAATCCATGAGGTGGGTCCAAACATGGCGACCTGTTGCTGTTCCATCTCACACTGAAGCGTTTTTTCGCGCCAATGTCCCACGTGTAGTCCGTCACACGTATTGGACTCCTCCCCTTTTGCTCCAGTTCGCTGGCTTTTCCACTTTGCTTGGTTGAGACACGCCCACGAACTAAGCGGCGGGGGTTGTGTCTGGTGGCGTAGTGCAATTAAAAACCCCCACGTGTAGTCCGTCACACGGCTGGGTTTTCCCCCTTTCACCACTCTTCCTGCGCGGGCCTATCCCCTTCTGAGGTCATGTCCACGACTTTTGAGCAGGGCTGCACTTTGGCCTATTCGCTTAACTCAGTCTGGCAGACACCTTCTACAAAGTGATGCACAACACATATCCCGGACGAGCCCCCACGTGTAGCGGGCTCTTCCTCCCCTCTCCCCGTCCCCTCTATAAAAGTTCTGCTCGCTATGTCTCTGGTCTAGGGGTATGATAGGGGAGGGAGAGGGTGCGCTACGCCTGGCTTCCACCACAGATGTATAAGTGGTATTAGCAATGCCTTCCTTTACCTTTGGGCCTGTGCTGTGCATCGGATCCTCCCTCCAAGAGTCTCCGAGAACCTCGTCTGCCAGAAACTTGAGCCACACACCGTTAAAGTCCAACACTCCTTTATTTAGCACATAACATGGACTCCCTTGGCTATAGAACAGAAAAGGAGGTGTGTGTACGAATAGGCCCAGACACAAGTTCGATCCTCCACTCTCCTCCAAAGAGTGGGTTATGGTCTCCGCACGAGGGAAATTCACCTTCCGGACGGTCTCCGACAAGAGGCTCACCCGTCACCGGCAGTATGCTGCACTGGGTCTTCAGATGAGGAGCTCTTTCCGGTCCATTAAGTCCACCTCGGATTCAGGCATCCATCTCCGGAGTACCTTAGGATCCTTCCCTCGTGGAACTCAGTGTTGGGCACTGAGCTCCGGACCGCCGTCTGAGTACCTCACCCCAGGCTAAAGGTGCCTGAGATGGAACACGATTCTCCGGTGGTCCTCTAGGCCTAGTCCGCCTAGAGGACAAACACGAACTCCGTCCGCAGGCTAAAGGTGCCAGGGACCAACAACTCCGTGACCAAGATGGCCGGCCCCTTTTATCCCCTCTCCCAGCAAGCACGGCGGGTTCCCCGCCCCACCATACCGCTGCCCAGAGAGGACAAAAGTAAGCTCAGCACACAGTGGTATCCGTCCGTCGGCCCACAGTGACAGCGCCACCCAGTGGACCTCCGGAGATACACCACTGGTGTCACCGAAAAATTAAAAAACTTACGGCGGGAAAGTAAGTACCCGCTACATATACATTTTCAAAATAAAAATGTAAAAAAACTATTTAAAAAGGGCTAATTCACACAGGTTCTTTGTTAGGTTTGTATTAGCTAATAATAATTTTAGTGTATATATAGTGAAAATATTGTTTTGATATATTGGGGGGGTGGTGTCTGCCAGGAAGGCTGTACGGGGCCCCATAATTTCTAACAGCAGCCCTGGCCATGGCCGCTGCCCCAGGTTTCCTGTTCTGGGGCAGTTTCTTTCTTTTGCAGCATCCTATGGAGTCACCCTTACATGTAGGGACTAGGGCTGTGTCCAGGGTTGCCACCTCATCCCGGAGGTAATTAAACTCACTTGGTGCCTTATCTGCATTAAATTTGCCTCAGAACCTGTGTAATTCATATGTGTTCGGGTTTAAAGGGATGAGGTGGCAACCCTAGCTGTGTCCTAGTGCCCGCAAGAACTCATCACCACGCAAGCTTGCATATAGGTGGTGAGTGATTGCGGGGAGGAGCCGAGACAGCCGCTGAGGGACCCCAGAAGACAAGGTTCGGGGTCACTCTGTGCAAAACGAGCTGCACAGTGGAGGTAAGCACTAGCATAACAAGTTTGTTATTTTTAAAAAATAAATAAAAATTTATTTACAACCCCTTTAAGTGTTCCCCACACAACTGAAAACCTTTTTTTTTTTTTAGTTCAGCTGCACTTTTCTAACTAAAATCCATGAAATAAACGAATAGTAGCTGCAGAGAGATAACAATGCCATATGGAAGCCTTGGTGCTGCACTCAGACTCAGAGCTCCTCTCACATTTCCCTCTCCTTCCTCTATAAAGGGGACAGGCAGGGGGGAACCATAATGCGAGGCTCCTGTTTGCAGTCGAGACACATTGATGGCGCACAGGGTCCCTGGGTTGCTGTGGTAACTGCAGACGCGGCCTAATTATCGGGCCGGAAGCGTCTGAATGACGTCTTGCTCGGTGAAGAATGGTGTCAGTAGAAGGGAGAAGAATGAGCCCGGAGAGGTTGCTGCAGTCCGGCCCGGAGTATCTGGGTGAGCAGACTTTTGCTGCATGCATAGTGCTTGTTTCTTGTAGGGACCATAGACTTCCGGTGAGCACCTGTCACCATCTCCATCCTCCTGTATTGTGTCGTGCATCACTGGAATTCTATTATTAAAGCTAAATGTTATGGCAGCGATACAAATATCTCAGAGTATGACTTTTATATTACACACAGGTGAACTGGATGTGTCATTCTGTCCAGCCAGTCTTATGATTGGGTCCCTGGCCCCCCTGCCAGACAGAGCAGGCCGGTCCCTCCCTTCGCTTTTCTTTACAGAAGTCTTACAGCTCCATTATACTTCTGTATGGCCCGGGGAGACTTCAGATTTAATCGGGCTCTTTCATTGCTGTTAGTGACCCCGCCAGGGAGATTTGAACTCCTTTCCTGTGACACCCCTATAAGAAATGGGGGAGTTGTTGTCACCGGGACAGGAAGGCTCATACAGCATTATAAACATTGGCAGGAGTTCTAACCCTAAAAATGTGATTGTGTCCCAATGGAAGACATTTTCTATCGAGGGGGGGGGGGGGGGGGGGTCATTCACATCAGATGTGTGGATCAATGTAGGCTCAGCGCAATCATTTCCCACCATAAGGCCTGAGTCACACCTATGCAGCTTGCATATTGCAGGTGCATTTTGTGTTTTTCAATACACATTTTTGATCCATTGAAGTCTATGGAGCCAAAAGCCAGAAAAAAGTCCCTGGCCCTTTCCATAAAATGCTCAGATATGAACTACATCCATAGGAAACCATGTTAAATGGACTGTAGTGTGTTTCTGCAAAACTGAAAACGCACTAAAAAATGCATAGTTGTGAACCAGGCCTAACAGTGCATTGAGGAGCAGCGCAGACATACTGGATTTTTATTCAGCACAAAACAAAGTGTGATTGGCCTAGTTTATTCTGGGGGGGGGGGGGGGGAGAATTGAGCCTTGTTTTTACTGTGCCTTGAAGTTGCAAAGGCAGCCATATGGGGGGAGTAAATGTGCTGCAATGTTTGGCATTGTGGAAAAAAAAATGCCTCCATTGTATTTGGCGGCATTACTGGCCAGTGAATGGGGCCGCGTTGCAACCACAAGCCAAATGCCAGGCCCATTTGAAAGTCTGACACTAGAATTCTTGCTCTGACGCAGTTTGGCGCCATTCCACGGGCATATGCAATTTTAAAGTGTGACATGTTTGGTATCTACGTACTCGGCGTTAAGGATTAGCTCCGGCGTGTTCGCACAGCCCACGTGCAGAGCCCGCCAGGAAGTCGGCACTGCGCTAATCACAGGCAGTGAGACATTTCCCGATCTCTGCAGCCGAGCATTGGCACAGCGTCTCGCTGTCTGTGATTAGCGCAGTGCTGACTTCCTGGCGGGCTCTGCACGTGGGCTGTATGAACACACCTGAGCTCATCCTTTACTCAGTGTATAATCCTCCCTTTTTTTTATTTATTTTTTATTTTATTTTTTTTTACAAGAAAATCCTCTTTTACATTTTACCACAAAATTGGGTATTCTATTGTGTTTGTGTGCAAAAAAAAATTCATTAAAGTGTATTTGTGTTTGAAAAACCGCTGCGCAAATATTGTGTGAAATAAAAACGCGTAAAATCCAACATTTTATTCTATAGGGCCTCTGATAGATAGATATCACATTTATTTATTTATCTATCTATCTATCATGTTTGTGGGTTCAAAATGATCATGTAGATATTTCCATGTAGGAGAGACGTGTCACAGTTGGACGGGTTGTCAATAATCAGTGCATTTTGTGATCATATTGCTTCCTCTGGATCATTTGTCTGCATTTGATGCCATTAACTATATATTGTAAAGAGACAAATCAAATAAACACGCAACAATGAAAAGTAATCAAACGAGGATATAATATAAATCACTATCTAACCCCCAACTCTGTGAAACGTGCAGCAAAAACAAAAAAAGGGGGAACTCACTTTTTTAGATGGATTCCCCTTTGGTTTTGGGGGGGAGGGATAAGGCATGGATAAAACAAGGCCAGAAAAAAAGCACAAACGCCACTTTAATAGGTGGCTTATCCATCTAAAACGAATTTGGTAATAGGTAGGTAGATGGGTAAGCCACTTATTATTGTGGTGTTGGCAAGTTGGCCACTACTGGTAACTGATCTTGATGCTTTGCCTTGGCAACCCATTCATAACAGGATGAATTCTACAGCAGTGCCAATTTTGCAAATCAGAGGCTTATTTTAATGCTTGGCCTTTAGAAAGACTATAAAATGTAAATTTGTCTATCTCCCAATGAAAAATATAATATATTGCAGTGTACCAGTCCTTAGATGTGGTGGCTGCATTGGTCTTCATTTTTTTCCTGTTTTTTTTTTTCCTTTTTTATTTTCATTTAGTATAGTGCAAATAAAAAAAGTGTGTTATGTCCCTTCATGACTACGCTCCTTTCCCACTGTATCTATGGAGGCAACCATGAATGTCGCCCAGGCTGGACTTCAAAAGTGTCTACCTTTTGTTCATCTTACATGGTGGATTGATGAGATTAGGAGTTTGTGAAGGAAACATGCAATTATTTTTGCTACCATTTCAGCTCCTGAGAAATCGCAAAGGCACTGCATTTCCGGCAGGATCAAAAGGTATTTTTTGTACTTGCTACAAACGTTCTTAACAAACAAATGGCCACTGCCCCCCCCCCCCCACCTATAACTGGCATTCACAGCAAAGAGCACACAGAAGGGCAATGCATACAAAACAAATCCAGAGAAAATTCCCAGCTCACCGCACCAACCAGTCTGCTACAAACCAAATTAACCCGTCTGAGGCCCCATACACACTATTAGATTTTCTGCAGGTTTTTGTCTTCAGATTTACTAAAACCATATAATATGAGGTCAAACCTTAAGGCTGCTTTCACACTGAGGCGCTTTGCAGGCGCTATTGTGCTAAAAATAGCGCCTGCAATGCGCCCTGAAAAAGCCGCTCCTTTGTATCCAGTGTGATAGTTTGAGGGCTTTCACACTGGAGCGGTGCGCTGGCAGGAAGGTAAAAAAAAACTCCTGCCAGCCGCATCTTTGAGGCGCGGTAAGAGCGGTAAAAATACCGCTCCTATAGCGCCCCTGCCCATAGAAATCAATGGGGGTAGCGCCTCCAAAGCGGCGTTTTTGCGGGCGGGTTTAACCCTTTTTCGGCCGCTAGTGGAGGTTAAAATCACCCCGCTAGCGCCCGCAAATCGTGGCAAACACGATGGTAAAACGCTGCTAAAAATAGTGGCGTTTTACTGCCAGCGCACCCAGCGCTTCAGTGTGAAAGTAGCCTTAGAGTTTCAATTTTTATACAGTCAGGCAGAACCTCGCACTACGTGGTTTTGGTAAATCTGAAGACGAAAATCTGCAGAAAATCTAATAGTGTGTTTCTTGGCCAGGTTTGGGAGGTACGGTAATAGTCTACACCTACAGCAGGGATATTATTCAATTTTAATCAAAGCTGAAACTTGATACCAAAAAACTAAGGCCCTGATAACATATCCATAAATTCTGCAAAAAAACAAAAATTTGGGGAGAGGGGGAGAGAGGGAGACCCTAGAGAATAAAATGGTGGTTGTTGCAATGTTTTATGTCACACCATACTTGCGCAGCGGGCTTTCAAACGCAATTCTTTATACAAAAAAATAAAATTGGGCTAACTTTACCGTTTCGTCTTTATTTTTTATTCATTGAAGTGTATTTTTTATTTTTTTTAATGTGAAAAAGATGTTACACCTTGAGAATCGTGATCTTTATTCTAAACAAAAAAAATTGTGATTCTCATTTTAGCCAAAATCGTGCTGCTCTAGTATGTGGTCTGGATTCACACCTAGGCATTTTTAGTGCATTTTTTCAGATTTGCACTGCAGTCCATTTAACATGGTTTCCTATGGAACAAGTTCTGTAGTGCAAATCTGCAAAAAGCACTAAACATGCACACATGTGAATCCAGCCTAACAGTTTGTAATAGGTTTTTATTGTAAACTGTTAGACAGGTTAATTTGGTTGGTAGCGGACTGGTGGGTGAATTGAGCTGGGATTTTTCTCTGGTTTTGTTTTGTACAAATGTTAGCCTAAAAAAGAAAACTTATGCAGCCACCACATTTAGGGACTGGTAAGCTGCAAAAAAATAAAGTAAAAAAATATATATATATATATATATTTATATTTATAAGTTTGAGTTAAACTACTTTGAATGTCTTTACAAAGAATGTATCGTTTTTTGTATTCTGGGACTGCATGAATCTGTTTCCTTTCGATGGGAACATTGCACTTTGGTGTATGATTTTCTGTCTCCCGCTGATCTATGTGCACTGAGAAGACATTCCGAGACTTGGCGAGACATCTGAAACTGTTTCTTGTGCAGTTCTTCTTCCGGCGGTGTGTGAGACGTAAAGGTTGTCCTTGTACTGGTCGGGTAAAAAGGGGATTTGCAGACGAGGTGCAGTGGGAATATAAAAAGAGAAAACAGAGGAAATACATTACAGTGCTAGCAAAATTGTCATCCTACAGAGGGATACAAATGGCTTTGAATTGCTCTCCATTACGTAGGTTTGAGGTCCCCCAAAGTGAGTCATTGTAATGAAAAGTACAATCTTAGTAACAAAACAAAGTTACTGCGGTCACAAAACGTTAAAGCTGAACTCCAGCCTTCCCTTCAGTCTTGGTTGTACCGGCTCCTCTGCTGTACTAAAACTGCTTACACTGAATTCATTGTATGCTGTGAGCTTTTCACAGTGTATTAGAAGCTTCAACATGTCCGATAGATCCCGACCCCCATTTCTCAGCTGGAGGATGTCCAGTATTGTCTAGTTCTTTCCTCCCCCATCCTTACTGTCTCTTGCCTGCCCTTTTTCTTTCTTTGAGTTTTAGTTCTTTACAATTGTGGAAGGTCAGTATCACGTGTAAGTGCTACTTAGGATGCACTGCATGCAAATAAGGATGCGCTCAGGCGTGTTTGCAACTCCATGTGCCCACACCCCTCAGGAAGCTGACAGTCCACAGCGCTAATCTCAGGTAGTGAGACATTTCCCGATCCGCGGCGCACAGTTTGGGAAATGTCTCGCTACCTGTGATTAGCATTGTGTAGTGCCGACTTCCTGGCGGGCGTGGGAAGTTGCAAACACGCCTGAGCTCATCCTTGCATGCAAATACACCCTCCCACAGATTGTATCCACTCATCAAGACATTTTGGTATTTGCATTACTCTTCAAGAGCCATCCCACTGATTGCGCCAAGGCTGAGAGTTTCTTGGCCAGGTTTGGGAGGTACGGTAATAGTCTACACCTACAGCAGGGATATTATTCAATTTTAATCAAAGCTGAAACTTGATACCAAAAAACTAAGGCCCTGATAACATATCCATAAATTCTGCAAAAAAACAAAAATGGAATTGGACTTTACTGGTACAGAAAGGACAAACACTTAAAGCGTAACTCCACTTTTGTTGAGAAAAAAACATTCCCCTCTGGGTGATCTATGTACATTGCAAGGATAACAACCTTTGCTGCACATTCCTACCTTATGTTATTCTGAAGAAATCCATGTGTGTTTCTCTGTGCCTCTGTATTGAGTGGGTCTAATGGGAATGGTTTCATAATTACCGGTCAGGTGTGCAGCTGCAGGGCACTAATGAGGAAATCTGCTGGGCCTGCATTCCTTTAGACGTGCTCCTATTGAAAGTATCTCTTCAAAAATGAAATTTTTGGTTGCAGGGGATGCCTGAAATCTGACTTGTATCTTAGGCAGACTTCTGGGAAAATTGGTGAGCCAATCGCACAAGCAGGAAATTATGTTTCTGGGGGGTGGACAGTACGCACGCAGTGTACAGAACAACTCCAGGTAGCCATATTGCATTGCATTCTCACAAAATTACAGTGGCTGCAGATTGAAAAGGAAAGATAATTTTTAATAACATTCAATTACAATATTAGTGTCACAATTTATATGTGCTATATAAATTTTTATTTTCCCACGAGAGTGGAGTTATCCCCCCAAATAGGTAAAAAGTTTACATGAAGTTTTATTACAAATTTAAAATCCACATCTATGTCCCATAAGTATTGGACCTTCAAAAAGCCAAATATGCTACTCTGTTAGTTTTTTTTATTTTTTGCCCAGAAATGATCAAAGGACTACGCGTTTTGCATTACTTACAAAATGTATTTATTCTTTTAGCTAAGCTACTCATCCTTGCTTCCAAGAATGCAAGGTACTGAGGAAGCAAATAATGTGAAATGCATCCACCTTCTGATCTCGGATAATTTTTAGGCAAAAATAGTAACTGAGTAGCATATTTGGCTTTTTCAAGGTCCGATACTCATTGGACATAGATGTGAATTTTTTTCAATATTTGTGATGTTAAATTCGGAGAGGGGGAGAGGGAACACATTTCAATGTGGTCCTGGGAAAGAATGAAAGGAAAATAGAGGGTAAATAGACCCTAAACTATAAATTATGGTCCCATGTCAGTTTAAAACAGGTAATATGTATAGATATACAATATTTGATTGTATTGTGTAAATTGTTTATAAAATTAATAAAAAAGAGATTGAAACCTCATCAGTGCCCGTTAGTGCAGCCTCATCCAGTAAAACGTTTTTATTATTTTTTTCTGAAATTTATGTTTTAAAATTGTTTAGCAAAAAATTAAATACCACCAAAAGAGAGCTCTATTTGTGGGAAGAAAATGATAAAAATTTAGTTTGAGTACCGTGTTGCATAACCGCACAATTGTCATTCAAAGTGCAACAGTGCTGAAAGCTGAAAATTTTCCTGGGCAGGAAGGGGTTAAAGTGCCTGGTATTGAAGTGGTTAAATCTCAGGACTGGATGGACAGAAATAGAAATTCTTTGTTGGATAAAACGGCTCCCGTGTATATTTTCTATTGTGTATTTACTGTAGTTGTCTGCCTGGAATTAATATATACAGTCAGACTTGCCGTATTTGCCGGCTTATAAGGCGACTAGGCATATAAGACAACCCCCCTAATTTTCCAGCTAAAATGTTAGTTTTGGGATATACTCGCCGTATAAGACGACCCCCTTCCGACTAGTCATGCCTCACCTCACTGTGCCTTTGCATGCCTCACTGTGCCATTGCATGCCTCACTGTGCCATCGCATGCCTCGCCTCGACGATTCCATACCTTATCCCTGTATGCAGAGTCAGTCAGACCGTGGGCGTCCATTGTTCAAAAGCCGCGCCTCCTCCTCGTGCTGTTCTGTGATAGGCGGAAAACTCAGTTTCCCAGCAGAGCCTCTGTTCGGTGTTCAGCCTATCAAGGATGCCCTCTCGTCCTCGGCCTCGGATGAGAGGGCATCCGTGATAGGCGGAACACTGAACAGAGGCTCTGCTGGGAAACTGAGTTTTCCGCCTATCACAGAACAGCACGAGGAGGAGGCGCGGCTTTTGAACAATGGATGGCTGCGGTCTGACTGAGACTCTGCATACAGGTACCAGCGTATAAGACGACCCCCGAGTTTTGAGGCATATTTTTAAGTATAAAAGGTCGTTTTATACGCTGGAAAATACGGTAATGTCAAATATATATAATTTTAGTTTACATGTAATATTACAAATTTTATTTTTCCCTGTGCTTTTAACTCCCCCATAACATGTCTCCCTGCTGATGTCCAGCTAGAATGCAGTATTATGGATAGAATTTTATACATTGGCATTTTTTTCCAGCTGATCTTTAAACATAAAAAAATCACTTTGTGTTTAACGCAGCTTTTATAAACCGTGAACGCTCAAAGCAAAATCCCTGCAGAAAGCCAAGTGTTCTGTGACATTTAGTGAAGCAAATGACTTCAATGTAATATTAGATTAACAAGTTGTTAGTGGCGCTTGCTTAAGTAAGCATGCTTGGCAAGAATGTACACATCCAGCGTGAGGCCCTGTGAATACCATATACATGATGTCACCGAGAGTCAGGAGCCACGCTCTACAATTGAGAGTACTGTTCCTTCAACTGACCATGCTCTGCCTCCGGAGATTGACCGTCATTTGTTTACATTGTAAAGATGACCTCCAGGCAAATATGGAAGACACAAATGAATGCAGATCTCTTTTCATTAATACATTCTTAAATGTATTTCGTAAATGCAAGCAGTGGAAGTACGTAAATTTGATTTGGTTTCATCCTCTTGCAATCCCTTATACAGCAGAGCTCAGAGAGTGGGAGAGAGAAGCAGCACAAGGAGATAATCAGTTGTGGTGCATTGCAAAGAGTGTACAGAAAGACAGTCGGAGCAGAATGACAGAGGGAGGAGCTCATCAGTTTGCTGCTTCTTCTTCTTTCACTGTCTAGTCACAGGCAGGAGGAAAGAAATGACCTGTCAATGTTGCTTCTCTGCAGCAGAAGAGCATACAGGAAGACAGAGCAGAATGACAGAGGGAGGAGCTCATTCGTTTGCTGCTTCTTCTTTCGCTTCCATGTCACTGGCAGGAGGAGGTTAAAGACCTGTCAATGTCACTTCTCTGCAGCAGAGTAGCATAAATGGAAAACTGTCAGAGCAGAATGACAGAGGGAGGAGCTCATCAGTTTGCTGCTACTTCTTTCACTGGCAGGAGGAGGGAAAAACCTGTCAAAGAGACTTTTCTTCAGCAGGGTAGCATAAAGGAAGACAGTCAGAGCAGAATAACAGAGGGAGGAGCTCATTAGTTGGCTTCTTCTTTCACTGTTCATTCACAAGCAGGGGGAGAGAAAAGACCTGCCAATGTTGCTTCTCTGCAGCAGAAGAGCATACAGGAAGACAGTCGGAGCAGAAAAGCAGAGAGAGGAGCTCATCAGTTGGCTTCTTCTTTCACTGTCCATTCACAAGCAGGGGAGAGTAAAGATTGGACAATGTTGCTTCTCTGCAGCAGAAGAGCATACATGAAGACAGTCAGAGCAGAATGACAGAGGGAGGAGCTCATCAGTTTGCTGCTTCTTCTTTCACTGTCCAGTCACAGGCAGGAGGAGGGATAAGACCTGTCAATGTTGCTTCTCTGCAGTAGAGGAAAACCTGGTCTCCTGTCCTGTCAGCTAGGGCTGTGGTTTGTGGCAAAGCTTTGTAAATCTCAGAACTGGATGGATAGAAATACAAAGCCTTTGGCAGGTAAATCTGCTTAAGAAGGAAAAGTCCCGGGCGTTGATCACACAAAACCCTCACGTAAAGAGTGGAAGGAGCCTCGGCCTAGACTCTGTCCAAGCCATGACCCTTACATGCTTCGCCCAGGGAGCTTAGTCATGGGTGGGGTAAAACATGTCCAGGGCGTGGCTAAGGCTGCTTTCACTCTATACATGAGCGTTTTGTGTGATGTGCAGCTCCTGGGACTTCTTTTCCTTCTTCATTGACTTCTATGGAGCTGAGAAGAGCTCTTTTCCTGCCTGCTCTCCCAGCGGTTGTCCGCATATAAAAACCTGCCTTAAGCAGTAAATCTGCTTCCTGTATTTCTTCTGTGCATTTAGTTTGTTTTTTCTTGAGTTCAGCTTTAAATGGTCCAGACATAACCAGTTCAGGTCTGTTGGCTATTAACAAACTGATTCATTACTCACCCTTATGATCATTATCCACTTTCCATGAATCCACTGCAGAGGAGTTCAATTGGTTACTGCACACATCAGGGAACTCCCCACAGATATAGTGACCACACAAGTGACACTGGCATTCTGCGGGGGAGTGATCTAAACTCATGTTGTGTCCCGATGAACATCGAATGACTTTGATAGTGGATCACACCTTTCACCGCCATTATGGATTATTCTGGCTAAAATGCAAACCATGTATCGGCAGGCTGAATGTACCCAAGATGAGCGGCGCTTTACCGCGAATGCACAGAAGATCTGTAAAGAAGAGTGGCTCAAAATCCCACCTGAGATGCATGTAAATCTGGTAATCGACTACAAGAAACATCTTACCTCTGTGCTTGCCAACAAGGGTTTCTCCACCAAGTACCAAGTCATGTATTATTTCTTTTTTTTTTCCACATAGCTTTATTTTCCACAGAGATTTTAAACTATTTGTGCAAGGGTGGGGGCTGTGAGTAAAACTGGCCTTCCATTTTGATGGAAGGTCTGCTTTAACGTGCTTCAGTGCATCAAAAAACAGACATGAACTCTTTCAGTCAATACACAATCTCAAACTTTTGAGGTCTGGTGCATAGGCAGATGTGCTTCTATCCCTTGTGAAAGAGAAAAACCAAGATTAAACGCCCATTGGACTTTTAAAGAGGCGCATCTGCAGAACAAACCTATATAAAATCTTTTTGTCTTATTAAATATCCACTTAGTTAAAATATACTCTATACAAAAAATATAAAACACCAAAGCGCTTATTTAGTACTGTCAGTTTATGCCAGTATAGACAGTAGCTATATAAATTATATATTCCACAATCTTCCAACATGCACAAAATTGGGTTCCATGAACTTGCAAAAAAATGGTTGGACGAGTTGCATCATGAATCTCAACATGTTTCGTTAAGATTAATTCACTTCCTCAGGAGTGGATGCTACAGACAGGATGTCTATAAGAAGGAAATGAACAACTTAATAGAAATCCTCATATACATGCCCACATAAACTGAACCACGTCCGTCTCTCTTTTTTTTTTTTTTTTTTTTTTTTTTACGTATATAATATCATGCACTTACAAACCAAATGCAAAAATAAATTAAAACTAGAAAGCCTTGTGGATGGTAACTGCCAGGAGCTGTGGGAAAGTGTCAACCCGACCGGTCCAGACAGACCAGGAGAAACCGACAAGAATGGTTCACTATGGCTCAAAAAGATGTAACTAAAGTCTATAAAAGACATAAATTAATACATGTGGCCATATAGTAAAAATAATATCCTTAATATGCAACCAAATAATAATAATAATAATAAAACATTAGCCTCAAGTGAAAAAATATGTATAAATATATAGTGTATACAGTATGTGTCCCTAAAATCACAGACAGAAACATTTACCAGGGTACTAGTAATGGTTCACCCATCATTGTTATAATAGGATGGTACTTGTCAAAGGTGTTGGCCTATACAGATGTGCATCTCCAAAGCAAAAACATACCTTGCATTACTATATAATGTAATTTGATATAGTTACTGTCTATATTGGAATAGACTGACAGTAGTAAATCAGCTTTTTGGTGTTTCTTTTTTTATATTTCTTGTATTCTTTTTATAAAGTATATTTTTAACTAAGTGGATATTTACTAAAACAAAAAGCATTTATATATGTTTGTTCTGCCTATGCACCTCTTTAAAAGTCCCACGGGTATTTAATAGAGGTGCACCAAAATATATATATATATATATATATATATATATATATATATATATATATATATATATAATATATATAATTGTATTCGACTTTTTAATTAAGATTATCATTTTAAATTAATATGAATTTATAGTCGGCCATTATTGGCACCCTTAGTGCAAGAAAAATGTATCCCTTTAAATCAGTGGTTCTGAACTCCTGTCCTCAGGACCTACTAAAAGAACAGATTTTAAGTATTACCTTGGGGAGATGCAGATTAGAATACTGCACTCACTGAGCAGCAAATGATATCACCTGTGATGTAATTCTGTTATCTTGCAAACCTGGCCTGTTAGAGCCCATTCACACAGGCACGACTTTGGATCCGACTTCAAGTCGCGCTGCATGAGAAAATCAATGTAAGTGAATGGAGCTGTCTTACTGCACACTACTGCAGTCGCTCCGACTTCAAAAAAGGTTTCCTGTACTACTTCAGTCCGACTTCTAGGCGACTGCTAGGTGACTTGTACCCATTGATTTCAATGGAAGTCTCCTCAGAAGTCGGATCACTGTCTTAACAGAAGCATCTTTCCAGGAAGAGAACATACATTTCTCAGGCAAACCCCTCCCTCCCTCCCACAGAGCTGATTCTTGTTTGATTGGCCACTGGAAAGTCGCGCTGTGATTCAAACTCAAGTCGTGTCCAAGTTGCCTCCAAAAGTCACGCTGGAAGTCGTGTTGCCCCGGTGTGAATGGGATCTTAGTGGGTCCTGAGGACAGGAGGTGAGAACCGCTGCTTTAAGTTCTATGTTTGTCTGCACACTGGTCCATTGCGCTTCCATTGTGGTGTTAAAAATCCTGCTTTACCCAAAGGCACCCTCTCTGCCCAGCCTCCATGCTGGACGCGGACAGTAGACCCTTGGGAGATGAATCGGGACCATGCTCCACCGCGATTAACGCTGTACGGTCACGTTTCGCAATCTTAAACATGGCCTACACCGCAAAAAAATAAATAAAAAAATAAATGAAAAAAATCCTGCTTGCTGCATTCTTGGATAAGTAAACACTGACACCAATTATCTTTTCAGCTCTCTGTAAGGGTGGCATTCCTCCCACTGCCTACCAATGTAAGGTGCATTCTTGCCACTGACCATCCCCCCCCAAGGAACTTTTTTTTTTTTTTTTTCCAGTGACCATCAGTGTAAGGAGCATTCTTCCATTGACGGCAATCTAAGACGCATTATTGCCACTGACCACCAATGTAAGGAACATTCTTCCCATGGACTATCAGTGTAAGGAGCATTCCTCCTGGTAATCCCCAATGTAAAAAGCTTTCTGTCCATTCACCAACAGGATAATGGGGCCATTACCCACCGTCCCCTTGGTTGCTAGGGGTTCCTTGAGCAATGAGCAGTTTATGCCTTATTATTCCCATTGAACATATAGTTACATAGTAGGTGAGGTTGAAAAAAGACACGTCCAAGTCCAACCTATGTGTGTGTGATTTATATGTCAGTATTATGTCAGTACATCCCTGTATGTTGTGGTCGTTCAGGTGCTTATCTAATAGTTTTCTTGAAACCATCGATGCTCCCCACTGAGACCACCGCTTGTGGAAGGCAATTCCACATCCTTGCCGCTCTTGCAGTAAAGATCCCTCTACGTAGTTTAAGGCTAAACCTCTTTTCTAATGAGTGGCCACGAGTCTTGTTAAACTCCCTTCCGCAAAGTTTTATCCCTATTGTGGGGTCACCAGTACGGTATTTGTAAATTGAAATCATATCCCCCTCTCAAGCATCTCTTCACCAGAGAGAATAAGTTTAGTGCTCGCAACCTTTCCTCATAAATAATATCCTCCAGACCTTTTATTAGCTTTGTTGCCCTTCTTTGTACTCTCTCCATTTCTAGTACATCCTTCCTGAGGACTGGTGCCCAGAACTCTAGATGCGGCCGGACCAGAGTCTTGTAGAGCGTGAGAATTATCGTTTTATCTCTGGAGTTGATCCCCCCCCTTTTAATTAGTGGTGCAACGGATCGTCATTGATCCGTGATCCGCACGGATCAATGACTTCGGATCGGCACACCAGTGATCCGCGGCGCGCCACGGATCGCAGAGCAGTAAAGCATATATTATAACAGTCTCCGCTCTGCTCGCACTCACACAGCCCCGCCTCCTCCTAACCCCACGCTGTGATATACAGAATGCGGATCCAATGCTGGGATGTGTTCTGTCTATCACAGCGTGGGGTTAGGAGGAGGCGGGGCTGTGTGAGTGCGAGCAGACAGCTTCAATGGCCGGAACATACAGATAAGGTCCGGTGAGCTGCCATCCGTCCTCCCCTCTTCCCCCCCCCCCCCACCACATACCTCTCTCTGCTGGCTGCCTGGCTCTGTCTTCGGGACTCCGTCCTCCTCCCCCCGGCCGCCGAGTCTGTCTCCTGTCCCTGCCGCCTATGTACACAGTGAGAGAGGGGTGAGCTGTGCGCTCCCCCTCTCACCTGTGACTCCTGTTTTGGAGGTGAAAGGGTAAAAAAAGAGAACCTGTCGCCTCCAATTGCCATCACACAGGGAATTGTTTTCTCCTGTGTGATAGCAATAAAGTTATGTGAATAAAAAAAAAATGATAAAAAAATAAGAAGAAATAATAATTAATTTAAAAAAATAAAAATAAAAAAGGGTATAAAACATAGGCATCTCAGGAAAAATTTGAAAGTTTGTTACTTCCCAGAGGGGCTTCTAGTAAAAGTATTACAAAGTCAGCCAAAATGTGAAATCCATCAGACTGTTTACATTTTAAATTTTAAAAGCAGCAGCAAACCTTACATAATGTGACGGAACACCTCTGATTTTCACATTTAACATTTAGTTAAATGTGAAAATCAGAGGTGTTCTGTCACATTAGCAATCATGTAAGGTCAGCAGGTTTGCTGTTGCTTTTAAAATTTAACAAGTAAAGAGTCCGTCAGATTTACAAATACTGTATTTAAGCTGATAAGCTCCGTTTTTTTGTGTTGAAAATAACTGTAAAATCGAAAATTCCGGTGGGTGTAACATTATTTTTTTTTTTTTTTGCCGATCCGAAAATGATCCGATCCGTGGCTCTGATCCGAGGATCGATACGATCCGTGAGTTTTTTGATCCGTTGCACCCCTACTTTTAATGCATGACAATATTCTGTTTGCTTTGTTATGCCAATATTCTGTTTGCTTTGTTAGCAGCAGCTTGGCATTGCATGCCATTGCTGAGCCTATCATCTACTAGGACCCCCAGGTCCTTTTCCATCCTAGGTTCTCTCCCAGTGTATAGATTGCATTCATATTTTTGCCACCCAAATCCATTATTTTAAATTTTTCTACATTAAACCTCATTTACCATGTAGTTGTCCACCCCAATAATTTGTTCAGATCTTTTTGCAAGGTTTCCACATCCTGCGGAGAAGTTATTGCCATGCTTGGTATCGTCTGCAAATACAGAGATTGAACTGTTTACCCCATCCTCCCATGTCGTTGGTGAACAAATTAAATGGGATTGGTCCCTGCACAGAACCCTGGGGGACCCCACTACCCACCCCTGACCATTCCGAGTACTCGCCATTTATCACCACCCTCTGAACTCACACCTTGTAGCCAGTTTTCAATCCATGCACTCATCCTATGGTCCATGCCAATGCACCTTATTTTGTACAGTAAATGTTTATGGGGAACTGTCAAATGCTTTTGCAAAATCCAGCTACATCACGTCTACGGGCCTTCCTTTAGCTAGATGGCAGCTCACCTCCTCAGAAGGTTAATGGATTGGCTTGGCAAGAACGATTCTTCATGAATCCATGCTGATTACTGCTAATGATACAGTTCTCTTTACTCAAATCCTGTATATAGTCCCTTATCCCCTCCTAAGAGCTTACATACTATTGATGTTGGGCTAACTGGTCTGTAATTCCCTGGGATGTATTTTGGGCCCTTTTTCAATATTGGTGCTACATTGGCTTTTCTCCAATCTGCTGGTACCATTCCAGTCAGTAGACTGCCAGTAAAAATTAGGAACAATGGTCTGGCAATTACTTAACTGAGTTCCCTACGTACCCTCGGGTGCAAGCCATCTGGCCCCCGTTGATTTATTAATGTTAAGTTTCCCAAGTCTAATTTTAATTCTGTCCTCTGTTAACCATGGAGGTGCTTCCTGTGATGTCATAAGGATAGACCCTGCAGTTTTGGTTACTAAAGCCCCCCGATTCCCTCGTGAAGAGAAGAATAAATTCAATACCTTTGCCATCTCTCTCCATCCTTTGTAACCAGATGTTCTTCCTCATTTTTATGGGGCCAATATGGTGTGTCCTCCCTTTTTTACTGTTTACATACTTGAAGAATTTCTTGGGACTTTTTTTGCTCTCCTCCGCTATGTGTCTTTCATGTTCTATCTTAGCCGCCCTAATTGCACCCTTACATTTCTTGTTGCATTCTTTATAAAGTCTGAATGCTGATGATCCCTCAACCTTGTATTTTTTGAAGGCCTTCTCCTTTGCTTTTATATTCATTTTTACATTGGAGTTAAGCCATCCAGGACTTTTGTTCGCGCTTTTAAATTTATTACCCAATGGGATGCATTGGCTTATGCCCTTATTTAATATGCTCTTAAAACGAACCCATCTCTCCTCCGTGTTCCTTGTTCCTAAGATTTTATCGCAATTTATGCCTTCTAGCAAGGTTCGTAGTTTAGGGAAGTTGGCTCTTTTGAAGTTCAGTGTCTTTGTATTCCCCTTGTGTTTCCTATTTGTGTGATTTTATACTGAAGCCAATTTACCTCTGACCGCTGTTTCCTACACCACGCTAATATACCATGATCTGGAAATATAGGGGGTACCCTGAGGCCAAAAAATTGTTTCAAGGGGTCCCACTATGTTAAAAAGGTTGAGAAAGGCTGATGTAGATTTCGGAGATGATGTATTCCTTTTTTACTCTAGTGTTTTTCTTAATAAAAAAAAAAAAAATTCACATTTTATTAGAGAATACTTTAAGCAGGGTAAATACATGCGTGCCATTTGAAAGGCTTGTTGAGACCACGTCTTACCTTCTGTCAGCTTTCTGCCTTTAAAGCTTATTATGTGGTGATGTCAAGGCAAAACTCTGATGGGGGCTCTGCCTCTTTCCCACTAATCTGACATGGGGATAAAGTGTAAAGATGTTTAAAATGACATTTACCTGTCATTCTGGACCACACAGTTAAATACAGTATTTCATACTTCAGGGAAAAATGTGCTAAAATAAGTGTGTGTGTGTGTTTTTTATTTTTTTTCCCTAAAGCCCCACTGAACTTTTACATTTTAAAGAGGTTGTAAACCTGATTGGGACAAAAAAAAACAACCTGTAAGACAAGGGCATAATGAGCGAGTATGCACCGCATACTCGCTCATTATGAAATACTTACCTTAGAACAAAGCTCTGCAATGGCGCCCGCACACCGCTGAGACAGCTGACATCTTCCCCAGTGTTTCTTGGTTCGCGGGCTCCGTCGCTGTGATTGGCTGGAGCCCCGATGACGTAGCTCCCGCGCATGCGCACGGGAGCTACCAGTCACGGCACAGGGCACTGAAGAAACGGTACGGGCAGTGCATCGGGCGTATATAATAAATATCTCCTAAATAGTGCAGGTTTAGAAGATATGTACAGTACCTACAGGTAAGCCTTATTATAGGCTTACCTATAGGTACAATTAAAAAGTAAGACTTTACTACCTCTTTAAATGAACAAAGTACATTTCAGATGCATAAAAACAAAACATTTGCAAAACTTTACAGTATATTTCTTTTACAAAGAAGCCACAGACTGAGTTTTTTCTTTCTGCATAGCTCCCAACTGTCCCTGATTTTGAACAAAGTCCCTCTGTCCTTCTGATTTGTCCCTCATTTTTGGTCTGATCTACTGTGTGTATATAGTTTATTATAAAAAGTATATTTTTTTTTAGTTATGTTTTTTTATTTAAAAAAAAAAAACATATACTTACCTGCTTTGTGCAGGTGTTTTGCGCAGAGCAGCTCCGATCCTCCTCTTGGGTCGGCGGTGCCCCTGGCTCCATCCCTCCTGTCGAGTGCTCCTAGAGCAAGCAGCTTGCAATGAGGGCACCTGAGCAGGCGTGTTTCTGAGCCACTGCTCTGCGTGTCCATTCAGACACAGAGCCCCGCACCCTTTGCACCCTCTCTCTCCATTGACTGACTGGCTCTGTTCGACGGCAGCAGGAACCAATGGCTCCTTCTGCTGTCTCAGCCAATGAGGAGGGAGAATCCCCGGAGAGCCGCTGCTCTTGTGCACATTTCTGGATCGAGAGGGAGCTCAGGTAATTATTAGGGGGGCTGCTGCACACAGAAGGGTTTTTTACCTTAGAATGCATGAAGGTAAAAAACCTTCAGCCTTTAGAACCACTGTAAAGTGGTAGTAAACCGCACCAATTTTATTTATTTTTTAAACCTGTGACAGGAGTCACTTTGGGCTGAGGGCTTGTGGAACCCAGCTTCTCTTGGAGAGCACTGGAATCTCCTTGTCCTTCTTCTTCTTCCTCTGCCCCTCCTATGTGTAAGTTACCCTGTGTCTATTAGTGGCACAGGGTAACCGAGAACCACAGTTTGAGCTCAAGAATATATGAAGACAAAGACCCCCTTTTCATCAGAGACCATTTGTTTGTGGTGGTATGGGGGTTGCTATGTGTTAAGTTCCTGTATCCCAAAGTTCTATTGTTTGTGTCTGCTTTGGGAGCAACCTATTATGGGATGTATACAGTGCCTTGCGAAAGTATTCGGCCCCCTTGAACTTTTCATCCTTTTGCCACATTTCAGGCTTCAAACATAAAGATATAAAATTTTAATTTCTTGTGAAGAATCACCAACAAGTGGGACACAATTGTGAAGTGGAACGAAATCTATTGGATATTTTAAACTTTTTTAGCAAATAAAAAACTGAAAAGTGGTGCGTGCAAAATTATTCGGCCCCTTTACTTTCAGTGCAGCAAACTCACTCCAGAAGTTCAGCGAGGATCTCTTAATGATCCAATGTTGTCCTAAATGACTGATGGTGATAAATAGAATCCACCTGTGTGTAATCAAGTCTCTGTATAAATGCACCTGCTCTGTGATAGTCTCAGGGTTCTGTTGAAAGCACAGAGAGCATCATGAAGACCAAGGAACACACCAGGCAGGTCCGTAATACTGTTGTGGAGAAGTTTAAAGCCGGATTTGGATACAAAAAGATTTCCCAAGCTTTAAACATTCCAAGGAGCACTGTGCAAGCGATCATTTTGAAATGGAAGGAGTATCAGACCACTGCAAATCTACCAAGACCTGGCTGTCCCTCTAAACTTTCAGCTCAGACAAGGAGAAGACTGATCAGAGATGCAGCCAAGAGACCCATGATCACTCTGGATGAACTGCAGAGAACTACAGCTGAGGTGGGAGAGTCTGTCCACAGGACAACAATCAGTCGTACACTGCACAAATCTGGCCTTTATGGAAGAGTGGCAAGAAGAAAGCCATTTCTCAAAGATATCCATAAAAAGTCTTGTCTAAAGTTTGCCACAAGCCACCTGGGAGACACACCAAACATGTGGAAGAAGGTGCTCTGGTCCGATGAAACCAAAATCAAACTTTTTGGCCACAATGCAAAATGATATGTTTGGCGTAAAATCAACACAGCTCATCACCCTCAACACACCATCCCCACTGTCAAACATGGTGGTGGCAGCATCATGGTTTGGGCCTGCTTTTCTTCAGCAGGGACAGGGAAGATGGTTAAAATTGAGGGGAAGATGGATGCAGCCAAATACAGGACCATTCTGGATGAAAACCTGTTGGAGTCTGCAAAAGACCTGAGACTGGGACGGAGATTTATCTTCCAACAAGACAATGATTCCAAACATACAGCAAAATCTACAAAGGAATGGTTCATAAATAAACGTATCCAGGTGTTAGAATGGCCAAGTCAAAGTCCAGATCTGAATCCAATCGAGAATCTGTGGAAAGAGCTGAAAACTGCTGTTCACAAACGCTCTCCATCCAACCTCACTGAGCTCGAGCTGTTTTTCAAGGAAGAATGGGCAAGAATTTCAGTCTCTCGATGTGCAAAACTGATAGAGACATACCCCAAGCGACTTGCAGCTGTAATCGCAGCAAAAGGTGGCTCTACAAAGTATTAACGCAAGGGGGCCGAATAATTTTGCACGCCCCACTTTTCATTTTTTTCTTAGTTAAAAAAGTTTCAAAAATCCAATAGATTTCGTTCCACTTCACAATTGTGTCCCACTTGTTGGTGATTCTTCACAAAAAATTAAAATTTTATATCTTTATGTTTGAAGCCTGAAATGTGGCAAAAGGATGAAAAGTTCAAGGGGGCCGAATACTTTCGCAAGGCACTGTATGTCTGTGGATTAGCTGTGAGAGGGGAGGGGGTGGGATTACTCCAGCAACCCCTCCCAAAGACAGTCTACTGATGAGAAGTTTGACTACACCTGTGTCATGCTACTGGTGGAGGTAAAGTCTACCCCGCCCTGTTTCAATATGCAAAGGAGGGGGGCTTGTCCTCCTAAGTGTATCTCTATGTACCTGTGTTCAAATAAACCGTTCATGTTCAGCAGCCAAAACGAGTACTGCCTAGGTCTTGGGTGCAAGCGGTTGGAATATCTGATATCTATATTCAGACTGGAATGAAGCGGTATATGACGAAAGCACTCAAGCGGAGTGTGGGACGTTTCGTTACAAAACCCTACAAAGTAAAGGCATAATGTGCTACTATGCATCGCATACTAGCACATTATGAAACACTTAACTTCGAACGAAGCCCTGCAGTACCTCACTGACAAGAGCGTCCGGTTTCCACCGGGTCTTCCTTCCGGGTTCGCGTCCTCCGGCGGTCTGATTGGCTGCGCTGTGATGTCACTTCCGTGCGGGAGGCAGTGCTGAAGGGACCGTACGGGTATACCATCCCTTCAGCGCGCATGTGCCGGTGACCTCACCGGCAGCATGTTGTGTGAATATCTCCTAAACCATATGATGTCAGGGTCTTGGACTGCTGTAGCATGGGGAAGAGGACGCTGCAGGGACAGGTGTAGCAAAACAGAGGCTTGGGTAAGTAAACCTACTTTACCAAGTCCACTAGACCTGAATGGAGCAGTTAAAACTTGCAGTGCGGTCGCAGTGACACTGCAAAGGAAAGTTTTTTGGCACCTATCCAAAGATTGAGAGATGACAAGGGAACCTGCAAAGTGAACTAGGAAATGGGGGTGTCCCCTATCTGGCTATGCAGTATGACCGGGATGTCTGAATGATGAGACTGGCTGAGCCAAGCTTTTGGCAGGTAGACAGGGCAATGCACAAGTATGGTCACTGTTTGCCTAGAAAAAACAAGCAAGTTCTGTTGAAAAGTAACTACCACTCCCATCAGACACAGATACTTGAAAAGTCCATTTGTGATCCATTTTCTTCCTAATCGACCACCAAATCGTGCATACTCAAAAGTGAGTATTGCTGGTCTTTGAACCTGATGCCTGTGTACATCACTTCTTCCACCTCCCTGATCATGGGGGATATATTCGTCTTCTGGCAGCATAGAAAAACGCAGGTACAGTGAACTTCAGACGTGATCATCTTTAACAGCCCAGTGATTACACTGACAGCCTGCTGCCTCTCCCTTGAGTCAATTAGAGGCTAATTACAGGTTTTCCCTGGAGCAGCAAAGTTTTCTTAGGTCTTCTCCATCTAAATGAGGCTTTTAAGGACAATTTAAAGTCACAGTAAAGTAAATGTTTTGCATTCTTTTTACAGTGCTTGTGGTTTTCATTTTCCAAATCTCCTGATTTGAAACTTGAGCTGGCATAAGACTTCACTAATGCCGCGTACACACGATCGCAAATTCCGACAAGAAAACCGTGTTTTTTTTTTTGACGGAATGATGGCTCAAACTTGTGTTGCATACACACGGTCACACAAATCTTGTCTGAAATTCCCACCGTCAAGAACGCGGTGACGTACAAAGAGCCGAGATCAATGAAGACTCCAAAGACATGCTGGTAGGTTAATTGGATCTTGTCCAAATTGGCCCAGTATATATGTGTGTGTACGACTGTGTGTCCCAAGCGTGTCGAGATCCTACGGGGTAAAATGACCGCATCAGCCAAGCAGACACTGGCTGCAAAAAAGCGTCTAGAGGCGATTCAGTTCGCATGTGTAGTGCTATACAAGTCACTCCATTCATTCATTCATTCATTCATTCAAGTTCAATAGGCAGTTCGGCTCTTCTGCTTGATTCTGAGCATGCATGGTTTTTTGTGCGTCGTAATTGCATACAGATGATCGGAATTTCCGACAAGAATTTTTTCTGGCGGAAAAATAGAGAACCTGCTCTCAATCTTTTCTTGACGGAAATTCCGACCGAAAAAGTCAGATGAGCATACACACGGTCTGAATTTCCAACCAAAAGCTCACATCGGACATTTCCTGTTGATTTTCCGATCGTGTGTACGCGGCATTAGGGTGCCGCTAGACTTTAGAGAAGGTCCACCCAATCTGACCATATGTTATGAGATCAGGGGGGTATTTGTATGTCTGTAGTCCTTACCCAGCATGCTATTGGCCAAGCTTTTTCTGTTTGTTTTTTTCCCCCCAGAGACCAGGATGTCATCAAAGTACTTTCTTTCTCTGTAAGTCCCCTCTCACACTGACGGAACGATCTGGTCCGCCTGTCAGTTTTTCAGACGGAACTGATTGGACCATCCATTGCTCTCTTTGGAGCGGTGGATGTTACGGACACCTGCCGACATCCGTTCTTGTCCGCTAAAAACGGACAGATGGGGATCCATTCCCTATCTTCCGGATCGGATGACAGTCAGATGGAAGGGGATAGGCGGTCTGTTTTCTTCCGACAGCCCCATAGAGAACAGCGGGCTGTGTCTGTGCAGAGAGACCCGCCAGTGTGAAAGGGTCATAAAAGCGGGCATGCATTTTTGCTCCTTGCCAACAGATGCATTGACATCCAGAACAGTCCACCACACAAGACCGCTAGCATGCAGGGGGGCCAAGACCAGTCTTGCTTGGAGGATCGTTGGATTAGGTAAGTATATTTCCGATCTCCTCAACCCTAGACAAAAATGAGCAGTTAACCCATGCAGTGCCGGGAATTCTTCTTTACACACACATTAATGCTCCTGCTGTTAAGGCAGCATTTTAAATGGGCGGCCATTGCACCCCAGCAAGACCAAACCCACACCTGATCCTTTTTCTGAGAATACAATGAATGGTAGTGCATTCCTTCCTGTTCAAAACACGATAGAGCATTTGCCATGCGTTGGGGAACTTGGCAGCATAGGTGTGATGCTTTAGTGTGTTGGGGTAGCAATCATAATGAATGGCATAGCAATACATATTGTGCATTGCAGTAACGTGCAATGCAATAGTGTAATCCCGGTTTTACCTTGTTCCTGTAGTGAGAAACAGTTTTTATTACTGACATCACCAGACATGGTAAAATTCTTGAATGGGCATCAGCTGTGAGACGAGTTCCTGTTGATGTAGGCACAACCCCCAGAACTAAATCTAGAGGCATTTCCCTATGTAGCATAAAAACCTATAAATGGACCCCTTTAGGATAGGTTCACACCTATGTGAATTGGATACAGGATTCCCCACACCCAATTCGCATGATAGGAGATGGTGGCCGGCTCTCAACTGAGCCAGTTCACACACCTACGGGGTGGCCACGGAGCAAATTGGAAAAGGGTCCTGTGCGTCTTTGGCTCTGTTTTTTCAGGTCCGAATTCAGGCAAAAATTTAGACCTGGTTCACACCTGAAACGGAGAACAGGGACGCACCGGACCCCCTGCTGTGAGCCGCGGCCGTAGCTAGTGTGAACCGAGCATGAGACTGTATGCAAAGCTTGATATCCCTTGTAAAATCCAAACTTGCTTCCACTCCCTTCCCACGTAGAACTATAGGCAAAACTTTTTTTTTTCTTTCCTTTTTGGATACAGTAAAGAACGAATGAATGAATGAATGCATGTGTAGCCCTATACAAGTCATTCAAACTGAATCGCCTCTAGGTGCTTTTTGCAGCCAGTGTCTTCCTGGCTGGTGCAGTCATTCACCCCGTAGGATCTCGACACGCTTGGGACACACAGTCGTACACACATATACAGGGACAATTTGGAAAGGATCCAATTAACCTACCAGCATGTCTTTGGAGTGTGGGAGGAAACCGGAGTACCCGGAGGAAACCCACGCAGACACAGGGAGAACATGCAAACTCCAGGCAGATGGTGTCGTGGTCGGGATTCGAACCAGCGACCCTTTTGCTGCTAGGTGAAAGTGCTAACCACTACACCATTGTGCTTCCCTTTCAGATTTTATTTTTTTAACAATCCGTGTCCCATTTTGGATATTTCCTTTCACTTCCTGTCCCTGGTGCATTTTATATTTGTAATCCAAAGGGAATTTAAAGATGCAACTAAACTTCCACAGCTACAATATTCATGGAAGTGAAACTCTCAGTAAGTATAATGCCACCTTAAACTGCGTAGTAACCACGCACTGCACTATGTACTTGGTGCATGTGGGATACACTACTCTGGTGAGAATGAGCCCTGAAAGGTCACAGGCCTAGAAACAGTTGCCGAATCTGGGCAGGTGCCCGCTCACCCGAACAGGCCTAGTCCACCTGAGTTTCCTTGCTGCTGGCACCTTGATCCGTGGCCTCTCCGCGACGTGCAGTCTACGGTCCCCCTCTCGGTAGCAGTAGATGTCAGCCGACGGACGACTCCGGTCTCTGGGGAACGCAAGCTGGACACACAGAAAAAGATCACCCTCCTGGCTTGGTGATCCTCCGCAAGGTTGTAGGCCCAGGCTTCAGGCCTAGTCCCTTCGGCAGCAGGCCTCACACACACGTCTTGCAGGGAGGAGGTGAAGATCCCAAGAGGCCGAACAAAGCTCCTCCCCTCTAAGTAGCCTCCCCCCCATAAAGCCGTGCGGGGATGCAATGCACTTTGGGAGGACAATTGCACTGTGGGTACCGTAGTCTTATTATCTACTTTATGTCAATGGAGTCCCGTTCTCCTGGTACCGAAAGGTTCCTCAATCTATTGCTTCAAGGTTAATGACAGTCTTATATTACACCACAAACCGCCACCCTGCTACACTTACTTTTCCAGGAGGGTGTCCCATGACGTCCTCCCGTGATCGCACAGGCGGCATGCTCTGAGACTGCTGAGTCCAATCACCGCGGTCCTTACCTTGTAATCAGCTGTGTCCAATGACAGCTGATCACGATGTAAACACAAGCTGGTTGTCGGCATGGCAGTGTGAGGAGGAGAGGAGAGAACCAATAACCGGCTTGTGTTTAAGGGACATTATCGGTGCCCACCAGTGCTGCCACTCAGTGCCTCATCAGTGTCACCTATCAGTGCTGCCTACCTGTGCCCATCAATGCCACCTATAAGTGAAGGCTCATCAATGCCTCCTCATCAGTGCCCATCAGTGCAGCCTCATCATTGCACATCGATGAAGGAGAAAAATTACCTGTTTGAAAATTTTTAGAACAAACTATGAATAATGTTTTTTTTTTTTTTTTTTTTTTTTTTTTTAAATTGTTGGTCTTTTTTTCGTTTTGGTTTAGCAAAAATGTCACTGAAAACTCTATTTGTCTGGAAAAAAAGATAAAAATTTCATATGGGTACAGCTGTTATTCAAAGTGTGACAGGACTGAAAGCTGAAAATTGGCCTGGGCAGGAAGGGGGTAAAAGTCTCTGGTATTGAAGTGGTTAAGGTTTGTCATGCATCGCTAAGTCTGCCTCGGAAAGAACCAATACAGATATCCAAACTAATGCATGTGATAGGCTGTGTTCATCATGATCATAAATGGAACAGCCAATCAAGCTTGGCATACATCCTTGCCTGACACCTATTCTCTTCCATGCAAAAAATGTCTGTACAAGTCTGAAAGCTTGAATCCGATTGGTGGCCATTGACAGCATGAATACATTATACATGAAGCTGATGGTTGCTCTTCAATGCAGTCGTTGAATTGTGCCATATTTATTATTTGAAACGTAGCATAGTAAAATTCTATAGACATGAGTAATGCGTTCCAGATTGTTATTGTTCTTGTGGAGAGCCTAAGCTAGAGCGGTTTCTACTTTTTCTAAATGAGTTGTGTGGTTTGGATTGTCATAGCATGTTTTGGATCTTCCCACATCTGTCTTTTGGTGGCTGGAATTTTTTGAGGTTATGCCTCTGCTGTCCTTTTACGGGATGAAAACATGGGCTGGAGACAGAAGGAACTAGTGGTAAAGACTTTCATTATGGCAGGGCTGTGCCAACTGCTGAGGTTTACTGTAGACAGTCAGATTTGAAAGTCTCTATCCTGCTCTTCCTACCCTGAGAAGTTTGTAGCTGCGTTTTTTTGATGGGAAATCTCCACCTAGTTCTCAAAAGAGATCCCAGGCGTTAAAGAAGAAGAACTTTACTCTTCCCAAACAAAATTGAATATTTTTAATTCTCATGCTGCCAGCATTAGTAAAAAAAAATAGGAACGTATATCCTATTTACTTGTGTTGAATTTTTTTTTCTACATTTCTTCACTTCCTGGTTTCTTGCCTAGGCAAATTATGTCATACATCCCAGGAGTCTTCAGGAGAGTGGGGGGGGGGGGTTCATAGCTCCCAACTGTCCCTGGTTTCAAGTGACTGTCCCTCTTTTTTCATAATTTGTCCCTCATTTTGGTTCGATCTATATAGTTATATATAAAATGCACTTTTTTATTATCTTTCAAAAAGTGTTTCCCAGTGGGAAACTTTCATCTAATTTCTAAATTGCTGCATTTGTAAATTTCAAATCAAAAGCCAGTCCAAAGGAATAGTAGTGGTAAAAAAAAGGCACTCGTGGGTTTAACTAATAATTTATTTTTTTGTATAATTTTCTTTTAAGGGGGCGCGGCAAGGGGTGCGTCCGATGCCTACATACTTTTGCTAATAGGTCCCCCTCGTTTCCCATTTCAGAAAGTTGGGAGGTATAGTTTTTTTCTCAGGTAAGCACACTCTCCTGCATGCATGCTTGAGCTAAGGGCAGATGGATTCCAGGAAATAAATGAATCATTTGCCATTACTCAAGATGGCCACAGCCAGAAATGCTAGGGGGTTGTTTTTCAAAGTAATTTCTCAACAAAATCAAGCTTGGAGACATGGATGGATGGATGGATGGAGGAGTTTGCTTTAAATATACAAAATGAATTAAATTCGAGTTTTTGGTTTGTGGTGCTCAGATGCAGTGAAGATCTACTTTAACCCCTTGGATCTGGCGCCTCACGGCCCTATAAGTGTTTTAGGATGCCAGAAAGTGGGGCGGAGTTTATGATCATGTGACCGTCATGATCGTAAAGCTCCCGAAGGCAAGTAGCAATGTGGAGCTTTCCATTAGCCGCCGGTAACTGTGCCAGGAGTATGCAGGGCGCGCACTCTCGGCACCGCTGTATTCACACAAATATGCGGCCGCTCAGCGCCAAGGCCCACCTGCCGAGAGGCTGCATATTTGTATGCGGCTGGCGATAAGGAGTTAAAGTGGATGTAAACCCCAAAATTTTAATTTTTTTAATTAAGGCTTGTACAGTATAGAATTTCATATCATCTGTGCCCAGTCTTGCCACAAAGAGTTTATCCAGCTCTGAGCAGTCCTCTATATCAGTTTTCATTTTACTGTAAAAAGATAAGAGTGATAGGAGTCAATTCTTCCCTTGCTTTGAGTGACAGGTGATTTACATATCTCAGGCACGAGTGTGAGAGACATTTTGTGTACCTTTTTTAGATTCCCTCCTCTTTTCTTCTCCAGCTCTCCCAGGATTGGCTGCTCTACACCTCCGCATGATTGGGCATGCTGAAGTCATGTGGTGACTTTTCTGGATTTTGACTGGATGGTAATGATCATACCAGAAGTTCAGTGTAAGAAATACACAGGAGAAAATGCATGTTGACAAGGAGTGTAGAGGTGGGCGGGGAGTCTACTGACATCACGACTCCACCCACCGAGCTCCGGACAACAGACCCACCCACAGAATCTGCATTTTTTTGGGGTCTCATAACAGACAGAGGGGAGACATTTGACCGGTAAGGATACATGCATGAGGCACGTATATCCTTGTAGATCAGCACTATGGCAGTAGTTTAGAAAGGATGAGAGTGGATTTACATCCACTTTAAGCAAAATTAATAAAGGACCTGCTAATTATATACAGACAGCATTGCAAATTTTTTTAAAGATTTAATTTATTCCTTATAAAAATCCAGTCAGGTAAAAAAAAAAAATTAATTTGTTTTTAACTTTGAGTTTAAATCTGCTAAATACATCCCAGATGAAGCAAAGGGGGTGCACAATTCTACAGTTTTCTCTAGAAAGCAACCACAGCCTGAGTAGAAAAGCTTGTACTGTGCCAGCATGCTGCAAAGTGGGACCTTTGGGCTTTTTTGTGGAAACAGTGGTCTCTCTGCAGAGGTTCAACTCTCTCCCTGCTCAGTCAGACCTACAGCTCTGCAATTGGCAAAGTTGATGCACCCTGCTGATTGGAGAGCTTTGACTGAATAGAAGGCGTGTCATTGTTGCGGTCTATGAGAGACGCAGATTTCATAGACTGCAGTGCTAGTGTTTGTTTTTCGGCCTCCCCTCTCCAATTGGCCACTCGCATGTTATTTGACGTTCTATGAATGGCCAGGGGGGGAGGAGTGGACACTAGCACTTCAGTCTATAAAACCCGCAGCTCTCATATTTGTGGCGGGCTGGAAGTACAGCAGGAACAAGTATTCATTTTAAAGTTCTGCTTTAAAGCTTGTATAATATTTTTGTGATAAATGAATCTACTTTAAATAAAAAAAAGTGAACCTTTTTTTTTTTTTTTTTTTTTTTTTACGGCATAGTCCTAATGCAAATGTAGTATTTATTAAATGTTTTTTCATTCAAGTCTTCAGAGCAGTTCAGCTGTGGTCAATGAGTTGCGGTTGCAATGCACAGGCTCCTGCTTTCCCTATTTCCAGCTGCAGGCCAGTATGGAGATACAATTCTTCTGTTATGGGGCTGAAAGAAATAAACAGTGGACTACAAATGTGGTGTCGGCGCGATCCGTAAGTTCATCTGCTGCGGTGACACATGGTACTTTTCGTTTTCCCATTCACAGATCCATGTAAATGTATAGTGCTAAATTCAAATATCAACAGATTTCTGCAAGAAGCCTCAGTGATTTAGGTAAGTAGAAGGGCAGTTTGAGGGTAGGGGTTGGGGAATGCAACCATGTTTAATTTTACACCCTAAATATGAGTGTAACATGAAACATGGCTCCGAAGTTGGACTGTGCCTTTAGAATAATTCTACTGTCATTCTATATTGTGGAATGTATTGATGCAGGCTAGTAAATTTTACAAAGCTGTTCCTTTGTAAAGTGATTGTAAAACAACCCATTTAGTTTAAAATGGTAATGAAAGGCAATTATTTGTGTATAGACAAAAAAAAAAAAAAAAAAAGTTATGAATAATTGTTGTTTTTTTTTTTTTGTTTTTTTTTATAATTTATTACATTCCATATGTTCTCAGCTGCATAAGAGCTGGGGGAGGAGAAACAGCAGTACACTGAACTTCCCAGTGAAAGGCTGTGGAGGGAGGGGGGGTGTCGGCAGAAGTCTGATCATTGGAGGAGAGGGCATACTAAGTTCCCAGCACAGTTAAAGGACCGTGCTGTTTTTTCATTCTTAGTGTGGTCCATAAAGACATGGATGAGTGAGTTTGGGGTGGAGGAAGTTGACTGGCCTGCACAGAGTTCTGACCTCAACCCGATAGAACACCTTTGGGATGATGGAGACTGCGAGCCAGGCCTTCTCGTCCAACATCAGTGCCTGACCTCACAAACGCGCTTCTGGAAGAATGGTCAAACATTCCCATAGACACACTCCTAAACCTTGTGGACAGTCTTCCCAGAGGAGTTGAAGCAAAAGGGTGGGCCAACTCAATATTGAACCCTACGGAATAAGACTGGGATGCCATTCAAGTTCATGTGCGTGTCAAGTCAGATGTCCCAATACTTTTGGTAATATAGTGTATTAGGAATATCAAATTTTGGGTTTACATATTCTTTAATGCCACAGTCAAAAAATGGACCCTGGGGATGGAGAGAACATAAGCAGGTCATGGTAATCATAACTCTATCTTTGCCATTATAAATGCCTCATCATACATCCTTAACCACTTCAGCCCCAGAAGGATTTACCCCCTTTCTGACCAGAGCACTTTGTGCGATTCGGCACAGCATTGCTTTAACTGACAATTGTGCGGTCGTGCAAAGTTGCACCCAAACAAAATTGACGTTTTTTTTTTTTTTTTTTTTTTTTCCCCCCACAAATAGAGCTTTCTTTTGGTGGTATTTGATCACCTCTGCGGTTTTTATTTTTTGCACTATAAACAAAGAAGCGACAATTTAGAAAAAAGCTATTTTATTATTATTTTTTTTTTTTTTTACTTTTTTGGTATAATAAATATCCCCAAAAAATATCTTAAAAAAAAAAAAAGTTCCCTCAGTTTAGGCCAATACATATTTTTGGTAAAAAAAAATCGCAATAAGCCTGTATTGATTGGTTTGCGTAAAAGTTATAGCGTCTACAAAATAGGGGATAGATTTATGGATTTTTTTTTTTTTTTATTAGTATTGGCGGCAATCTTCTTTTTTTTTTTTTTTATATCGTGGCAGCGGACACTTTTGACACCATTTTGGGACCATTGTCATTTATACAGCAATCAGTGCTATAAAAATACACTGATTACTGTGTAAATGACACTGGCAGTGAAGGGGTTAAACACTAGGGGGCGATCAAGGGGTTAAGTGTGTCCTAGGGAGTGATTCTAACTGTAGGGGGGATGGTCTCACAACAACATGACTGAGATCTCTGCTCCCGATGACGGGGAGCAGTAGATCCCTGTCATGTTGCTAGGCAGAACAGGGAAATGCCTTGTTTACATAGGCATCTCTCCGTGCCACGATCATGGGACACCGGTGGACATCGAGTCCACGGGACCCAAGGGCACGGTCACACAGGACTCGGCAGGTGCGCGCCCACTAGCCCGCAAATTAAAGGGGTACGCCCATTTGCCCACCGCTGCCATTCTGCTGACGTAAATCGTCATGCAGCGGTCGGCAAGTGGTTAAAGCATAACTCCACTTTTGTTGAGAAAAAAAAACATTCCCCCGCTGGGTGATATATGTACATTGCATGGATTATAACAAACTTTGTTGCAGATTCCTACCTTTTTGTTATTCTGAAGAAATCCATGTGTGTTTCTCTGTGCCTCTGTTCCAGGTGGGTCTAATGGGAGTGGTTTCAGAATGAACTGTCAGGTTTGGAGGTGCAGGGCACTAATGAGGAAATCTGCTTGGCCTGTATCCCTTTTAGACGTGCTCCTATTAAAAGGATCTTTCAAAAAATGAAATTTTTGTTGCAAGGGATGCCTGAAATCTGACTTGTATCTTAGGCAGACTTCTGGGAAAATTGGTGAGCCAATCACACAAGCAGCAAATGATGTTTCTGGGGAGTGGTCAGTACACATTCTGTGTACAGAACACCTCCAGGTAGCCATATTGCATTGTATTCTCAGAAAATTACATTGGCTGCAGATTGAAAGGTAATTTTTAATAACATTCAATTACAAAATGATTAGTGATGCAATTTTATATGCGCTATATTTTTTCTTTTATTTGCTATTTTTTTTCTCCCCAAGAAAGTGGAGTTACCTCTTTAAAATTTACTTCCAGTGATCCAAAATACAAATGTCCCAATATCTAGAGCCTTACATCACACGTCCTCTCTGGAGACAGACCCTGTGGATAAAGAAGGGCTTTCCTTCTCCTTACCCAATTTATTATGCTCTGAAACCTGAGCTGATCTAATGCAGCTGGTTTGAATTTTTTCGGGTGATTGCTTATTTCATCAAATTAACCTTTAATCATGGAGTTCTGGTGAGATTTCTGCGTTTCCTTGTTCTGATGACATAATTTATGCTGGTCATGCTGGCCTCAAAGACGGATTACATGGCTTGTAAGCAACATATAGCTGCTGGCTCTGACCCTCCGAGGGATGCTATTAAAGTGGTACTCCAATTTTGATGAGGAAACGTAGAAATAAGCCCTGAAATTTTATGTGGCCATTAAAGGGTTCTGGCAATCCATTTTTTTTTCAGGACATTCTGATGATATTGCTGTAAGGCTGGCCATAGACGGTTGGACGTGTGGGCAGGCTGAATGTACCAAGTTGAGCGATCGCTCAACTTGGGTACAACCAGCCTGTCAGATTTACTTGCGATTATCGCTGCTATAGCCGCTAGCAATAACCACGGTCTTCTTCACACGGGGAGACAATTGTTCGGCAGGAGGGATTCCCCTGTTTGTGTTGATGGGGGAATCGTGTGAAAATCGCACAGGCTAAATCCGGCCTAAGGCTTGCCAGGACTTTCTGATTTTCTAATGCCGCGTACACACGATCGGAAATTCCGACAGCAAAAGTCCGATGTGAGCTTTTGGTCGGAAATTCCGACCGTGTGTATGCTCCATTGGACTTTTGCTGGCAGAATTTCCGCCAGCAAAAGATTGAGAGCAGGTTCTCATTTTTTCTGACGGATATAGTTCCGATCGGAAATTCCGATCGTCTGTAGCAATTCCGACGCGCAAAATTCCTACGCATGCTCGGAAGCATTGAACTTAATTTTCTCGGCTCGTCGTAGTGTTGTACGTCAACACGTTCTTGGCAGTCGACAGTTCAGAGAACTTTTGTGTGACCCTGTGTATGCAAGCCAAGCTTGAGCGGAATTCCATCGGAAAAACCATCCAAGGTTTTTCCGACGGAAATTCTGATCGTGTACGCGGCAATAGACGCAGAGTCCACCTGCCTGCAAAAAGTGAAGATCTGCCATAAGGAAAATTTTGAAATGTTAATTGTGGCTAAGCAGTACTTTGAAAAATTTACTTTTTTCCCTGATATTCCTCCTAAAAAGAGCAGTGTACTTCCTGGTATGTAAATGTACTAGGCACTCCTTGGCCTTCAGCCTTATAGCTCAATGTCTGCCCTATTGCTCCCTCTGACTGCTTGTCTCATGGATTTGAGTGAGATTTGGTGTGGTCAATACAGTGCTGCTCACTGTTCCCCCTTGCTGGAGGTTGTGACATGAGGAAGCAAAGCCCTGCATACAGAGATGGCGCGAAACAAGGTAAAGCTGGCCACACAGAGTAAAATTCAAGCCGTGGGTGGTTGTGTTGACACCCTCCTGCCCAACAGTCTTCATTCTGAATACTGAAGGAATGAGGTGGAAAATTGTTGAGTGAACAGCGGCTGCATCCAGTCAGATGCAGCCACTGTGTGGGTATTCTGAAAGCCTTAAGTACTGATTGTCAGAATACAATGGGGGAAATTCAATAAAGCTGCTGCGCCACTTTCCTGGCATTAATCCCACTTGGTAATGTATTGCCCCAAATTTATGAAGCATCTGCAGCATTTTTGGTTCTCCCTCCAACTCGGCTTGCCCTGGAGTATGGCCCTCTATCTCCAACTCGGCTTGCCCTGGAGTATGGCCCTCTCTATCTCCAACTCGGCTTGCCCTGGAGTATGGCCCTCTCTATCTCCAACTCGGCTTGCCCTGGAGTATGGCCCTCTCTATCTCCAACTCGGCTTGCCCTGGAGTATGGCCCTCTCTATCTCCAACTCGGCTTGCCCTGGAGTATGGCCCTCTCTATCTCCAACTCGGCTTGCCCTGGAGTATGGCCCTCTCTATCTCCAACTCGGCTTGCCCTGGAGTATGGCCCTCTCTATCTCCAACTCGGCTTGCCCTGGAGTATGGCCCTCTCTATCTCCAACTCGGCTTGCCCTGGAGTATGGCCCTCTCTATCTCCAACTCGGCTTGCCCTGGAGTATGGCCCTCTCTATCTCCAACTCGGCTTGCCCTGGAGTATGGCCCTCTCTATCTCCAACTCGGCTTGCCCTGGAGTATGGCCCTCTCTATCTCCAACTCGGCTTGCCCTGGAGTATGGCCCTCTCCGTGTAGGGACTCTTTAGGACCACATGGAGATTGTAACAGCCCGGTAGACAAGCAGCTGGGTACGGTACTGGGGGGACTGCACAGCCGTGTCTTTGCTGGATTATGGACATGGCAATATAAGGCTAGTAGGTGGGGTTCAAAATAAGGGTACTTGCGCTTATAACCTCTAATGGTGAGCATCTGGCATGAAAGTCGTTGACGGTAGAATGTTTTCTTGCCTCTTTGTTGCTTAGTGGGCATTTCTGGCTGCCTCCATCCCTCTACTACTGGTAAACACTCTTATCTGCCCCTTTCATCATCTTTGTACTGCTGTTAACAACATGTCTCGGACAGGCCCTCTCCTCTGAAGTCCTCCCAGCCTCTGCCACTATCATTTAACATGCTTTCAACTAAACCACATTTGTCATCATTAAATAACATTATTGTCATAACACACAGTTTAGTCCAATCCCTGTCATCATCTCTTGCAAATCTCCCTGAAAAAGTTTACTTTGCAAACAGATTTGTTTTTTCTTTCTGCAAAGAGATTTAAAAAAAAAAAAAATTCTTGTATTCTTAAGCTTTTTTTTTTTTTTTTTTTTTTTCTTCATCAAAGCAACGTTCTCATCCTAGGCAAAGGGAGCCTGTCCCCAGCTGTCCTATTGTACAGAAAGAGGTCTTGTTAACACCATTATCTGGCAGAAAGATTACAGGTAATTGTGATAAAGCAACAATACTGCATTTCTGTAATCACATTGAGAAGACTCTGGGCTGCCCCGGGCGATCCTATCAGATGTACAGAAAAAAGTCTCAGAAGTGAGTTTGCTCTCTCCTTATGTTCTCTGTGATCTTAAAAGCTACACCTGGGGCTTTGGGTTTAGAGGTAAAAACAAGCAGGTACATAAGGGTGGGGGCTCAGCATCTGCAGTTTATGTTCTGACAGTTCTTTATACGCAGTTTTTTTTTTTTTTTTTGCTGTTCGGATTGGCAGTGACCAGGCTAAACAAACAGAGCGGGCCCCATGCACCCTGCAGGGTTTGATGTGCCCTTGTATCTCGCTTACAAAAGGGCCATATAATGAATCTGAACTTCAGCAGAAGAAAAAAAGATATGACACATAAAAAGAACAAGTCTTGGAACTTTGAGAAGTTTTTTTTTTCCCCAGAAGCACTTTAATAGAGTAGTTGCAGAATAAGATTCTATTTAACAACCCCTATTAATCCTTTTTTCTCAGTTGTGCTGGTTGGTTTGGCCACAGGTGTTCATTGAAGGCCAACATAAACGAGAACAGAAACCGAGAAATACACAGTTAGGCCTCATGCCCACGGGCGTTTTTTCAGCCGCGTTTTTGAGCGTTTTTTACAGCTTAAAAACGCCTGTCCATGTTAGTCTATAGCTTCATGCCCACCTAGGCGTTTTTGAGCTGTAAAGAGCATAGGCGTTTGTAAGCTGTAAAAAAAACCCAGGGCCAGTGCGTTCCTCAGCGTCAGAATTAGGCAGGAAAAAACGCGAGCGTCAAAAAACGCGCACTAACACGCAAAAAACGCGCGGTCGCGTTTTTAGCTCCGACGTGTTTTTTTTTTTTTTTTTTTTTTTCAAAAAAATAAAAAAATAAAATATTTACAATAACATGGACAGGCGTTTTTAAGCTGCAAAAAACGCAGCTGTAAAAACGCCAGTGGGCATGAGGCCTTAAAATACATAGAAGGGAGCTGTTATACCTGCATATGATCTGTATATCTATGGTATTTATCCAGTTCCGACATTTACATACCTCTGCTCAGCAAAAGTGCAGAGTCCTTTAAATCCATCCCAGCCAATCGCAGTGATCGGTGTCAGTCCAACCTCGCTGCATTAGGAGCCATGTAAAGGATTGCTGGGAGGCAGGATAGACTTCCCAATCATGTAATCACTGTGATTAGCCACATGATTAGGGGCCTGTCCTGCCATCTCCTGATCATAAACTGCTCGGTCATTGTGTTGGGAGTGTGCTCTCAGCACAGAAACCTCCGTCCCCATGGCTGCATATAAGTGCTCAGCATAAATGAATACACCCCTTTTGAAAAGTAAGATTTGAATCAATATCTCAATGAACACAAGAACAATCCCATAGTTTTGACACAACTGAGTTTTTTTATAGAACATTTGCATAAAAAAAGTTAATACGCCCGGCAGACACTGTTTTTTGCTCAGCGGGTGATAACTGCCTCTAAAAGCCCCTCCATGTTGGCCTATGTGTCCATGCACGTGTAGCGCACCAACCCCAGACTTTACTTGCTTTTCTTCTGCTTGGCTCCTCCGCAGGAAAGAATGAGGCACACCGCACCACAAGCCCGTACCCTCCTGGATGGGGAGGTTGAGCGGTGTTAGTTTCTCGGGCCTGCTTTCAGCCAGTTTTTAAAAAAAACTCCAGTGCTGACCTCGTTTCTGTGGTAGTCAGAAACAAGCCTTTTAGTTCTCGTCCACACCAACTGAAAAGGTCCAACACTTATTTATTTTTCTCAGCACAATAAACAGTCTCTTTGAGAGCAGACAGGTTGGGACAAGGCACAGGTCAGATAAGGTGGGAGGAGGTCCAGGCACAAACTTGAATTGGGTTTTCTCCTGTTCTGATCAGCACGAACAGGCTTGGCGCACGGTCTCTGCCACAGACCATGAAGTTGGTCACTGCCACTGACGGGGTGAAAAAGATGAAAGCCACTGCCACTGACCTTGTGTGCGTAGTGTCACTGCCACTGTGACATAAAAAACACGCACTTCCTTCCTTTAGTAACTTGGCCCCTTTCTAGGACAAGAACATCCCTCCGGAGAGTTACCAGAGGCCCCATCTGTCACCACGACTCTGCACTGGGTCTTCAGAAAGGGTTACCTCCCTGGCCTCCTCGTCCTGGATACGGGTCCCCTCGCAAGGCAGATCCCTGGAAGCCTCGGTCCCTGGTGGATCCCAGCCGAAGGCTGCTGGACTCCAGGCCGTTCTCCAAAGTACCTCACCCCAGACTGAAGGTGTCTGGGATGGAACAGCAGCTCCGTCTCTGGGGCTAGGGCACCCGGAGACAACCCGACCAGGCCTCCGGGCCTAGGGCACCCGGAGGCGACACACACACACACACACACACACACACACACACACGCGCATCCAGGCCTAAGGTGCCTGAGCGCGGAACCGACCCCTCTGGAAGATGGCCACCCCCTTTTATATTCTCTCCCGACAGGCACAGCAGGTTCCCCGCCCCGCCGTACTGCTGCCAAGAGGGGACAAAAAAAAAGGCACAACCTTGTACTGCGGTTCAACCCAGGCCTATGGCAACAGCGCCACCTTTAGGCCCCAGGGAACTACACACCAGTACCGTCTCCCAGGGACAGAAATGGTCCATGAAACCTAACAATTAGTGCATCTGAGCCTAGTTACCACTCAGATGCTTCCCCTAAATGTAACCACCCGCTGCACACACATAAACTGTCAGAGTCATTTGGAAGCATAAGCGTTTAGGGGTAGTAGAAAAAAAACAGCCTGTTGCTTCCAGGAGCAGTAAAAATTAAAAACTCCAAAAAACACGTCAAACCGCGTTTGACAATTTTTGCATTTATAGGGAGTGTTTTTAATGAAAAAATGGCCAAAAAACGCACAATAACGTTAATGTGAAAACGTGGCTGAACGCAATAAAATTGGCGTTTTTTCGCGGCTGTAGCGCTGGCATTTTTAAAACGTCCTGTGTGCATTAGGCCTAAAGCAGGGAATGTTGATCACACTCCCTGCTGTACAGATGACTACTGAAGGGAACATATACTATGCACTTTGCATGTGTAGTTGCTCCAGAGCTTGGTAAATGAGGGGAAGCTCCATTATTCAATCATGTGCAGGCAAAAATACTTTCTTTTTTTTTTTTTTTTTTTCTTGCATGTGATTGGGTGTTCTTTGTAAAGTGAAGCTTTACCTCATTTACTAAGCTCTGGAGCAACTCTACTTGCAAAAGTGCAGTCTATTTTGCCTTCAGTAAATCAACCCCATGGTGTCTTGAAGTACGCTTTAGTTTGCTATTAAAGCCAACTCTCGACTAAAGAAAAATCTAATTGTATAAACTGGATATATTGTTTAATTGGGCAGCACATTGGCTTCCTGATTAGCACCTCTGCCTTGCAGCACATGGCTCCTCGGCTTGGGTGCCAGTCAGGACGCTATCTACATGGAGCTTGTGTGGATTTCCTCTGGGTACTCTGATTGCCTTCAACTCTCCAAAGACATACTGGTAGGTTACTTGGCTCCTGTTTAAAATTGGATCTAGTATCATATTGCACTGAGTGCGCCCAAGAGGGCACTTCCCAGGAAAAAAAAGCGCTATAGAAATATAAATGAATGGATAAAACAAACAAGAGGAGGCAAATGGCTAGTGCTTCACCAAAAGGTTTATTGATGAATAGGCAGTAAAAGCCAAATGCATACTCTCAAAAGAAGAAAAAATGTATGCATTGTATCACACCAATTACAGATCCAGTGTTGGAAGTGCCACCTGATCCAGTGCACCACAATGTCAGCAAACCAATGCATTTCAGGGGACGCTCCCCCTTCCTCAGAGCTAAGAAGAGTAGGAGGTGATATCTCTCAGCAACAGACCATGTCAAGGGTTACATCCTAAAAACACTAAAGTCAAATGTAACCTTTGACCTAGTTTTTTTTCTGAGATACCGCCCATACTGTTCTTGAGGGTGGACTTATTGTGTGCCTATATGAACATGCGAGTTTGGTTAGCCCTGAGGTAGGAGGCGCCCCCGAAACGTGTGCTGACATTGGGGTGCATTGGATCGGCTGGCACATCATTGACACTGGATTTGTTATTGGTGTGATAAAATGCTTACATTTTCGTTTTTTGGTGAGTATGCATTTGGCTTTTACTGCCTTTTTATCAATAAATCTTTTGGTTATTTACTGGCCGTTTGCACTCTCCTGCTTGTTTTTTTTCCTACAGCTTTTTGCTAGATTTAGAAGGGCTGCATTGGCTGAGCATTCCAGTGGAAGATTCTTTATTGACTTGGAATTCTTGCGTAGTATAGAGAATGTGTTTGAAATACTCCGAGCCCTGGGAGTGTTTGTCTGTATTTATAAATTAATGGATAATCAATAATTCTGTCTGGGAAGATGTAATGGAAAGCTGGCTATACACTACTAGATTTGTAAATGAACGTCTCTATGAAAAAAAATTGTACAATTGATGACTGGACAAATGTTGTTCAAAATATTAAAGGTAATTATTTTAATTTTTTTACCATACCTGCTTTATGCATTGGTTTTGCACAGAGTAGCCCCACTCCTCCTTTTCTTGGTTCCCCCTCCGGCGCTACTGGCCCCTACCTCCTGCCGAGCAGGTTTGCTCCCTAGCAGCTGCTTTGCGTGTCCATTCACTCACACACACAGCTGCGACTCGGCCCACCCACTCCCTTGCCTCATTGGTTTACTGGCTATGATTGACAGCAGTGAGAGCCAATGGTTTCCATTGTCTCACTCTTGTGCACATCGCTGCATTACGATGGGGCTCAGATAAGCATTAGGTGGGGCTGCTGCACAGAGAAGGTGTGTGTGTGTGTGTGTGTGTGTTTTTACACATATGTATGAAGGTAAAAAACCTTGAGCGTTTACAACCACGATTTTTAAATGACTGTAATATCCCAAACGAAAACCACATAAACCGTTGGAATTTTTTTCTCGTATGAACACATTTCTATCGCATACTAGCACCTTATGAAATGAGCCTTCTCAGCTGCGCCTGGTCACCACTGAGAGGGCTGACATCTTCTCCCATCCTTTCTTCCGGGATCGCTGGCTCCGATGCTGTGAGTGGCTGGAGCTGCGATGACGTCACTCCTGTTCCGGCAAGAAGCTCTGAAGTTCCGGCACGGTAAGCCAGACCTTCAGAGCTCATGCACCGCTGATGTCATGCAGGGTGAATATCTCCTAAGCTGCGCAGGTTTGGGAGATATTTATTTTACCTACAGGTAAGCCTTATTATAGGCTTATCTTTAGGTAAAAATCACAAAGCTGGGTTTACAACCGCGTTAACAATCACTAAAAGGGTCTTAAGGCAAAAAAAAAATCGAATGAAATTCTACTAGTGTATAGCCAGCTTAATATTTGCCCTTTTTTCCTCAATCCTACAGCAGTCAGCATATTTGTTTTCTCCTGCCCTAGAATGTGGAGGGTCCGTCAACCTCATCTTTTTTTTATTGTAGAACCAGTGGTGGCCTGAAGAACCTGTACAGTAGGGTAAGTAATACTCTCCATTAGAGCCCCACTAGAATAAATCGGTAGTATATCCTTTTTATGTCTTTATGGACCACTCAGAGTTCCATTTTAAAAGAAAAAAAGAAGGAAAAAAAAAAAAGATTTGTTGAAACAAGCCTTTGGAACACGACAAAGCCCATTCATCTGCCGTGTTGTAAAGCGTCGTGATTTTATTTAATTGTGGCCTGAGAGAGGGCATTGGCCGTTTCCTGCCAACACCACACATGTGAGCACGCACCATGAGAATCAAAGCACTTGTGAGCAAGGCTTGTACACTTGTTAAGTCCGGGAATATACAGTGCCAGTCCCATTAAGGTCTTTCAAGGCAGAAGAGAAAGGGGTCCATGAGTTAGGATTGTGAGGCAACAGAGCGTCTCGGTACTTGGCAGGAAGAAAAGCCCCTTATTCTTCCACGGCTGAAATGAGATGAACTCCTACAGAGTAGCTGTACCAGCGGAATGGGGGCTGACGAAACACTCCTGAAGAAAACAGAGCTCTTGCCTGGCCACTCTTCCCTAATCAAACATGCTCACCACGCATTCATTGAAGGGTTCTGTTGACACGTTTTCTGTTGCCAGTGAAGGGCAGTAATTAGTTTTTACCAATCTGCGGTGACACCACCCAGTTCCTTTCATGCCTGCTTGTATCACGCTGCACTTCTTTGGGAACAAGATGTCCAAAGATGTTTCTCTCTGTCAATTTCTATTACGATGCTTCTGCTTTTTATTGGTTGAACAATGTTTCATGGCACTGGCTAGTGTTGTCCTAAGCGTACAGAGTGAACTGATCATTTAATTTTGGTGCACATTTTTTGGCCTTGATTTGTAAATCACTTTAAATAGTCAACGAATGGCAACAGAACAAAATACAAAGCTGCAACTTTCTTTAAGGCAGGGAACCACAACTCCCATGTGGAGTTGTTGACACCTATTGTACTTGTGCGTTGGGTTGGTATGCCAAATGAATGGTACCGTACCACCCAAAGTGCTTTTGTTATGGTAACACTGGGTATAACATTCATTACCACAGTACGCAGGTCTGTAATTTTCTTGTTTCTCTAGTCACTAGACTGAGACCCAGTTGTAATGGCTGTAGTATGTAGACTAAGATGAGGAATCAAGTGCAGTCAAGACCTTACTGTCTGTGCAGCCTTACCCTAGAACTAATATGGCTCGCATTCTAAATCTGTCATAGACGGTTTGGGTTACAGTCGATTCAGCAGCAATTCGCAATGCGGTTGGTCCTGTTGGCACCACCTGGCTTGACAAAAGTTAAGTTTCAATCGACTTTTGTCAAAGGAACCAGGTGGAAAATTGCTGGCCAAATCATTTTCAGGCACTGTATAGATAAACTGAAGCTGTCAAATCCAATAGCTGACAGGGGTGATTCCTATGGATGAATGTAAAAGTGTATTACTATTATTATCAGTGGCGGCCCGTCCATTAGGGATGCCCGGGAGCCGGCCTCTCTATCCTCGCCACCACCTATATGCATAATCAATAGATTCATGCATAGCATGAATTTATTCACGGCCACCCCTTATTTATGCATCTGGCCCTTTTCAAGACACCAGGCGCATGAATTGCAGCGTCCAGTTTTTTTTTTTTTTAAGCACCTGTTTAGAGCCAGTGGCTCTTATTGGCTTCAAAATTGGCTGGGCTTGGGGTGCAGAGAATGCGCTCTGATCCCACACAGGTGTGTTACAACCATTCGCTGTTGAAACACTGATCCTCAATCCGTTCAATCAGAAGCAGGTGCGAGACCCGTTTTTCTGATTGGCTGCCGTGGAGGAGGGTTGATAACGGAAACCGCCGCTGTGATGACGGAAGGCAGCCAAGCAGGGGAAGCCGCCGGTGATGGGGTAAGTGCGTCCGACCGGGGGGGGGGGGTTGGCTTGTGGTGTCGTACTGTTTAAAGGCTCCCACCCCCTCCCCCAAAAATTTTTACACTGGCCGCCACTTATTATTATTTTATTATTATTATTATTATTATTATTATTATTACAGGTACTTGTATAGCACTGTCAATTTTACGCAGTGCTTTACTAGCCTAAAGGTAGCCATACATGGATCAAAATTTTGCCAGTTTAGCAGGGACCAGACAGATTTCGACCCATGTATGGGCAGGCTGGTTGTACCTACTAATTTGACTTCTGTACAATTTTTATAAAGTTTAAAAATGGGTTTTTTATTTTTAATTTTTTTAAAACATTTTTTTTACCCAAGCGATCAGTGCAGCTGGCAGCACTGATTGGTGTATTTTGACTGCTGTCAGAATACAATAACTCCAAATAACCATACACAGTTCAAATCTTGGCTGGTTCAGCAGTACCCAGCTGAGATTTGAACCGTGTGGGCAGGCTGAATGTACTAAGTTGATTGATCTAACAACTTGCATACAACCAGCATGCAGGATTTTACCTTTTGATTATCACTAGCAGCTGCTATAGCCGCTAGCAATAATTACTGTCTTCTCTTGGCCCGGCAGGAGAGTTTCCCGCTTTAACACTATCTGTGTTTTTTATGGGGGAATGAAGCAAACGGGTTGCGCCTCTCAAGCCACCAAAGTTTGAAAGTCCGAATGTTTTAGCACTGGGGCGGCGCACTTGCAGGATGGGAGAAAGTCCCACAAGCAACATCTTTGGGGTGGTGTATACACTGCTCCTCCACTGCCCCTGCCCATTAAAATGAATAGGCTGCGCTGCTGAAGCACCTGCATGGTGCTTTGGCAGCGCCGCAAAACGGGCATTTTTAACCCTTGACTTGGCCGCTAGCGGGGATTTAAAGCGCCGCTATAACAGCTAAAAAACTAGCGGTGCTTTACCGCTACCGCCCCCACCACCCCAATGTGAAAGGGCTCTAAAAGTCAGCAGCTACGGTATTTGTAGCTGCTGACTTTGGATTAAAAAAATTCTTTGGGGGGGATGGGTTTAGAGCCTGGAGCTCCTCCTTTTTTTAAAGGGGGGATGTCCCTCACTTTTGAGATTTCCACCCACTTCATGTTGTGTTCAAAAGACAAGAAGTGCAGGCGACCTCTTTAGGCCCCTTTTACATGGCGGGTCCGATCAGGTGTCACTTTTTTAGGTAGACCTGATCTGAAGGTCCATTTACCCCTATGGACAGGTGGGTATAAATGGATTGACCATCTCTGAGTCTGATACATTCTGCAAAAAAAAAATGGAGGGGAATTTGTCCTTTTTATTTGGGGGATCGGAGATTAGTCAGGTGTAAACGGACAGCGGAATTAGTTTACTCCTGGCTGCCCATAGAGCAGAGAAGGGTCCCATCGGTAGGGGATCTGTGAGCGGATCCCCTACTGATCATATATAATTATCACCATATGAAAGGGGCCTTAATGGGACACATATCGGTAGGAGTTTGAACTATTACCTTTTCTGTACTAAAATTAAATAGATGTACCCAACTTCCCTAAGGCCCCTTTCACACTGGGGCGGTTTGCAGGCGCTATTTTGCTAAAAATAGCGCTTGCAAACCGTCAAACAGCGGCTGCTGTTTCTCCAGTGTGAAAGCCCCGAGGGCTTTCACACTGGAGCGGTGCGCTAGCAGGACGGTAAAAAAAGTCCTGCTAGCCGCATCTTTTGGGCGGTGAGAAGAGCGGTGTGTTTACCGCTCCTCCACCGCTCCTTCCCATTGAAAGCAATGGAAAACCGCGGTAATACCGCCGGCAATAACCCTTTTTCGGCCGCTAGCGGGGGTTAAAACCGCACCGCTATCGGCCGAATACCTCCGCAATTCCGACGGTATAGCGGCGCTAAAAATATTGGCGTTATAACGCCACTGCCCTAGTGTGAAACCAGCCTAAAGGTGAACCATACACTATGCAATTTGTGCAAGGGCCTGCCTGATTTCATACAAATTAAATAAATTATTGGGTGTGTCCTATTACACATTTTTGGTGAATATATAGAAGACTGTGCCTAGATTGTGTAGTGTATGGCCAACTTTAAAGATGAACTTTAGGGCGCTGTAAAAGACACAACAACGAAAAGGGGTAGGTACCTAATTTGACTTGGTATCAGCCTCTGTACAACAGGGTTCAGCGAGGGGGAGAGAAAAATGGGAACTATTGCAAAGAGCATGCAATAGGAGCAGACAGCAGAGTGACAAGCCCATCAGTTTTCTGCTCCTTGTTTCACTGTCCAGTCACAGGCAAGGGGAGGGACAAGACCTGTAAGTTAGTTCTCTGCAGAAGAGAAAAGGCAAGGCTGTGTGCATCCTCAAGACTGGATGGATAGAAATACAAATCCTTTGGCAGAGAAATCCGTCACCATGTACAGTGGAACCTTGGATTACAAGCGTAATTCGTTCCAGGAGAATTCTCGTAATCCAAAGTACTTGCATATCAAAGTGAGTTTCCCCATAGAAGTCAATGGAAACAAAAATAGTTTGTACCGCATTGACTTCAATGGCATGCAATATCGCATGTGGCCAGAGGTGGGGCGCGCCGGAGAACCTCGGAAATGATCGGGGACAGCTCGGAAACCCTCGGAAAGGCTCAAACACCCGGGAACGAAGTATTTCCGACCGGCTCAGATCGGCTATGGCGCCCCCTGCACCTATGGCCAAATGCGGTACTGCACACCCCATTAGCTTGAATTCTGCTCGTTTTGCAAGACCACACTTGCAAGCCGAGTCAGAATAAAAAAATAAAAGTTGCATGTCTTTCAAAATGCTCGTTAACCGCGTTGCTCATAAACCAAGGGTCCACTGTATGTATTTTATTTGTGTATTTAGCCATTTGTGATTTCAGCTTTAAATAAATGTGTTGGGTTTATTGGGTATTACATTATGTAAAATGCTTCTTTTTTGTATACAGCTTTTTTTCTTTGTGGTAAGATGACACTTTGTATCATGTAAATCCTTTCATGTTGATGTTGAGAAGTTAAACCTTGTTCATTCGGAGCCTATTGGGAGAAGCAGGAATGGTGGGTGAAGGGAATTGAGGTCAGGTTGGCTCTGTGTTCTCTGGGATCTGCCACTCGGGCAGTGACATATTTATGTGTTGGTGACGAGAAGGACGTGTTTAGGCCAAAAGTAAAGACCAAAGAAGAGTACAGATCTGCTGTGGAGGAGGAGATGAAACTCTTTGTAGATCTTTCTGGCCACACTGAAGGAAAATGTTTGATTTCAGGATAAAGTACCAGTGACTGGCTGTACAGAAGGGGAAAGTCGAACAGCAGTGTTTTTTTCCTAGACATGCATGGAAGCCTACGGGTCATCTGAGCACCAGGACCCACCACCACATGATACTTTGATCCTTGTCCTCTGCTCCAGATCCCCTGTCTATGGTGAGAGCATCAATAAGGGGCTCAGCCTCTAGTTGGGGGGGGGGGGGCTGGGGTGGTATGCTAGGTGGGACAGGCTTAAGCTGGACATGGACAGTATATGGACATAGACAGTATTTTGAAAGAATACCTGCAGAATCATCTGAAATTCATTCCATGTTGCCCTGTTGGCACCACCCGGCTCTGCAAAAGTGGAATTTTTAATCAACTTTTTTTTCGAAGGAACGGAGTGGGAAATTCAGTTGAACAGCATACCTGCCAAAATTGTGAGGTGGGAATGACGGACACCTACTAACAAACATATGTAGGCATAGGGCACACCCCCTGTCACACCCCCTTAAAGGAGAATTGACCAAAAAAAAGGTTAAATAAATCCACAAGGACTTTTTTTTTACCACTACTATTCCTTTATATTGGCTTATAAAATGTATAAATGCAGCAATTTAGAAATGAGATGAAAGGTTTAGTGCTGGGAAACACTTTTTGAAAGGAATATACAACTATATAGATCAGACCAAAAGGAGGGGGAAAGAGGGACAGCGGGACATTGATCCGAATCGGGGACAGTTGGGAGCTATGGAACAGTGCCCGCATCTCATTAAAGTGGAACTTTTTTCATCTTTCCATCTATTAAATCTTCTGCCCTTGGTGTTTGAACTTTGGATAGTAAAACATTTTTTTTTTTCTGCCAGTAAATACCTTTTATACAGCCCACTTCCTGTTTCTTGTCTGGTAAAAAGCATAGGCTTATGACATCATGCACAGCTCTCTCACTCACATGAGAGTTTTCCGGGAAGGGAGGGCGGGATGAGTCCTAAGCGGGTCAATGAGAGCTGGAGGTGTGCCTCTGTGTGTCTGTGTAAATCCAGGAAGTGAACAGGCAGCAGCTTCAGCTGCCCACAGGTAAAATGGTTGCAGCCAGACTCAGTGGAGTGAGATTTCTGCAGCATATTTGGCAAGTACAGAATCACAGTATATATAAAATTTAATATGCAAAGTGGTTGGAGGGAAGCTTCAGAATGGCAAAGATGTTTTTATTACAAATTATGTGAGCAGACAGCAGTTCCTTTTTTAATCGCAGGTGCCAGCTGTTAGATGTACAAATCTGCTGCTGAATATTGTATTCGATGTGGAATAACGGGATGGGGGAATCAAGAGTATTTAACAGTGGAACTGAAGTCGTTGAACCAGTGACACTACTTCAGGTGTCTGTGGAACGCATACCGTCGATCGGAACACGCTGATGCCTGTTTTTTCGAACTGTCTCGTGAGTGACCTATGTTTAGCAGCGCAGTATCTTTACACCGGCAGTACTTCACATGTGTACCTTTCTTCTCTTTTGCCTTAATATGGTCTATCTCCCTCGATCCGTGAGATTATTTGGAAGCACCTCCTGAACTTTGAATATTTGCATTGGACCTCCAAACACCACAAGCTTATTTTGACCCCTAGACTGCAAAGCTGAGGGTCCATCAATTTTGGTGAGTGGGGTCGCAAGAGGGGAAACAACGCAATTGGATATCCATTTTCATCATTATACTGTATATTGCCGTTGAAAGCATTCAGCACTTTATGAATAGCACTTATCACTTATTTGTTATCTGTTTTCACCTTATTCCGCTAGCGCTGTTATCATTCATATATTTTACTATTAAGGTTTTAGCACCTTTTGCAACAGCTGCTGCGGTCTTTTTGATCACTTATATTTCAATTGACTTTATTTCACTTAGCGCGAGTTTTAGTTTGTATTATATAAAGTCCGTAGTGATCCAAGGTTCCCCGCCAGCGATAGTATCTTGTACCTGGCTTCCCCTGGGTGCTGGGCTGCAGCCGTTTTCACTGGTTGGCATGGAATAACAACACTTGTGCGCAAATGCAGGAGTTCAATCATCCCTGTGCACAGGATCTGTGCCGAAATGTGAACTGAGCTGTGCTTGCGCAGCTCAGTGCACATTCTAAAGAAGGTTGTGAGCAGGCAGGTAGCTTAGATTTATTGCAGAAGAGACATTTTGTTCATTTTTGCAGTATTTGTGTGTGGGCACTGCAGGAATTGTTTATATTGCATGTAATATGCCTGCCTTCTCGTAGTTTTTTAAATGGAGAGTTCCGCTTTAAAGGGAAAGGAACCAGGGAAGTGCCGTCTGACAAGGAGGAGTGCAGCGCTGACAATATGCTGATAAGGTATACACATAATATGTACATACCCCTGGCCCAAAGTATTTATATAAACCCAGGAAAAACAAAATTTAAGCAGTCTTAAACTGGCCACACATTATACCAATTTCTTATTCAATTTCCACTAGATTTATCTTCAACTATGTAGTGCAAGGACCTGCCTCATTGCATAAAAATTAAGTGTTTAGGTTTTGTAACGGCACCCCAAATACGAAAGGGGGTAACGCCGTTTAGATATCTTTCCTCTCCTGGACACAAATTCACTGTCGATCCTCCACAGCCAGACGACCACTTCCCATAGGAATTAATCCTTCTGAAAGAATGAGACGCACTCCTGTATCTTTCTCTGGATAGACTGACTTTATTGCCAAAAACATTGTAACCTTTATACACATCCAATACTGCATTAATCTAAAATGAACAATGGTCCAGCTCCACCCACAACATAACAAGACCCAATACACATTTGACAGTAGGCTAGCTTTTGTCTCCCACTACCCATCTCTTAGAAGGCAACAGCTAATCCCTTTATGTTTAAATAACTATGCATGACCTTTTATATTCACCAGACTGTCTGTTACTTTACAATACACACAAGGACAGACTTAATTTCCCCAATCCACATCACCACAAACAATGAACAGGTCTTTTAGAAGCTGCGATTCATTAGCATTACACTAGGCAGACAGGTGATTGAGGCTGAACACATCAGTATCTCTCAATTAACCTGTTGAGTTCAGAATCAGTAAATAGTCCTTTACAGATATCCTTGGGAATATGGTGGATAAATATTACATTTTAGGTAGTCCAAGATATATTTCTTAATGTCCATGGTTTCCTGGCTCACCCTGTGTCCAAAGTGACCCTCCTGTCACGGGTTTGACCTCCATAATAATAATAATTATTATTTATTATTATTATTTATTTTATTATTATTATTATTTATTATTATTATTATTCAGGATTTATATAGCGCCAACAGTTTACGCAGCGCTTTACAATATAAAAGGGAGACAATACAGTTATAATACAATAAAATACAAGGGGATTAAGAGGGCCCTGCTCAGAAAAGCTTACAATCTAAGAGTGGGGCAGGTGGTACAAAAGGTTGTAACTCTGGGGTATGATCTGATCGAAGTGCTAAAAGATTAGTTGGAGACGTGATGGGCTTCCCTGAAAAGATGAGTTTTCAGGGATCGCCTGAAGGTAGCAAGAGTAGGGGATAGCCGGACAGGTTGAGGTAGCGAGTCCCAGAGGATGGGAGAGGCTCTGGAGAAATCCTGGAGACGAACATAGGAGGAGGAGATGAGAGAGCTTGAGAGTAGGAGGTCTTGGGAGGAGCGGAGAGGATGGTTTGGGTGATTATATGGAGACAAGATTGGTGATGTAGCTCGGGGCAGAGTTGTGAATGGCTTTGTATGTTGTGGTTAGTATTTTGAATTTAATTTGCTGGGCGATTGGCCGCTAGTGTAGGAATTGGAGGAGAGGGTTGGCAGACACTGAGCAGTTGGTAAGGTGGATAAGTCTGCCAGCAGCATTAATGATGGACTGAAGGGGGAATATCTTATTTAAAGGCAAGCCGATGAAAAGGGAATTGCAGTAGTCGAGGCGAGAGATAACAAGGGAGTGAATGAGGAGCTTGGTGGTTTCAGGTGAATTCTACAAACTTTTGACAACGATTGGATTTGAGGCTGAAATGACAAGTCAGAGTCTTGAATTACACCTAGTACCCTGGCGTGAGGGGAGGGACTGATGGTTGCATTGTAGATTTTGATGTAAAAGTCATGGAGGGGGGTACTGGCGGGGGGGATTTTATTAGCTCAGTTTTAGAGAGATTTAGTTTAAGGAAGTGGTGCGACATGCATGCTGATATGTCAGGAAAATTGTGTAATGTATGGCCAGCCTTAGGCTACATTCACCCCGGCAATTAGGGCTGGTGCGAATAGTAGTGTCAGGAATCGGAGATTCCTGCTGTGGCTCCCAGCGGTTAGGTGCAGCCGCCGGCCCTGTTCACTGTAATGACAGGTCATTGACAGCCACAGTTACTCAAGGATCTCTGCACAGCCAGCAATTACTTGCGGTGATTGCTGCTGGATGCACAAAAACTGCATCCAGCAGCGATCATCACAGGTAATCCCTGTATAGCGAATAGCTGCAGCCGCCAGAAACCTGTAGTGAATGGGGCTGACGGGCCGCACCTAACCGCTGGGAGCAGCAGCAGGATTATGTAGTCTAAAGGTCTGAAGGATAAAGGGCATAGGCCTTTATTGGGGGCAAATCCATGTGACTGGACAAATATGGTTTGCATCCATATTTGCTGGGTCTGACCACATGACCACATACAGGCTTGATAGTGCTAAGCGCCCACTATTTAGGCACCCATAGCATATTGTGGCATAGCATAGAGCAGTGGTCTCCGAACTGCGGCCCTTTTGCTTATCTTTTATCTGGTCCTTGAGACATTATTCTTACCACTGACACCAACGATGGGGCATAATTCCTTCCACTGACCACAAAAATGGGACACTATTCCTCCCGCTGACACCAACTATTTATTTCTCCCCCTTTTACCAAAGTTCGGGCATTGTTTACTCCCACTGGGCACAGTCCAAGCCCCCTTAAAGTCTGAAGGACAGTAAACGGACCCTTTTTCTTTAGAAAGTTTGGAGACCCCTGACATTGAGTCTTATGGAAAACGTCCCAACTATCAATCAAATTGATTAAAAATATTTTTGGGGGGGGCGTGACCAACTTCCGGAATGTGAGGACGCTTCTTCACAGAGCTCCGGCCGCATTAGAATCCTGCAATATCCTAACGGACCCCAGACTTGTCCCAGTGCCCCGATACTTACCGGAACCGACGGGAGATAGAACCGAGCACCCAATAATGGTGAAATACGGCCCCAGCGTGGAGCCCACGCCCACGGAGAAGCTGGCTAAATTCGCTCAGGAGGCCTCCCAAAATGGCGCCCGCTCGGAGCGGAGGGCCTCATCTGCTCCGCCGAATCGCAAAGGTGCCGAGGGGGATGGTGAGTGGCCGGACCTGACCGATCCACTGGAGTCTCCCCTGCCTTCTCCCCAGTCTGTTGAGGGGGAGGATGGCTCCGGTACACGCACGGGTGAGCCGACGCTGCTGCAGATAATGGATACCATAAAAAGCTGCCACGCTGCCTTGTCCACACAGATTGACACCATCAGAGTGGACTTTGCCATCCTCAAGGATGATGTGCAGAAGGTACGGCAGAGGGTGACGCAGACCGAGCAGCGCATTAGTGAAATGGAAGACGATCTCAACCCTCTGATGGTGCAGGTGAGAGATATGGCGGCGGACCACAAGTCCCAGGAGGCCAAGTTAGGAGATATCGAAGATAGGCTCAGAAGGAACAATTTGAGGTTCCTGGGATTTCCTGAGGGGTCAGAGGGAAGGGACCCGGAGGGATTCTTACTGACATGGCTCAAGCAGGTCTTCGGAGATGACAGCTTTTCCCACCTGTTTGCCATAGAGAGGGCGCACAGGATCCCTCTGAAAGCACCCCCTCCGGGCAGATTCCCTAGACCACTGATAGCACGCTTCCTATACTTTAAAGATAAGGAAACCATTCTCCGCAAGGCCCGCACTATGCCTGAGCTGCCTTATAACAACAACAGAATTTCCATCTATCCGGACTTCTCGGCGGCCACGCAGAAACAGAGGGCAGCTTTCCAGAGTGTGAAGCAACGCCTGAGGGAGCGCAGTCTACCATACAGCATGCTCTATCCTGCCAAGCTCCGTGTGGTACACGGGGGAAAGACACAGTTCTTCATGTCGCCCAAGGAGGCTAATCGCTGGCTGGAGTCGCTGGGACATGGGTAAGACTCTCTTTTCTATGATACAGGATGCGCTCCACGGAGACCCTGGGGGTGAGCTCCCAGGGGGGGCTGCAATATTGATTTTTCAGACAATTCTGCATGAGATATGGCCCATCCTGAAGCACCATTTATAACTTTTCCCGGTTCAAGAAACCCTACCTGACCCCTATTTAGTTGGAACACTGGTGGAGGTCTACTGTTCACTGCGGTCTGGATTCAGCTCTACATTGAATCAAGTACTTACCCCCTAAATTTTCCTGCCCGGCTGGAGCAGGAAATATACCCCCCTTTAGGGAGACTTTTGTTGTTGAAGTTTGGGGAGGAAGCCTGTGGGATGTTTGGGGCTGCAGGCAGGGTGGGGGGAACGGGTGTTGGGATCCGCCATTGTGGATCCAGGATGGTTCATGTTTTGTCCTTTTTTTTTTTTTTTTTTTTCCTTTTTCCTATTTGCTCTTCTCTGCTTTCATTTTGATCTCCCTCAGTATTTGAATATGCCTTCGAAACCTATAGACCTAAGCCCTCAACAGTACTTGAATGTTATGCATTTAGATCATCCACGTACATGTATGACCCTAGCACATGCTTATTCTGAAGCCACGATGCATGTACCAATACTACTGTTAATGATGTGTGTGTGATCTGTCCGAGCTTGAGAGGTGGACGACTATCGCCACCTACTGGGCCGCAGGTTATTGTGGGTGGATATGCCCTTAGCAGCTGGGATGCAGACCCTTAATTTATTGTCCTGGAACGTACGGGGGCTTAACTCCAAGATTAAAAGAGCGCTGGTGTTTAAATATATCCTGAAACGCAGACCGCATATCATATTTCTCCAGGAAACGCACTTGGTAGGGTCCAGGACATTGGCACTGCATAGGGCCTTTGTGGGGAGGGCTTTCCACTCTGCGTACTCCACCTACGCCAGGGGGGTCTCGATCCTAGTTTGCAAATCCTTACTATTCACAGTTCAATCTGTGAAACTAGACCCAATGGGTAGATTTGTAGCCCTGGTGTTGACTATTAATAACCAACCGTATACCTTTGTTGCAATCTATATACCACCCCCTTTTACAGTAGGGGTGTGGGATGAAATAATGGCGGAGGTGATTCGAGTGGCAGAGGGCCCTGTTGTCCCCCGAAAATGATAGGTTTGGGATGGCGGCCGTGGGGGGGTCCCCGTTGGGAACATGTGTGGCACAATATGATTTGGAGGAGGCATGGAGATGGAAGAACCCAGATACTAGAGCGTACTCATGCTTTTCCTCCACATTTAATACCCTATCCAGGTTGGATATGTGCTTCGTATCCAGGGTACTCCTCCCGAGGGTGGTGGGAGTCCAATATCTACCGAGGGCTGTATCGGACCATTCCCCCCTGCTTATCACTTTTGATATGGAGAGGCCCCGGGGGCATGCTCTCTGGAGGCTGAGCCCCCTCTGGCTTAAGGAGGAATGCTTTGAGAGATCCACCGCCAGGTCCATTAATACTTTCTGGCTAGAGAATAGAGGGGAGGTCCCAGCAGGAACTACATGGGATGCGTTCAAGGCCATGCTTAGGGGAATTATTAGAACAGACATCAAGCGACTCCAATCTGATAGAGAGTGGAAGCTCAGGGACGCAGAACAGGTAGCTGCTGAGGCTGAGATAGACTACATCAAGAATCCTAACCATGCTACTCATAAAAGGTGGAGGGAGAATATGCGACAATTAGATCTGGTTCTGGTAGAAAAAACACAAAAGAAACTGCTTTATCAGGCACAACGGGTATTCGAATTCGGAGATAAGAACAGTAGGCTGATGGCCTATCTAGCACACTCACACCAGGCACCGACCTCTATCCCATGTATATATGATGCACAAATGCATCTTTGTACATCACAAACCGAGATTGCTAAGGCCTTTGTGGACTTTTACTCTGAGCTATATGCTTCGAGAGTTACATACAGTAGGGACGAGGTTCAGGATTATTTGGCTCCAATACCCCTCCTGGAACTCTCAGGGGAGGTGGCGGAGGACTTGGACCTCCCCCTTACAGTGGAGGAAGTGGTCTCGGCAATCGGATCATTAAATACAAATAAGACCCCGGGCCCGGACGGATATCCAGCGGAATGGTACGCCACATTTGCTGGACATCTGGCCCCGGAGCTGCTCAAAATGTATATGGACGCTTATGGAGGGGGGGTGCTTCCTGAGTCTCTGAGAGAGGCACTCATAGTGCTGATCCCTAAGCCGCACAAGGATCATGATCTTTGCGAATCCTATAGACTGATATCCTTAATTAATGTAGATGCGAAAATCCTAGCTAAATTACTGGCCAGACGCCTGAATAAAGTTATTGCTTCAGTTATTCATCGGGATCAGACTGGCTTTATACCTGAAAGGTCGACGGCTATCAACTTGCGTCGTCTGTTCACTATCCTACAATCTGAGGGGCCCACGCCGGATACTCGGGTGGTGCTCTCCCTGGATACGCACAAAGCGTTTGACTCTATCGAATGGCCATACTTGGTGGCGGTCCTTGGGCGGCTGGGGTTTGGCCCGAGATTCATAAAATGGGTCCAGATACTATATGCGGAACCACGGGCAAAGCTCAGGGTCAATAACACCATCACGGAATCGTTCAATATAGCGAGAGGCACTCGGCAGGGCTGCCCATTATCGCCCCTGTTGTTTGCCCTGGCTATAGAACCGCTGGCGGCCCTCCTAAGAGCAGATGCTGGAGTGAAGGGGTGCATGGTTAATGAGCTGGAGGAAAAAACATCCCTCTACGCTGATGACATGTTACTGTATTTGGCTGAGGCAGGGGGATCGTTGACCACTGTTCTGGGCAAAATCTCGGAATTTGGACAATTTTCAGGATTTAAGGTGAACTGGAACAAATCCATTATTTTCCCCTTTAATCCTGAGTATGTCCCGGACCTCCCTCCTGGGGCCCCCCTAAAGATAGTCTCTAAGTTTAGATACCTGGGGGTGGATGTGCAGTTGCCGATCAGTGTATATATAGATAATAACTTAGCGCCTATGAAAGCACGGCTGAGGGACAGTCTCCAAACTTGGGCCAGGCTGCCGCTTGGTCTCCTCGGTCGAATCAATATATTTAAAATGATATACCTACCTAGATTTTTGTACTTGTTCTGGCACGCACCGGTTTATATCCCTAAGAAATGGTTTGCGGGCATTAATAAAATGCTCTCTGTATTTCTCTGGGGCCCTAGGCCGGCTAGAGTCTCATTAGACACACGTTATTTACCTATAAAGGAGGGGGGATTGGCCCTACCAAATTTGCAGTGTTACTACCTAGCAGCCCAACTGACACATGTGCATTGGTGGGGTTTCCCAGACCTGAATATTGCATCTGTGGCAACCCAGGCGGCACAGGTCCACTCGTATGAAGGACTGATTAATGTCCTCTATAGGAACGGACCTTATCCGGTAAAGGGGGCGGGACTACTGAAATTGTCACATAAAATATTCCACATCTGCAATGCTAAGGTGGGGGGATCCAGTTTGGCAACCTCCCCTAATGCTCCTCTGTGGCATAACCCCCAACTCCATGAAATAGCCAAAGTGCCGGACGGTACATGTTGGGCGACTTATGGCATTAAATACGCTCGCCAACTGTTTAGAGAAGGGGTGTTCAGGACCTTCCTGGACTTGAGGACAGAATATGGGATCCCCAATGTGTTTTTTTTTCGTTATCTTCAGCTGCGTCATGCGGCTACGGCTCAATACGGGGGGGGGATAGTGGCGCTCTCCCCCTCCAGTATGGAAAGGGTGGTGACGGAGGGGGATCACTCGCAGCTGATTTCTAGATATTACTTCAGGCTTCTCACATCCTCCTCTCCCAGAATGAGGAAGATGCTGGCACAATGGCAGACGGATATACCGTCCCTCACGGAAGAGAACTGGTCGGGTGTATTGGGTACATTGGTGCCCTCGATGATCTCGGCTAGAGATAAATTGACCCAATTTAACTATCTTCATAGGATATATTATACCCCCAAAAGACTTCATAAAATGGGTAGGAGGGAGTCTGCTGAGTGTCCTCGATGCCATGCGGAGGAAGGAGATTTCTTCCATATGGTGTGGCAGTGCCCCCGAATAGAGAACTTCTGGAAAGAGATACTTACATTTCTAGAGGGTACCCTGGAACTACCAAATATTTACTCCCCGGCCAGATGTCTCTTGGGCGATCTGGAGGAGGAGGATATATCCACCTCACAAAAAACTCTGCTCAGAATCCTGTTTTGTTATGCTAAAAAGGCGGTAGCTATTAAGTGGCGGAGCGCGTCACCCCCCTCTTTGCAGGGTTGGGTGACATTGGTGAATAAGGCCCTACCGATGTATAAAATTACTTATATGGCGAGAGGGTGCCCTAAAAAATTTGAGAAAGTGTGGGCGGGATGGTTGGATAGAGTCTCGGGAGAGGTGGAGGTGTAATAGTAGTACATAATTAGGGTTTGGCGGAGGATAACTGGGGAAATGAAGGATAGGAAAGACTATGTTGTAAAGTGGGAGTCATAACTCTTCCAGTGTTATCCCTGTAGTTTTACAAGAATTTCAGGAAAAAGGGAAAGACCTTTTTGTTTTTGTTTTTGTTTTCTTTTTGTAGTTCGATTTTTGTAATACAATTAGCTCATTTATGTTTGGACAGTGATGTTAATATAAAAGCTTTTCCTGTTATCCGGGGGAGGGGAGGAGGAGGAGGGAGGAGGGGCGAAGGAGGGAAGAGGAGAGAGGGGAGAAGAGAGAAAGTAGGGATAAGGAAAGGAAAAGAGACATGATTTGATTATAAGATGCTGAATATGTTGACATACGCACAACATAATGTATGAAAATGTGTACTGTATTATGACACTGTATGCTAATGATGATATGTACAATAAAAATTTACCCTTTAAAAAAAAAAAAAAATTTTTGGAAGCATTTATATTTTTTAAACTATCAAAAAGTCCACATATAACAGAATTTCATTGTTCAAGATTACATCCATTTTAAGGGGTTTATAAACCCTTGAGGTTTTTCACCTTAAAGTGGATGTAAATCCCCAATTTTTTTTTTAAATTAAGACTCATATCTGTTACAGCAGAGGATGTCATTTCATCTGTGCCCAGTCTTTCCACGAAAAGTTAAAGGAGTAAAGGCAGAAGGTTTTTTATCTTAACGCATTTTATGCATTAAGATAAAAAACCTTCTGTGTGTAGCAGCCTCCCCAGCACCCCCCAATTACCTACCTGAGCCCCATCTCTCTCCAGCAATGTCCACGATCCCCTCAGCCATCCAGTACACTTCTCCTGATTGTCTGAGACAGAGCAGCGGTGCCATTGGCTCCTGTAGCTGTCAATCAGTCAGTCAGCCAATCAGGGGAGAGAGGGGAAGGGGCCAGGTTGGGGCTCCGTGTCTGAATGGATACACAGAACTCTGACTCAGCTTGGGTGCCCCTGTAGCAAACTGCTGGCTGAGGGGGCACTCAAAGGAAGGAGCAGCAAAGAGGGAGAAGAGGAGGATCCGGGCTGCTCTGCGCAAAACCGCACAGAGGAGGTAAGTATAACATGTTTGTTGTTTTAAAAAAAAAAAAAAAAACGGGCCTTTACAATCACTTTAATCCAGCTCTGAGCAATCCTCTCTCTTTTTTTTAGTTTTTTTTATATTAATTAATCTTTATTTTCTTTACCATAACATTTACAATAACAAAACATCAGACATATACACAAACATAACAAACATTAAGCATATATAATTAGATTTTGAGAGGCGGGTCTCCCTGTAATAAAATAAATAAATAAATTAAACCCCTCCATTTCTTTTCCTTTTTTTTTTTTTTTTTTTCCCTTCCCTCTTTCCATTTCCTTTACTTTCCCTTTCAATAATTTTAATCACAAAATCGTGAAAAAGTGTAGGCGAGATATTATCTTTTCTCCTTCGGGAAAAATTCCCTATATTTCTTCTATGTGTTTTTTGTGTTCTCTATATGTACCCCCTTTTATTTCCCTCCTTTTCCCTTACCCCTTCCCTTTTTTATGCCCTTCCCTCCTCTTACTATCCTCCCGAAAGGGAGGATAAGGGGTGGGGGGGGTGTGTCGTGATAAATGAAATGTGTTATATAAGGGGGATTTGTTGTCCCCTTCTACTAATGTGTTCATCTACATTCCTTATTTCATTAGTGTTTATTTTATACTCCATGACTGAGCAATCCTCTTATTTTTCCTCAGTAAGATATAAAAACCGAGAAATGGGTGTCTGTTCTTCCCCCTTGCTGTGAGTGACAGCTGATTTCCTTATCTCATGCGCTAGTGTGAGAGAGGCATTCTGTGTACTTCACATCCCCCTCCTCCTTTCTTCTCCAACTCTCCCAGGATTGGCTGCTCCACACCTCAGCATGATTGGGCAGTCATCTGGTGACTTTCCTGGGTTTTGACTTGATGTTGGTGATCATGGGGCATAATCCACGAGCCCAGCAGAAATTCAGTGTAAGCAATATCGATGCCTAGCCAGGGGGAGTGTATGGTGGGCGGGAGTCTACTGACATCAAGACTCCACCCACCGAGCCCTGGACAACAGACCCGCCCACAGAATCTGGAGTATTGCAGGGCTCCAAATGGCTAAAGGGGATATTTAACAGGTAAGGATACATGCAGGAGGCATGTATATCCTTCTAGATCAGCACTATGGAAGTAACTTAGAAATGATGAGAGCGGGCTTACACACACTTTAATGCATTCTATGCATTAAGGTGAAAAACCTCCTGTGATGCAGCAGCCCCCCAGAGCCCCCCTTTTACTTGCCTGAACCCGATCTTTCCAGCGACGGGGACGAGCACACCAGCCGGTGTCTTGGGTCCTGATTGGATGGATTGATAGCAGGGCAGCCATTGGCTGCTGTCAATCAAATCCAATAATGTGGGAGCTGGGGGGCGAGGCGGAGTCCTGCTGTCTGTGTCAATGGACGCAGCAGCAGGACACTGGAGCGCGCCCGCACGAGTGCCCAGAGGGAGAGCGACTCTCCAACGGGGCACTCAAGAAGAGGAGGATCCAGGAGCGCCGCTGAGGGACCCCAGAAGAGGAGGATCGGGGGCACTGAGGTTATGTATCCTTTAAGGTTGTGCTATAGACCTCTCACCAAAGTGACTTCTATTTTAGACCCTGAGCAGGTGTTTGTGTGAATGTCCTGGACACAGTCTTCTGCAGTGTGCCTCCTAAAGCTGTGTGTGGCTATTCTTCCCTGGCTGTGATTGGCGTCTCCTGCGTGTCTTCTGCTTCTGGTTCAGATAACTAGTGGAAGAATTGAGAGCTATGCAGAGACAGAGGATCATTGTCACAGCACGGCTGAAGGCAGTTCACATATACATGTGATGAGCAATGCTGCTGTCACCAGACAAGACGTGTTTCCTTATGTAATGAATCAGATCACTGATATTAAATGGAAAGTTTGCACGTGGGCTACTTGGGGAAACGGCATTAAGAGCCTGGTAAATCTAATTATAACTTGGTTGATGTGAAAGAACCATCAATGACATTCACAGATGCGGCTGAAATCTTCTCTGGAGATTTTTAGAGCTGATTATGGTTGAGAAGATTTTTAGGGGGGATACTTTCTTGCACACAGCTGAATTCCTGTAAAGTTGGCTATAGGTGGTATAAATTTTGTCTGGGTTTTGTCAGGCTTTTCCCCTGCAAGCTCCACCCCGAACGATTAAAAATCAAATTGGATGGAAAATTTACATTCGAACAACGAGTGAATCTTATCCCATGCAGTGACTATTTGGCAGCACCATTGTAATCGGGTAGCCTTGGGTGCAGCAGCTGCCTGAATACAATATACAGCAGTGAAGATTCCTCCGCCAACACTGTTTTGCGTGGATGGGGGAATTAATTGATTTCTCACTTGTTCAACCTGTTGGAGAGAAAATAGAGCCATGTATAGCTACCCCAAAGTGGTTCTAAAGTCAAAAGTTTTTTTTACCTTAAAGTGTTACTAAACTCTAGACCCTGCATTCGCTATCTCTGATCTCCCACAGTACACAGAACATGGACATGCAATTACTTTAGTAAATATAAACTGCTAAATAACTTTTTCTCATCAGCAGTAAAGAGCAATCTTGTGACTTCTATTAGTTCCTGGTTAAAGCTCATAGGAGGAGTTTTCATACTGCACTGAGCTGTCCTATCAGGATCCAGGACCCCTGACCCTCTGTCTGGACAGTGCTGATTGGCCCTGCACTCTCCCAAGAAAAGAAAAAACTCACTAGCAGTACACACCAAACTGAGCATGTCAGAGTGACTCCAAAGGCTCTGTACTATCCAGACTTGTTCTGGAGTCAGTGGAAGAAAAGAAGGATCTGTGCATACAGCATCAAACTGCCTTTTTACACAATGCAGAGGATTAACCAGGGAGTATAACAAGCATGCTTTACTGCATATACACACTGATTTTACTGTTGTGGGTTTAGTAACACTGATTATGCAGTGGTAATGCATTAGCTGCATTAAGGTAAAAAAAACTTCCATTTGTTCCCCCCCCCCCACTACCTAAATACCTACCTGAGTCCTCTGTCGATCCAGCACTGTGCCCATCTGCAGCAGCTGCTCTCTCCACTCCTGGTTTCACAGGACAGACTGAGAGCAGCAGGAGCCATTGGCCGTTGTCAGTCAAATCCAGTGAGATGGAAGCAGGGGATGTGGCTGAGCTGGGCTGTGTGTCTATGGATGCACACTGCCCAGCTAGGGAGCGCCATCACATCTGTGCCCCCCCCCATAGCACATGGCTTGTTATGGGGGCACATGCGGGAGAGGAGGAACAAGATTGCCAGCGGGGGACCCCATAAGAGGAACTGCTCTGTGCAATATCCTTATTGTAAGTATAGACCTCATTTTTATTTTGGGGGGGGGGGGAAATATATACAAGGCTTTAGTATGATTTTAAGTTGAAGCTTTTCTCAGGGATTTACCATACTTCCCCCAATCCATTATGCAGCCCCCCCCCCCCCCCCCAAACCAAATCACTATGTTAGTGGAAAGATAATGTATTTTAAATCTGAAAATACTCTCTTGAATTGGTGGTCATGTAATACCCCAGGTCCTGAGTATTCTTTCTTTCTGTAGCAAAGTGAGAGGGTACTACTTAACGTTTCCATATTACTACCTAGGATAACACGCACACTACAGATGGGTTGTCCAGCAGGCAGGGTCCTCTCATCCTGCAGAACTGCAGCAATGTGATGATGTCATGACAAGAGGACCAGTTTGAGTGGGCACACTGTGTGCAGTGCTGGTTCAGGTAAGTAAAAAAGGGGGTTCTTAACCAGTTGCCAACCAGCCGCCGTCGTTAGACGGTGGCAGGTTGGCTCCCCTGTGTGAATCGCTGTAGCTGTACGACAGCCGCTTTAAGGGGTATAGGGGCGTGTGCGTGCCCGGCAGCCGCAATGTCCACCCCGCACCCGCGATCGCTCCTGACAGAGCCAGGACGTGTGTGTGTGTGTGTGTGTGTATAAACACACAAATCCCGGTTCTGTCAGGGGAGTAGAGACAGATCGCGTGTTCCTAGTATTTAGGAACAGCGATCGGTCTCCTCCCCCAGTCAGTCTCATCCCCCCCCACAGTTATAACACACACTGAGGGAACACATTTAACCTCTTGATTGCCCCTTAGTGTTAACCTCTTCCCTGCATGTGACATTTATACAGTAATCAGTGGCTATTTTTAGCTCTGATCGCTGTATAAATGTCAATAGTCCCAAATGTCTGATATGTCTGCCGCAATGTCGCAGTCCCGCTAAAAATCACAGAACGCCGCCATTACTAGTAAAAAAAATTAATATTAAAAACGCCCATTTTGTAGATGCTGTAACTTTTTTTTTTTTTTCACCAAAACTATATAGAAGAATACATATCGGCCTGGCCTAAACTGAAGAAGAAATTCGTTTTTTTTTTTGGATATTTATTATAGCAAAAAGTTCAAAATATTGTTTTTTCAAAATTGTCGCTCCTTTTTTTGTTTTTAGCGCAAAAAATAAAAACCGCAGAGGCTATTAAATACCACCAAACGAAAGCTCTATTTGTGGAAAAAAAGGACATAAATTGTGTTTGGGTACCACGATGCACGACCGTGCAATTGTTAGTTAAAGCAACACAGTGCTGTATCGTAAAAAATGGCCTGCTCATTAAGGGGGCAAATTCTTCCGGTGCTGAAGTGGTTAATGAAAAAATTGCTAAATGGGCAGCGGGGTGGCTAAGTGGCTAGGATTGTCAGGTCAAATCCCAACTACAACACTACCTGCCTGGAGTTTGCATGTTCTCCCTGTGCCTGTGTGGGTTTCCTCTGGGTACTCCGGTTTCCTCCCACACTCCAAAGACATGTGGGTAGGATAATTGGCTTCTGTCTAAATTGATCCTAGTATGTGTATGTATGAATGTGCGTTAGGGACCTTTTTAGACTGTAAGCTCCTTGAGGGTAGAGACTGATGTGAATGTACAATATACTGTATATGTGCAAAGCCATCTGTACATTGATGGCGCTGTATAAGAACCTGTAATAAATAAATAGGTAATAGGTAAGCATGGAAGGGGAGATAAGTTTGCCCAGAGATGAGCTTCCATTGGAAGACACTGCAGTATGCCTTTTTCTATCCTAAAATAAACAATAGCAAGGAACAGACTGTTACATTTAGCTGAAGAGCATATTTTAAAGCACAGATATTTATATATCGCTGACAAATGACGCATCGCTTTACATACTCAACATTATCAGTCCCTGTCCTCCAAGATGTTTACAGACAAGGTGTTTACTCAGGGGAAACCTGTGCAAGCACAAGAGAACATGCAAACTCCATGCAGATATTGTCCTGGCTGGTATTCAAGCCAAGGACCCTGGTGCTGCAAGGCAGAAGTTCCTGACATTTGTTGCTTACAAGTTAAAATCAGTACTTTTTGCTAGAAAATTACTTGGAACTCCAAAACATATTATAAAATATTTAGCAGAGATCTTAAAGAATAAAATGACAGTGGTTGAAATATTTTATGTCGCACTGTATTTGTGCAGCGGTCTTTTAAACAATGAATTAAAAAAATTAAATAAACAGTAAAGTTGGCCCAATTTTTTGGTATAATGAGAAAGATGATGTTACGCCGAGTAAATAGATACCTAACATGTCACGCTCTAAAATTGTGCACACTTGTGGAAATGGCGACAAACTAGGATACTTAAAAATCTCCATAGGCAAAGTTTTTTTTTTTACAAATTTTTAACGGTTACCTGTTTAGAGTTACAGAGAAGGTCTTGTGCTTGAATTATTGCTCTCCCTCCAACGATCGCGGCGATACCTCACATGTGTGATTTTGAACACTGTTTACATTTTTCTTTGGTGTGCGAGCACCGAGGGATGGGGCGCTTTTAAAAACTTTTTTTTTTTTTTTTTTTTTTTACACTGTCCCTTTTAAAAAAATTATAATTCTGTTCACTTTTATTGCTATCACAAGGAATGTAAACATCCCTTGTGACAGTAATAGTCAGTGACAGGTACTCTTTATGGAGGGATCTGGGGTCTAAAAGACCCCAAACCCCTTCTCTGCACTTTAAAGTATTCAAAAAGCCAAAACATTTTTAAACGGGTGCTGTTAGCTGCCGAGTAAACCGGAAGTGATGTTATGACGCCGTTTCTTGGGTTACTTCATCTGAGACTCGATCAAAGTCGGTTCCGGCTTTGTTTGGGACTCCGGCCAGCCGGCGGACGTGCCGGATGGTTGCTCGGGTCTCCCGGTGGTACGGGAGACCCTGGCGGAGAGGGGCGGGACGTTCCCTCCAGCTGCTTGTAATAACAGCTAAGCGGCTGCTTAGCCGCATTGGTTGTCATTACAAGAAAGCCGACCGTCGGCTCTAAAAAAAACGGTATCGGGGTAATGCCTGCAGCTGCAGGCATCACCCTTGTACAACCACTTAAACAAAATGGCATACAGGTACGTCATTTTGCGGGAAGTAGTTAACCTGTTGCCGACCAGCCGCCGTCGTATGGCGGCATGTTGGCACGGCTGCGCAAACCGCCGTAGGTGTAGTCGGCCGCTTTAGGAGCTGTGGGAGGCGTGCGCAACGCCGGAGCCGATGCACGTGGCCGGCGGCCCCGGTATCCGCCGGCCACCCATGATCGCTCCACAGAGAGCCAGAATGGGGATCAGTCAATGTACCCAGGCAAATCTCCGTTCTGTCAGGGAAGTAGAGAGAGAGATCTGCTGTTCCTAGTGATCAGAAACGGCGATCTCTCTCCTCCTCCCAGTCAGTCTCCTCCCCCTCACAGAAACACCTCCTAGGGAACACATTTAACCCCTTTCTCTCCCCCTAGTGTTAACCCCTTCCCTGCCGGTGACATTTACACAGAAATCGGTGCATTTTTATAGCACCGATCGCTGTATAAAATGTCAATAGTCCTAAAAAGTGTCCGATCTGTCCGCCGCAATCCCGCTAAAAATTGCTGATCACCGCCATTACTAGTAAATAAATAAATAAATAAAAATGCAATAACTATATCTCCTATTTTGTAGACTCTCTATAACTTTTGCGCAAACCAATCAATATACACTTATTGCGATTTTTTTTTTTTTTTTTTACCAAAAATATGTAGAATACATATTGGCCTATACTGATGAAGTAATTTTTTTGGGGGGGATATTTATTATAGCAAAAAGGCAAAGTTTGTATAAAAATTATACTCATGTTTTTTAATTCAGTTTTGTAATAAAAAAAATCAAAAAACATTTAGACAACACCCTATTGTTGGACAAGGTCAACAGATACCCAATAATACAAACCTAAAGGTTGGATCCTAATATATAAGGTAAACTCGTAATATGTACGATTGTATTAATGGAAAGATATGATCCAGCACCGCCTCCACGCTTGCTTGTCAATGCGTTTTTGCAATTTAGTAGCTTCCTCAGGACATACTGGGTAGATGCTGATGTGCCTTGAATCAAGTATAGGGGGACACCACACATCAGACTGCAACTCTAAAGCAATCCGGCCGGGGACCAAGTTCAGACATTAAAGATGATCAATATATATGTATATGTGACCCCTCCGTGTAGGGAAGTTGACAGGAAGACGTGTGCAACCTCCACAGACACTACAATCACAGGTAAATCAGGTACGTATTGATTATATAAACAGTATTTAACGTGTGACCAAAAAGAAAGAAGACCACAAGGTTTCAGCCAAAAACCAGAAACAAGTACCAAGGTATCATGTGGATCTCTCTCTAGAGTGGTGTTCATATGGTAATCAGCAATTGGAGTTATCACTTCATCAATGGATAAAGGAATCTCTCATCAGGACAAGGAATGTTCCTCGTTTTAGGGGCTTGCCGGTAGAACCTGGACCATACACCCTCAATGGGGTAAAACCGCCTTCTTTCCATGGTCTAGAAGCACAGGTGTTCCTGCAGCTTGTCCTTGTTCAGTTTTGTAATAGAGTATAATTTTTATATAAACTTTGCCTCATGATGTACCTACAAAGTTTGCTTTTTCTTTGAAAGTTGTTCTCCTTACACACAGGGGCGTTGCTAGGTGGCAAAAAGACCAGGGACTTCAGCCCGAAGTCCATGGGGGGTGGGGGGGGGGGGGGGTGTGTGTATGTGGCACAGGCTTTTTTTTTTGGGCGGTGGGGTTGTGTGGCGCGGGGGGTAAGCTCACTTGCTGGTTGGTGCCTGACTTACCAGTGCCCATCAATGCTGACCACTAAACTCACCTGCCTGACACACTGACCCTTATCCTGACCTACCTGACATATATACTCCTGACCTATCTACCTGACATGCATACACCGACGGTAGTGACATACACTGACCTACCTGACCAGGAGACAGACTTCATGTGTCCTGCAGCAGCTCAGCTGTGGTGTGCGGCGTGCCCAATGCCCATCATCACAGCCAAAGGAATGGTGAGCCGAGCGGGGATGTGGCGCAGCGGCCGCATTGTAATTCCCACCTTCTGGAGCCTGCAGCGCCTATGATGGGCGTCCCGCGGTCCTGGCATTGGACCAGTGGGACGTCCATCATAAGCGCTGCAGGCTCCAGAAGGCAGGACCTGCTATGTCACTCGGCGGTGCTCGGCATCAGACCGATCCCAGCTCGGAATAGAATGCTGCATGCCTTAGACCCGGGGCTTTTCGGGGACACATTCGGTGCTCCAGCCCCCCTCCCGACGCCCCTGCTTACACATATCTATTGGATGTTGGCATAGTGGGGGTCCTCCCTTTCTATTCTAGCAAAAAGTAAAAAATTTGTCTTTCGTCCATGGACGGACACAGCTCCTTTTTATTCTTGACAGTAGGGTTATATGCCGTCTATTAGGAGAGGACTAGGCAGACATGTTAAACCGTTAAAAACATGTAACTACAGCAAAGCTGAACAGTACCACCCAGGGTTATAACTCCTCACCCTGCACTCAACAGCTCAGTTTTTTTCTGCCTAGCATAGGAGAAGGACCTGGCTCCCTATGGGGACCACTGGTCCTGGAGATTTAAAAAAAAAAATTCTACTTTTTTGATCCTGAGATCTACTATCAACTGCCGGCTGGGTGACAGGCTGGATAATATAGATCCTTGTAGTCTCCCCAGTCCAGCCATCGAGTGTGAGCAGACCTTTCGCTACACGCTGGGTCGGCCACGACATATCCCGTTTGCTCCAGCGGTGGCCGGTGAGCTATTTGCTCCAGGGCACACATATGACCGGGCTACAGCTGTTCGAGTCACAGTGGGCCGTGGCCGACAGCCACTCCGTACTGCTCGGGCGATGGGTCTGTCCGGAATGCGTCCAGCAGTCCTCGCAGGACGGGAAAGTAGGGTTCCACCTGTTTCGGCAGGATGGAACAGCTGGGCATTCCTGGGGAGGTCGACTAGGGGGTCTCTCACTCTCCCTTTCTTCTTTCCCTGTCCCTTCCCTCCTCCTCATGCATCTGGCTGGGCCTGCTGTGTACCTGACTGGGGTAGGGTGACCAGACATCCCCGGTTTCCGGGGACAGTCCCCGGATTAAGGACACTGTCCCCGGCCCAAGTCTGTCCCCGGTTTTGTCCCCGTATTGGATTTGAACAGGGGCCGGGGAAATTTCAAAGACAGTCAGTGCAGAATACAAAAAAAAAAAACTGAATTGCACACCCCCGCTCTGCTGCTCCTACTAGCTTAGGGGGGTGTATTTTTTCCCATTGTCTGTGCCCCTTTCTGATGATCATGTGCTGGTCGGACCGGAGGGAATATTTCTTACGTTTCGGGTGCATGCCCGTTCCGCTCCCGCTTGCATGTTCTTCTGCCTTGGCTCAAGTCCTGGCCAGCCGTCTGGCTATCTCCTAGCCTTCCCTGGCGGAGTGATCTTCCTCTGCTCTCCACCCAGTAGTAGCCGGGGCCCGGAGAGTAAGACTTGACAGGCTTGACAGGCTGTGAGGCGGGCGACGGTGGCGACGGGCAGAGATTTGCTGATTGCCGCCATTACTAGTAAAAAATAAATACGTCCCCGGATTTCGTTTTAAAAATCTGGTCATCTTAGACTGGGGGCTCTAGGTCCCAGCTAGGGGCTGCGCTGGGTGTCCTAGGTCTGCTCTCTGTGGTGGGGTGTTGTCTGTCTTCCATGTGTGGGGGGCCTCTGCGCGGAGGCCCAGCGTGTTCGCGGCTTTTTCTTTACCTCAGAAGTGATCCGGCGGCCATTTTGGGTGAGCCGGCGCCATTTTGGGTGAGCCGGCGCCATTTTCTTGTAGCCGTGCTGCAATACAGCTGGCGGCCATTTTCTTGTAGCTCTTTTTTTTTTTTTTTTCCTGAAGCGGCCATTTTCCTGTGTTTTTTGCTTAGTTTTGGCCTCTAGTGCTGGAAATGTCTTTCTGAACGGTGTGAACAGCACAGAACACCTCGGATGCAGGAGAGCACCTCAGCACAGGCTGTGCAGGAGAGAGAGCGGACCGCAGTGCTGTGCAGTACTTGGGTCAGGGTGGTGAGTACTCTGGGGGGCCCCTCGGTCTGTAGCAGCTAGGAGGGTGGACCTTTTATGTACCTTGCCTTTAGTCCCTAAGTTAAGGTGACCAGATTTTTAAAATGAAATCCGGGGACATTTTTTTCTTTTTACTAGTAATGGCGGCAATCAGCGACTCTCTGCCCGCCGCCTCACAGCCTGTCAAGTCTTACTCTCCGGGCCCCGGCTACTACTGGGTGGGCAGAGGAGGAAGATCACTCCACCAGGGAAGGCAAGGAGATAAGCAGGCAGGCAGCTGGCCAAGACATGAGCCAAGGCAGAAGAACATGCGAGCGGAGCTAAATTGGCATGCGCCCGAAACTTAAGGAATATTCACTCCGCTCCGATCAGCACATGATCATCAGAAAGGGGCACAGATAATGGAAAAAAATGTGTAATTCAGATTTTTTTTTTTTAATTCTGCACTGACTGTCTTTGAAATTGCCCCAGCCCCTGTTCAAATCCAATCCGGGGACAAAACCGGGGACAGATTTGGTCCGGGGACAGTGTCCTCAATCCGGGGACTGTCCCCTGAAACTGGGGATGTCTGGTCACCCTACCCTAAGTGGCTGTCAGGTGAGTGTGGGTCAGCATGGCATCAGAAGCCGGCGCTTCTTCCCCAGACATCCCTGTGGTAGCAACCGGTGCACCTGCGGTACCTATGGACGCTTTGTCGGCGGTCCTGGAATCATTTGTTGCCAGGGTGGAGGCGGTGTGCGGGCGAAAGGGGGGTAAACGCCCCCTCCCCCCACCATCTTCTGGGGAAAGCTCTGATTCAGACTCGTGCCTGGCTGTGGCACACGGCCCCTGTTCTGACGTGTCAGAGGATGCGGACCAGGACCATTCGGACAGTGAGGAAGACTCTGTGTCCGAGCCAGCGCAGGAGAAAGCGCTTGTAGGAGCACTTATCACTGCAGTGCGGGAGACCCTAAAATTGGAAGATACGGCGGGGGCATCTACTGAGGCGTCGGTCCCTTTTGGGTCCCACAAGCCGGCCCGCATTGCTAAGGTGTTTCCCTACCTAACTTATTTTGATAAGTTTATATATAAAGAATTGAACGACCGCAGAGTTACCCCTTTGAGGAAAGTTTCCTAAAAAAAAAAATGGACATCTCCCCCGATTGTGGACCCCCCCAGTATCCAGGGTTAAACGAGGTAACCACGATTCGGGTAGAGGGGACCCCTGCCTTTAAGGACCCTGCAGACAGAAGGGCCGTGGCGGTGGCCCGGTCCATGTTCACGGTGGTGGGGTCAGCATTACGGCCTGTATTGGCCACGGCCCTGGTGTCAGACACTAACAGAATGGGCAAAATTGTTGCACCACGAGTTGGTAGAGCAACAGGCTTCCCTGGTCTGCGTGGAACTGGCTGACCAGTTGGTGCATGGCCTTAAGTATGTCTGCGATGCGGCCTTAGATACAGCTCCCTTGCTTTCCGAAGCCTCAGTGTCTGCTGTGGTGCTCCGTCGCCTGATTTGGCTAAAATGCTGGTCCGCGGACCAGACTTCCAAGAAAGCTCTGGCGGATTTGCCCTTCCAGGGAGAGAGGCTATTTGGAACCTCGCTGGATTACATTATTAAGAATGTCACTGGGGGTAAGAGCACACTGCTCCCACAATCCAGAAAAGGTAAGGAGCTGCGCCGTAGGCCAGGGCCCTCCTTTTCCACTCCAGAAGTGTTTTTTTCGGCAGTCCGGGCCCGCAGGTAAGCGTTCCCAGGCCGATAAAGGGCCAGCTGAGGGACAAAAGCGTCCCAGGTTTCACAAGCCAGCATGAATGTTTGCCCCCGCCCGACTCTCGGGTGGGGGGGTCGGCTTCGCGAGTTTGCAGCTCGGTGGGCCCCCCTGCTTTCCGACCAGTGGGTTTGCAAAGTGGTTTCATCAGGGTTCAAGATAGTTTCTTGTCCACCAAACAGATTTTTTTCCCTCAAACCTTCATCTTCTTCCGGCTCGCCAGAACGCCCTGTTTGGGGCAGTGCAGGACCTGCTGATGTGCGGGGTAATAGTACCTGTGCCGCTGCCGGAAAGGTTTCAGGGATTCTACTCCAATCTGTTTGTAGTCCCAAATAAGGATGGGGTCCGTCCAATCCTGGACCTCAAGGCCCTCAACTCCTTTGTAAAAGTACGAAGGTTCAGGATTGAATCAGTTCGCTCTGTGATCGCTGCACTCCATCCGGGGGATTTTCTGGCGTCCTTGGACATCAAGGACGCATACTTTCATGTCCCCATATATGTCAGGCATCAGAGATTTCTGCGTTTTGCAGTCGGGGACGATCACTACCAGTTTGTAGCTCTTCCTTTTGGCCTGGCGTCGGCACCAAGGGTTTTCGCCAAGGTGCTCGCCCCGATTCTAGCTTTGCTGAGACAGCGAGGAATCGCTATCGTGGGCTACCTGGACGACCTCCTTCTGAGAGCAGCTTCAGACTCAGAATTCGAGGAGGATGTGGCGATTGCCAGTCAGACCCTTCAAGAATTTGGTTAGGTACTGAACCTCCAGAAGTCGGTGTTGCTGCCGACTCCACGCCTGGAATACCTGGGCTTGATCCTGGGCTCCTTGGAGGCAAAGGTTTTTCTCCCTTTGGAAAAACTGAAGACTCTTCGGACTGCGGTGGCATCCCGCAGGTGGTCGTCACTGCGCTTTTGCATGCGAGTCCTGGGTCTCATGGTAGCCACCTTCGAGGTGGTACCGTATGCTCAATTCCACACTCAAATTTTGCAGAAGGAGATCCTGTCCAAATGGGACAAATCTCTGTTGTCCCTGGATTCTCAAATCCGGGTGAGCCAGCTAGCCAGGGCTTCCCTGGTATGGTGGCTGAGATCTCCAGCCCTTCAGTCCGGGAAGTCGTTCCTTCCTTTACACTGGACGGTGATCACGACGGACGCCAGCCTGACCGGTTGGGGCGGAGTTTGGGACGTACAGTCGACACAGGGTCGCTGGACGCAGGAAGAATCACGCCTGCCGATCAATGTGCTGGAACTTCGGAGGATCAGGCAGTGCCTCTCCACATGGTCAGAGGCTGCAGGGACGTCCAGTCAGGATCCAGTCGGACAACGCCACGGCAGTGGCGTATGTCAACCATCAAGGAGGAACAAGAAGCTCGGCTGCAGCATTGGAGGTCGCTCACATCCTGAGGTGGGCAGAGCGGAGCGTGCCGGCTCTATCGGCCGGGTGTAGAAAACTGGCAACTGGACTACCTAAGTCGCCAGATGCTGGACCAAGGAGAATGGTCGCTACACCTGGATGTGTTTCAACTCCTTTGCCTGAGATGGGGCACACCAGACGTGAATCTCCTGGCTTCTCGACTCAATCGGAAGGTATTGAGGTTTGTGGCCAGGTCCAAAGATCCCTGGGTGGACGCAACAGACGCGTTGGTGGCTTCGTGGGGACAGTATCGGCTGATTTATTAATAAATACTAAAGCGTTAAAATGGTGCAAACCATATTACAAATATAAATAAGTGGTATGAAAAAACCTTAAGATAACCAAATGATAAAAGCTGCAATCAATCAATGTGTCTGATACCATATAAGTGAATATTAAATGTGATATTGATGCGCTGTAAAATCAACCCTAGGTAAATAAAACCGTAACCAAAATAAATATAATTGTGACCAAAGTGCAAATTATTGTGCAAACCTGCATAAATATGTGCAAAGTGCAAAAACAATTATGCAATATAAAGTGTTCAGAGGAACCCTGATGGGTACAGTTCAGTGCAAAACAGCCTCAAAGAAAACACTCCTGATATTACTCCTCCGCACCAACTCCGTGGAATATAAACACATGCAGTATTGGAGTCCTATAAAAAGACCAACTAAAGCACTCCTTTACTCCGTCCCTTTTTATCCAGCTGATCACAGACCGGGGTGGCTGTTTAATTTTCTGACTTGAGCAGTCTCAGCGGTGAGCTCACAACGAATGAACCATAAAGGAAAAAAGAAAAACACCCATTGCGCAATACTGTATACCTGGAGGCAATGATGTTTACATAAGGCGCTCTCACTCACGTGACCAAAAATAAGTTTTTGCATAGATAGCCACAGTTCAGCTCAGTACGAGCTCTTTCATTCACTGCTCCGGCTTCCGACTCCTCAGAATGCCGCTGGTAGCGTGACTAGGCTCCTCCCCCTACGCGTTACATCACACGTCACGTGACTTAGTCATGTTTTCTTTGAGGCTGTTTTGCACTGAACTGTACCCATCGGGGTTCCTCTGAACACTTTATATTGCATAATTGTTTTTGCACTTTGCACATATTTATGCAGGTTTGCACATTCATTTGCAGTTTGCACTTTGGTCACAATTACATTTATTTTGGTTACGGTTTTATTTACCTAGGGTTGATTTTACAGCGCATCAATATCACATTTAATATCGGCTGATTTATGCCTTCCCCCCCGCTAAAACATCTTCCTTGTCTGCTTCGCAGAGTGGAGACTGAGGGGATTCCGGTGTTTCTAATTGCCCCAGATTGGCCTCCGCGTCCTTGGTAAGCCGACCTAGTACGCCTGGTGGCGGATGTTCCTTGGCCACTGCGAGAGGACCTTCTGTCGCAAGGTCCCATACTTCATCCTGCTTTACAGTCACTGGCTTTAACGGCATTCGGGTACTAAGGGACTGATGCCTGTCGGATTCAGTAATTTCCACCATGCTGAGGGCACGGAAGTCATCTTCTCGGAAGATCTATCATCGCACGTGGAAGGCCTACATCTCTGTGTGAGGAGATTGAGTGGCGTCCACTGACTTATTCGGTTTCCAGGATCCTGCTGTTCTTACAGCGTGGAGTGGATCAAAAACTTGCCCTAAGCACCATTAAGGGACAGATTTCAGCCTTGGCTGTTTTCTTTCAACGACCCTTGGCGGCTCTTTCACTGGTGTGAGTATGTTTGTGCAAGGGGTTCGACATGTGGCTCCTCCGATTCAACCACCACTGCCTCCATGGGATTTGAATCTGGTGCTTCAGAAACCTCAGTTTGAGAACATCAGAGAGATTCCCATTTTGAAACTCTCTCAGAAAGTTGCCTTTCTGGTGGCTATTACATCGGTCAGGAGGGTTTCTGAATTGGCGGCCTTGTCCTGCAAATCTCCCTACTTGATCCTCCAAGGATAAAGCGGTGCTACGCCCGCAGCCTTCGTTTCTTCCGAAGGTTGTTTCGGCTTTCCATCTAAATGAGGACATTGTGCTTCCATCCTTGTGTCCTCGGCCGTCGCATCCCAAAGAGGTTGCGTTGCATTCCATGGATGTGGTCCGAGCTCTGCGAGTGTATCTGTCTGCTACGGCTCAGTTTTGGAGGTCAGACTCACTGTTTGTGTCGGTGGTTGGTCCTAAGAAGGGCCTGGCGGTCTCGTTGGCCACCATTTCTCGGTGGATCAGACAGATCGTGATTCAGGCTTATGCCCTAAAAGGGCAGGTGCCTCCCTTTCCTGTCACAGCGCATTCAACCAGGGCAACAGGTGCCTCCTGGGCCTTCCAACATCAAGCGTTTGTCTCACAAGTGTGTAAGGCGGCGACCTGGTCGTCCGTTCACACGTTCACTAAGTTTTTTTACGTGCATGCATCTGCGGATGCTTGCTTCGGCTGCAAAATTTTGCAGGCGGCTGTTTAAGGTTGCAACTCCTCCGTTGAGGAGCTCTGATTGTTTTGGGGTGAAGTTTGTTTTGATTGCTGTTCCCACCCCTCGTTTTTTGACACTGCTTGGGGACGTCCCTACTGTCAAGAATAAAGGAGCTGTGTCCGTCCATGGACGAAACAGAAAATAGGATTTTTGTACTCACCGTAAAATCCTTTTCTCTGAAGTCCATGGACGGATACAGCACCCACCCCTCCTTTTTATGTTTGTACTGCTTTTTGATGAGCTGAGCTGCTGAGTGCAGGGTGAGGGGTTATAACCAGAGGGACTGCCCCCTGGGCGGTACTGTTCAGCTTTGCTGTAGTTACATGTTTTTAACTGTTTAACATGTTTGCTTAGTCCTCTCCTAATAGATGGCATATAACCCTACTGTCAAGAATAAAGGAGCTGTGTCTGTCCATGGACTTCAGAGAAAAGGATTTTACGGTGAGTACAAAAATTCTTCTTTTTTTTTGTTTATAGCACAAAAAATAAAAACCACAGAGGTAATCAAATACCACCAAAAGAAAGCTATTTGTGGTTGAAAATAGGACATCGAAACATTGTTTGTGTACAACGCTGTACCCCCGCAATTACCAGTTAAAGCAACGCAGTGCCGTATCGCAAAAAATGGCCTGGTCGGGAAGTGGGTAAATCATTCCGGGGCTGAAGTGGTTAAACAGACCAAAAGGGAGCAAATAAAGGAAATACATTGTTGGCTTTTAAATTAATTTTAATAACTTTGGTTCTGTGCCTTTTCAACTTTGATAGTGGCGCCCTCCTTCCATTCCTGAGATGTGAAGAATGACTTCTGTCCAGTCGCTGTTAATCTTCACTTCCTCAAATAATATTTCAGGTACTTGGCTGTCAAGAGGTAGGGACCCTACTAAAGGGAAGCCAACCCAGAAAAAATACAGCAAGGAAATGTGAGTAGGTAACTCATGGCTCTAAGACATTGCTTCCCTCCTCCATGTGCATGGAGCGAGCAGCTATGTGTAGGCTGAGGATTCGATTTCACAGAGAAGTCACAGCTGAAGTCCCAGCTGGCTCAGTCCCCGGGATGTAAATCTGTCCAGCACTGCTGACAATGATGTGTTCTACACTTTGGCTTTATATCGCTGAGATGTGCCCCTGCTGCAAAGGCCGCCTGCAATACTGAGACCTTACACCTCACATAAAAATAGTGCAGAGATGAAACTAAAGCACGGGCAGCAGTGGTGGGCATCTGAAATGACCCCATAGCTCAAAAGGTCATTCCGTTTCACTTCTGAGTTGGAACTCCTGAGTTCATTCTCTGCCTTGGCCGCATGGTAAAATGAAGCGTTTTATTGTGTGGGTAGCTGTCGGTGTTTAACCACTTCAATACCAGGCACTTACACCCCCTTCCTGCCCAGGCCAATTTTCAGCTTTCAGCGCTGTTGCTGTTTAAATGAAAATTGCACGGTCATGCTACACTGTACCCAAACAGAACTTTTATCATTTTGTTCCCTCAAATAGAGCTTTCTTTTGGTGGTATTTGATCACCTCTGCGTTTTTTTTTTTTTTTTTGCTAAACAAATAAAAAAAGACCGAAAATGTGGAAAAAAACATTTTTTCTTTTTGTTTCTGTTATAAAATTTTGTAAATAAGTACGTTTTCTCCTTCACTGATGGGCACTGATAAGGCGGCACTGATGGGCACTGATATGCAGCACTGATGGGCACTAATAGGCCACACTGATGGGTACTTATGGACGGCACTGATAGATGGCACTGTCACTGGCAGGCATTGTGGATGGGCACTGATTGGCAGCTGCCTGGGCATTGATTGGCATATCCCTGGTGGTCTTGTGTGGCATACCTGGTGGTCCAGTGTGGGTGGCCATCCCTGGTGGTCCTGGGCGGGCATCCCAGGGGGGCTGCGCTGATAAAAATTCAGCACAGACCCCCCCTGTCAGGAGAGCAGCCAATCGGCTCTCCTCTACTCACGTCTGTCAGACGTGAGTGCGGAAAAGTCGATCAACAGCTCTTCCTGTTTACATCGTGATCAGCCGTGATTGGACACAGCTGATCACGTGGTAAAGAGCCTCCGTTAAAGACTCTCTTTATCGAGATCAGTGTTGCAGTGTGTCAGACTGCCGCCACGGGCGAGCAGCGGCTGTTATCCTGCTGGACGTCATATGACGCCCAGTCAGGATAACTGAACCACCGCCCGGCCGTCATTCTGCTATAGGCCGGGCGGGAAGTGGTTAAAGTTTAAATATTAGATTTCCAATATATATTTGTATGACAATTTTAAAACAGTTTATTGATATTCATTTATTTTTACTCTGTATTCCAAAGGCTGTTTTTTTTTTGAACATGTGACCAGTAGTAAAGGACCAGGACCAGTGTGTGAATGAGGCACATAGAAAACAATTACTGTATGACCTGCATTTATCCAGTGCAGAAAAAAGCAGGTCACCGTACATAGTATTGTACACTAAAAAGCAAAGATGGAGTCAGGTCTCTTTTTTACTCAGGTGGCAGACTTTACCGCCCTCTGAAAAGGATCTGCGGTGAATCGCTTTTTAGACTGTGGTTGACAGTTGGATCACAGGAAATCAGAAGGTTATACTGCCGTCTCCTGCACATTTAAAAAAACAAAAACAAACGTGTTATACTAACCTGCTCTGTGCAGTGGTTTTGCATAGAGGAGCCCCGATTCTCCTCTTCTTGGGTCCCCTGCCGGCCCTCCTGACCCCTCCTCTTCTCCAAGTGCCCCCATAGCAAGCTGCTTGCTATGGGGCTATCTGTGCGTGCTCGCTCCCGAGCCCAACTCTGTGTGTCCATAAGACATACAGAACGGGGCTCGGCCCTGCTCCCTCCTCACTGGCTGTGAGCTGTAATAGACAGCAGCGTGAACCAGTGGCTCTCTCACCCAATCAGGAGGCAAAGACCTGGGAGAGCAGCCGCTTTCATGCACATCGCTGGATCGCTTTTGGGCTGGGGTAAGTATTAGGGGGGGGGTCTGTGGGGGAAAATGCATGAAGGTAAAAAGCCTTCAGCCTGAGTGAGTTTGTCATGCCAAGGTTAAATGGCCACTCAGCGAATTGAAACTTTGCAGCCACAGGATGTGTATTTTCCCCTTCGGTCATCTAAAGTTGGTAGTGGGTGGTCAGGGGATAGTAAAAAATGTGAATCAGAAGTCTGTTTTTACTATCCCTCTGCTGCCAGTGTGAGCAATCCCTTAGATACTTGGGGACATACAACGGTGATTGTGACATTAACCAAACATCATCTCCTGGTATGCCTTCCTGGTAGGGTTGCCACCTGTCCAGGATTCATCTGGACAGTCCAGGTTTTGAATCGTGTGTCCGGGTTTCAGTCTGCCTGAAACCCGGACACATTATTCAGACCTGGCTGTGGCTCCCCAAGTAACCAAGATAGTCGGACACAAATCTTTTGCTGTCCGGGAGCTCTGGCAGCTGTCTGGGGGCAGGAGCGATGATGTCAGCAAGAGCAATTTGGCCACACGCACTGTTTTTTCCACATTACTACTCTCCTTGGGGCACCCAATGGTGTTCCCGGGTCTTTTATAATCCTATAGTGTATACTATGAAAATAAAAAAATAAAATTGGCCCTGTGCCGCTAAAGTGTTTGGGTTTGGCTTAAAGAAAAGGTGGTAATCCTACTTCCTGGTACATGTGTTTTTAAATGAGGATTCAGCTGCAATTAAATATTTGGTGAATGCCACATTGACTCCTTTGCAAATATGCCCCTTGCAAGTGCTTGTTGTTATAACAATTCTATCTGTACTGTACAATCTGGGAATTATTGAGAAACGTGTGCGTGTGCGTGTATAATAAATATATGTGTGCACACGCGTATAATAAAATATATATAACACACCACACACACCACACACACCACACACACACACCCCACACACACCCCACACACCACACACCCCACACACACACCACACACACACCACACACACACCACACACACCACACACACACCACACACACACTTTTCTATGTGTTTAAAACTGGCAGAGACACCAGTGATGTGCAGTTTCCTGCAGCCCCACGGGTGGCGCTGTCGCCTTGGGTTGAACCATTGCTGTGTGCTGTGCTCCCTTTTTGTCCTCCCTCGTCAGCGGTATGGTGGGGCGGGGAACCCGCCGTGCTTGCTGGGAGAGGGTATAAAGGGGCCGGCCATCTTTGTCACGGGGTCGAATCCCAGGCACCTTCAGCTTGTGGGCGTGTGGTTCGTGTCGGTCCTCTAGGCGGCCTAGGCCTAGAGGACGTTCGGAGGTCGTGTTCCATCCCAGGCACCTTTAGCCTGGGGTGAGGTACTCGGATGAAGGTCTGGAGCTCAGTGCCCAACACTGAGTTACGCGAGGAAAGGAGATCCTAGGGGACCCCGGGAGTGGGTACCCGAATCCGGAAGGCGTAATGGACCGGTGGGAGACACTTGCTTGAAGACCCGGTGCAGCATATTGCCGGTGACAGGTGGGCCTTCCATCGGAGACCGCCTGGAAGGAAATCCCCCTTCGCTGGGAGACCGCAACCCACTTTCAGGAAGGAAAGTGGAGAGTTCATTGTGTCTGGGCCTACTCGCATCCACACCTCCTTGTCTGTTCTGTTCTCTAAGGAGTCCAACTGATTGTGTTCACTTTTGCATTGAGAAGAATAAAGGAGTGTTGGACTTTAATGGTGTGGGGCTTGTTTTCTGGCAGATATTGTTCAATGTAACTCTCTTTGGAGGTTCCAGGTGCAGAACACCGACCCGAAGGTAAAACAAGAACTTTGCTTACACTACACACAACCCTGTGGTGGAGGCTTGGTGACCCCGCACTCTCTCCTTATAAGGTACCCCTAGACAAGAGAGCGACGAGCTGATGAGAAAGAGGGGAGAGTGGAGGCCGCTATATATATATATATATATATATATATATATATATATATATATATATATATATATATATATAATCCTTCTAAATAACTAGGCATACTGGTAGTTGAGGCAGCAGAAGCAACAGGAGTTTAACTGCATTTATCTTTCAAGACTGCTTGTTAAGTTAGTTTCCATGGAAACCGTTGCAGTGGTACACTTCCTAATTATCATTTCATTCATACAGATCATAAACCTTTATAGTTCAGAATAGCAGTGTCTTCTACATTCGTACTCTGAGAAACCTAATATAGTGACGTATTTAAAAAATAATTATTTTGTATTTTTGTTAGATGTGGGTATTGCTGTCCTTTGTGCAGTGCAGACTCATCTTCAGCTACAATGAATATTGTAGGGGGAATTCATCAAAACTGGAGAAGACAGAATCTGGAGCAGCTTTGCACGGCAACTGGTCAGTTTCCATCTTCAGCCTAATCAGTTAAAGCTGAACTCCATCTTTTTGATATACATTACATAGTTTGTTTGGGCCAACTATGTCCCTCACTAACATGAGGCCGCTGGATGTGCGGTATAAACTGTATGTAGCTGAGGCTACATACAGTATACAACGTTGTGTTCCGGGTGCAAGCCGAGACTTCCTGTCTCATACCTGGAACACAGTAGAGTCCATCACAGCGGTGCTCAGCCATTCAGAGAAAAAAAAAAAGATTCTATCAATGAATACACAGCTTCCGTTGGCTGAGTCAGAGGTTGTGACATCATCAGCCCCCTTCTCTGACTTAACCAATCAGAGGAAGCTTTGTATTCATTGATAGAATACATCAATGAATACAAAGCTTCTTCTGATTGGTTAAGTCAGAGAAGGGGGCTGATGATGTCACAACCTCTGACTCAGCCAAAGGAAGCTGTGTATTCATTGATAGAATTTTTTTTTTTCTCTGAATGGCTGAGCGTTGCTGTGATGGACTCTACTGTGTTCCAGGTATGAGACTGGAAGTCTCAGCTTGAACACGGTGCGGTATGTGCCCCCAGCTACATTCAGTTTATACCGCACATCCAGCAGCCTCACAAGTTCGTGAGGAGGGACATGATTAGTTTGGGCCAAGCTGGCCCAAGAAAACGATGTAAGGTATGTCAAAAGATGGCGTTCAGCTTTAAGCTTTGAAAATTAAAGATAGAAGCTGATTGGTTGCTACACACAGCTGCTTCAGATTCTGTCTGCTCCAACTTTGATAATTTCCCCTCTGTATGTTTGGGAGAAAAGCATTGCACCAAATAATGGCCCATTTCTGGTGTTTAGGTTTTGCTTTCATTATAGAAAGGACCAAAACCACACAGAAATGGCAATAAAAAATTAAGTACGATTTGGTTTCTGTAAAACTATTTTAAAGTGGAGTTCTGCCCTCCCCAGCAGAAAATGTAAAAGCCAGCAGCTACACATACTGTAGCTGCTGACTTTTCATATTAGGACACTTGCCTGTCCTGGAATCCAGCAACGTCGGAACCCCAGCCAATGTTTCCATCGGCTCTTGGGTGCTGCTGCCTTCATTGCCTGTAAGGTAAACCGGCAGTGAAGCCTTGCGGCTTCACTGCTGGTTGCCTATTGCGCATGTGCAAAGCGCGCTACGCTTTCTGAATGGCCCAGCGGCGGGGGAAGGATGAGGGGGCCAAACGTCCGAGTGATCTTGCCGTGGCGAGATCTCTCAAAAGTGGAGATGGTACCTGTAAAAAATGTGACACCGGAGGAGGGGAGGGAGGTAAGATAAGCGGAGCTTCCATTTTTGGGTGGAACTCCGCTTTAAGTTTCTGTGTGTTATAATTTAGCAAAAACGCAGTCTGAAGCTGTACTACATTTTTTAGAATCCAGTAATTTGTGTAAAAGAAGACTGATCTGGAAACAGCAACATATACTGTACAGTCCCCGGCAACTATTTGTTTTATTGATTTCTTAGCTCAGTCCAGTTTTTAATTTTTCCAGCCTGGTGAAGGGTGACCTTCGAAATCTGTTGAAACATCTTATCAAACACAAATCAAGCTTTTATTTTGTGGTCTTTTACCAGTGGAGTGGTACTTTTTGTCTTTCAAGCTCCTTCTACAATTTTATAGGGACCGTCTCTAAAGTACCCTCAGAACTCAACTTGCTTTCTAAACTCCACAAACCTTCCTTCACAATTTACAAGAGATGAAGTTCGGCACACCTTACTTTCCCTAGAGCAGCGGGAGGAACCAGTCAAAGCTGCGGGGGACCCAAGAGAACGACACTCCTGGAAGTGTTGAAGTGTGACTTCACATGAAGATATTTCAGGATTTGTTTTTTTTTTTTTTGGTTTTTAAACCCATGATTCAGTTTTGAAGTGCTTAATTTTTAAAAATGTATTTAAGAACGACCAGACTTACACATTGCATTTATATGGAGAGTGCAAAATCTGGTGCAGCTCTGCATGGTAGCTAATCGGCTTCTAAATTCAGCTTGTTCAATTAATCTTTGACCAAAAAAAAAAAACTGGAAGCTGATTTCTATGCAGAACTGCAACAGATTTTGCACTTCAGTTTTAGTACATGAACCCCATATTCTACTTTCTTGAAAAAAAAATTATTTTTCCTTAGGTGGCTGTTCCCACAGTCCATGTCCCCTGCTACTGTTTGCAGGTGTCACCTTTTAAGTAGCCTTGCCTAAAGAATACACCCATGTGTGCACTTTTCCTACTGGGGCTATGTGTGTCCATTAACGCACAGCGCCCAGCAAGCCACATCCCTCCTTGGTCCTGATAGACTGCTGCAGGAGCCAACCACATATACAGGAATGTAGACCTCAATTCACCATGTCAAAAATTAGGGACTGCAGATCCACTTACATCTGCTGTGTAAGTTTATTTTGGCCATGCTCTCAAATAGTTGATCACCTTGCGTATCTATAGATTTCACTCAGCCCTTGGGGGGAAAAAAACATTGCTCAGAACAGAGGTGGCAGTAGGTAAGTAAGAAATCTTGGGCGTTATCTAAGGCCTAGGAATTGTTTGAGCAATATGTTGGATGTATGATTCTAGAGTCAAGCTAAAAATATTCTTTCAATCTGAAAAAAGAAAACCAATGCAGCCACCACATCTAAGGACTAGTAAATTGAACGTGAAGTCAAAATATATAGCCGGAAACTCATCACCCAAAAAGCAAATACATGTATTGATGCAGGTGGAGTACAGATATACAGCGGCTACAAAGCCTTAGTCATAGCCATAGCTTAGTCTAATGCTGCGTACACACGACCGTTTTTCATGATGAGAAAACTGCAATTTTTTAGATTGGTCGTGAAAACCGGTCGTGTGTATGCGCCATAGCAGTTTTCTTGACGAGAAAACTGCCCGCAAAAAAATTGGAACCTGCTCTATTTTTTCCCGTCGTTCTTTTTCTCGTTGTGAAAACCGCTCGTGTGTATGCTTTTCCGAGGGGAAAAAGAACGCGCATGCTCAGAATCAAGTATGAGACGGGAGCGCTCGTTCTGGTAAAACTAGCGTTTGTAATGGAGATGGCACATTCGTCACCCTGTAACGGACTGAAAGCGCGAATCGTCTCTCACCAAAGTTTACTAACACGAGATCAGCAAAAGCAGCCCAAAGGGTGGCGCCATTCAAATGGAACTTCCCCTTTTATAGTGCCGTCGTACGTGTTGTATGCCACCGCGCTTTGCGCAAGCGGTTTTTTTTTTTTCATGAACGTGTGTATGCAAGGCAGGCTGGAGAGGAATCACGTCGCGAAAAACGTTGGTTTTTTGCATGACAGGAAAAACGGTCGTGTGTACGCGGCATTAGGGTTTGTAGCTGAAAAGCGTAAGCCGTTGTATATCTGTACTCCACCTGCATCAATAAATTTGCTTTTTGGATGACGAGTTGTTGACTATACATTTTGACTTCATGTTGTACGTGGGTGATAGGAAGATACCATCAGCCAGCTAGTTATACACCAGTAAAATTTAGTTTTTGGATTTATAATTTTATTTTTTGACAGTTGGATGGAAAACTTTTCTCGTTTTGATCGAACCTCCGTTGGTAAAAATTATTTGTGTTGTATTTGTTTACCATTGTAACGATCAAAAACTGAAATTTAAAGATCTTTACATTAGCAAGGCATTAAAAATGTATTTTTTAGGGCTTTAGAATGAAATTCGTAAGCTCAATGATGGCATCTCATGCTACAACACGATGACCATGCTTTTTGTCTTCAGGTTTGTCCCCATGGAAAACTTTTAAATACTAGTTCAATGCTGTGCATAGGACCCCAGCTTTTGCCAAAGTCTAGCATAAAGCCCTACTTCAGGATGGGTTTCACCCCCCTCTATCTGATAATTTTAAAGAAAAAAAAAACCTTTTTATTTTAAAGTGGATGTAAACCCTCCATATACCCATTGAAGTAAACACCCTCAGATGATACACAGGGATGAAACAAATCTCCATATATAAGTTTTAGGCCTCGTACACACGGCCAAGATTCTCGTTGAAAAAAACATGTCGTTTTTTTCGACGAGTTTCTTGGACAAGAAACTTGTCCCGGCCGAGTGTACACACGCTCGTTTCAAAGAACCCGCGGTTCTTTGAAAGGAGTGTACGCGGTGACGTCATCGACTACGTCGAGCATGCGCTCGTCACATTCGATGCCGTCGCCGCCATCTTGGTATACCCTACGTATGCCTAGGAAGCTACCGCGCATGCGTCAAATTCATTTCGAACATGCGCGGGCTTCCGGGAGGACAGGTAAGTGTACACACACTCACTTTTCTCGTCGAGAAACATGCCGAGGAGAATCTCGACGAGAAAATAGAGAGCAGGTTCTCTATTTTCTCGTCGAGGTTTCTTGACGGTTTTCTCGACGAGAAACCCGATAGCAGCGTACACACGCCCGATTTACTCGGCAAGACCTCTCTGCCAGCAAGTTTCTTGCTGGTTCTTGCCGAGAAAATCGGTCGTGTGTACGAGGCCTTACTTGTATATCTGTTGTCTTCATATACTGTTTAGAAAGTGCACGTTCTGTTAGAATTTTCACTTCCTGATTCCCCTGTAGGATGATATCATTGCTAGACACTGTGAGAGACTGTGTGAAAGCTGATTGGAGGAAAGGCACACAACCCCCTCCCCACAGTTGTGTGACATTAGCGAATTAATATTCGCTAATATCTTCCTGTCTCTTCTCCCAGCCAATCAGGAAGTGGGTCCTGAGTCTCGATTGGCTGCGAGTCCTAACTCCTGATTTGGCCGGGAGGAGAAGCGACCACTGTGACTCGAAGGAGACGCATGGGGGGAAGCCGCCACCTGGATGGGGTAAGTGCAAGGGCTGGCGGGGGACAGGCGATCAATCGAGTGACGGGGGAGGGGGCCGCCACCCCGGGGGTACACCCCCTACCCCCCAAGAAAATTAAGCACCAGCTACCACTGATGACGACAAAATATGTAGGTTTTTCCTATTTTTAAATTGAACGGCCCTTTTTATTAATTCCAGGCACAGTTAATACTATTAACAGCATATTCTTAAAGCCTTAAAGAATACGGGACTCAGAAAGGAAAATATCAATATTATTTCTTCCTTTAAGTGTCTCCAGTTGATTTACTGGCTTGGCTTGCTGTAAGGAAATTGGTAATTTATAACAGCAGAGGAAGGGTTTGGAGGTCAGGAAAATATGTAGGTCACTTAGCTCAGTAATTGATACTTGGCGTTGGTTTGCAGTGCAGGTGGTACAGGGTGCTGTGAGGCATTGAAGGCCACTGACTGGAGGGGGAGCCGGAATACTAATATAAACACATTGATGCTATAATATGACAAAAATAACAGGTACCAGAGTCTGGATATAACATAGGATGGTTATAATTAAAGTAGCGGTCTTCAGGTCATTGCAGTTCTAATCGGATAACCACAGCCAAAATCGCCAAAGCAGAATTTCATTTTTATTTTTTATTTTTTCTTGCCAGCTGTACAAATGTGGCCAAGTCAAGGCCTGCAGTGGGCACGATCATGGTACACTGTCATTTCAGGGAACTATAGTATGGCTTTTATGTGGAGAGGGTGGGCATAGTGGTGCATTCTTGAAAAGTGTCTGACAGGTCCAGGGGCCGGTATTAACAGAGGACTGAAGATTTAAACAAAGAAAGTAGCCATCAGCACAAAGGATACTTGTTACTCATCGTAAGTACCATCCCTTGTACTGATTTAAGAAAAATAATTAACCGGACCTGTCCGCCTGGGCCCAGGCGGTGGGTCTGGTTGAAATCTGGAGGTGGAAGCACCCAGCCACAAGAGCCTATTTGTGCTTTTCAGCTTCGTACAAGACCGCGCCGCGGATTGATTTGGCATTCTCCAACCCCGTACTGTTAGCGGATGTGTTGGAGGCGGCCTATCTTCCTAGCGGCCTATCCGATCATAGCCCCCTGGCGGTGGTTCTCCGCTCTCTGGCCTCCCGAAGTGCTGCACTCTGGAGATTAGGCGCTCAGTGGGTCTCCCATCCAGATCTTTCTGAGAAGCTGCCGCCCCTACTGGCTGAGTTCTGGGAACAAAACTTGGGCTCCTCTTCCCCTGATATTACCTGGGATGCATTTAAGGCATACACTAGGGGACCATACATCTCTTCCATTGCAAGTGTCAAAAAACAACACTCGGCTACATCTCTAACATTGGAGCAAAAGGTTACTGACCATTTGGACGTATACAGTAAGGACCCCACCCCGGTTCACTTTGACCTGCTCATGGCGGCTCAGAGGGAATTACAGTTACACCTGACGGAGGTCACACGACTTGAAACCTACAGGGGCAAACAGAGGGCTTTTGAACAGGGGGATCGGAATGGCTGTTTTTTGGCCATGACCCAACACGACCAGCCTCTCACTCTGGTGTCAACTTTACAGACCCCGGGGGGGAGGGACGGCGTCCTCCCCCTCGGACATCCTGCAGACTTTCAACGCTTTTTACAAAACTCTGTACTCCACCAGTCTGTCCTCAGATTTCCAGCCTGAGATGCTAAATGACCTACTGGACCCATTGGCGCTTGGCTGGCTCTCTGACCATGAGAGAGACGCTTGCCCAACCGTTCACGGCCCTGGAGGTTCAAAACGCCATCCAGTCCTTTTCCCCTGGCAAAGCTCCCGGGCTAGACGGACACCCGATGGACTTCTATAGGGAACATATGGGCCTACTGACTCCCCTGCTAGCGGGTTTCATGCCCCGGAGGTCTACAGATGTCAACTTACGGCGACTTTTTACTAACATTCATACCCAACATCTCAACATGGGCTCACGGGCGGTGGCTTCCCTAGATGTAGAAAAGGCCTTTGATACGGTTGAGTGGCCCTTCTTGTGGGAAACGTTGCGCAGAATGGGCTTTCCTATGTTATTCATTAAATGGCTCCAGGTGATTTTCAAATGTCCCACTTCCTCGGTGCGTATGGGTGGGGGGCTATTGGTCCCCTTTAGACTCTTTAGGGGGACTAGACAGGACTGCCCTCTATCTCCGGCTTTGTTTGCCCTTGCTATTGAACCAGTGGCAGAGGCTTTACGCACTTCACCGCACATTAAAAGTCTCCGAGTGGGGCTGCTGGAGGAGAGGGTAGCTTTGTACGCAGATGATATGCTGCTTTTCCTTAATGATGCTGGTCTATCATTACAGGGAGCATTGTTGGTACTGGACACCTTTGCTGAGGTCACTGGGTTCAGGGTTAATTGGTTCAAGTCCCTTCTCTTCCCGATTGACCGTGCGGCCGTTTCCACCTCCCCACCTGGGAATCCGCTTCGCTGGGTGGATTCTTTCAAATATTTTGGGGTGCACATCTCCACCTCAGCCTCTGACTTTATACCGCTGAACCTGGCCCCGGTGCTCCTGGAAGCCCAATCTAAACTCAAAACTTGGAGTAACCTGCCCCTTTCCGTTTGGGGGCGAGTGAACCTCATTAAAATGAAGATTGTTCCTAAGCTTACTTACCTTTTCCGCCATTCCCAACAATGGGTGCCCAAGTCCTTTTTTCTAGAAATTGAACCAAATTTTCTCTTCCTTTTATTTGGGGCCCATCACCGCCCAGATACAGGCTTACAACTTTAATGAGACCACGAACGCAGGGTGGCATGGCATTTCCGGACTGCTACAAGTACTACCTGGCCGCGCAGCTGGTGACCGCGGTGTGGTGGTTGCGTCCGGACAGGACAAACTCGTCCACTGTGCTTTAAGCTTAAGTGGTGTGTTCGCTGGAAGCCCTCCAATTTCTACTATTCTGGGGTCCCCGAGCTCCCTACTCGTTAACCCCCTCCATGCGCACCATCCTGCGAGCATGGAAAGCTGGCCTGGCCATTGAAAAATGCAAAACATATGAGATCTCCCCAAATGCCCCAATCTGGTTGAACCCTAGCCTGTCACACATTTACAAACTTCTGGACCCCTATGCGTGGACAAAACACGGTGTCAAGATCATATCACACATAGTCTCACAAAACGCCCTACTTCCCTTTTCCGACCACTCATCCACTTTCAATCTGCCTGATCACTACCTCTTTAGATATCGTCAGCTGTCCCAGGCATTTGCGGCACAGTTCCCGCACTCCTCCTGTATCGTGGCCCAGTCGGAGCTGGAGAGAACACTGAGGTTTAGCTGTGAAGAGAAGCCCACGTCACATTTGTACTCGTACTTGCTTCTTATGTCTCTCCCGCCCCTTGACAGGCTGTGGTCCAGCTGGAAAAGGGACATTCCCACTCTAGACACAGATGACTGGGATGATATCTGGGATCTACCTTTTTAGATCCCTGGTCTCCATCTGTGACAGATTGGTGCAATATAAGATTGTCCACAGGGCATATTTTACTCCGCATAGACTTCACAAGATGGACACCGCGCTCTCGTTGGAGTGTTGGAGGTGTGGCGTCTCCCCAGGCGACTTCTCCCGCATTTTCTGGCAGTGCCCCGGGGTCCAACAGTACTGGGGGGATGGTATTGGACCTAATTAACAAGGTGGCTTCGGCCAATATTCCACTGAAGATGGAGGTGTGTCTCTTGGGAATTATTGAAACCATTGTCCCGACATCCGCTAAACGTGTCTTGGTCAGCATTTTGCTCTTCTATGCTCGCAAGAATATTGCCATGCACTGGAAAAAGCCCGCTCCCCCATCCTTGATGCAGTGGAAATGCTTGGTGAACACCAGCCTTCCCCTGTATAAGGACACCTATGCTAACAGAGGCTATTTGCTGAAATACGATAAGGTCTGGCGTACTTGGTTGGCGGAACCTGAAACTGCTGGCTGAATTGGAATACATGTTGTCTAGATTGGAGGCCTTGACCCATACCATGACACATCTTTGTGAACAATCGGCCTGCCCCCCTTTTTCGTATGGGTGGGCGCTATGCATGTATAATTTTCAGCTGTAATTGGATAAATATTTGATGCACTCTAGATATGTCATATGATATGAGGCCATGTATGTTTTGTTATATTTGACTACCTCTAGTCGCTTTTCTGATTGTGCGATAAGCACTTGAGCAATGTTTCTTTATTGTGTTTTTGTCTGTCTTTGTGTGTTTTAAATCTTCAATAAAAGAAAAAAAAAAAGATAAATAATTAACCAACCTAACAATTTTGTTAAAAAGGAACTCCATTTTTTGTGCCAGATGTTTGGGAGCTGTCTGGTGGAAGGTACTTTTACCTCTCTGGTGCCCTTTATTTTGCTGCCAAGGTCTGGTTCTCCATGTTCTCTTGCTGTCCAGAGCACTTCTGGTCTCTGAGTAGCCTAAGGCTGTGGTAGGGCACAAGGTTAGTAATATTTATTCTTTCTATCCTACAGCACAAAGGCATGTCTTGACGTACATGGAAGATGCCCTCACCCAACTTATAGAGAACAAAGATGACACTGAGCACAGTGACGTTGCCAGGTTTTTCTCTGACTAGTAAGTATTTCCACTGTTATTGATACATGTATTCATCTTATTTCCAATAGAGACATAGACAGATTAAATTTGTTTATTTTACAATAATTTATCATGTCATGTTGATTTTGTGTTTATTTCTCCAAAATGATTGCAAGAATGCTTGTGGTTTAGTGCAGTGGTCTCCAAACTGCGGCCCTGGTGCAGGATGCGACCCTTTTTTATTGCTTTTAACTGGCCCTTGGGGCATAATTCCTGCAACTAAAAATGGGGCACTATTCCTCCAACTGACATCAATGATGGGGCACTATTCCTCCCAATGATACTAATGAATTGGGCACTATTCCCCCCACTGACACCAGTGACTGGGCACTATTCCCCCCACTGACACCAGTGACTGGGCACTATTCCCCCCACTGACACCAGTGACTGGGCACTATTCCCCCCACTGACACCAGTGACTGGGCACTATTCCCCCCACTGACACCAGTGACTGGGCACTATTCCCCCCACTGACACCAGTGACTGGGCACTATTCCCCCCACTGACACCAGTGACTGGGCACTATTCCCCCCACTGACACCAGTGACTGGGCACTATTCCCCCCACTGACACCAGTGACTGGGCACTATTCCCCCCACTGACACCAGTGACTGGGCACTATTCCCCCCACTGACACCAGTGACTGGGCACTATTCCCCCCACTGACACCAGTGACTGGGCACTATTCCCCCCACTGACACCAGTGACTGGGCACTATTCCCCCCACTGACACCAGTGACTGGGCACTATTCCCCCCACTGACACCAGTGACTGGGCACTATTCCCCCCACTGACACCAGTGACTGGGCACTATTCCCCCCCACTGACACCAGTGACTGGGCACTATTCCCCCCCACTGACACCAGTGACTGGGCACTATTCCCCCCACTGACACCAGTGACTGGGCACTATTCCCCCCACTGACACCAGTGACTGGGCACTATTCCCCCCCACTGACACCAGTGACTGGGCACTATTCCCCCCCACTGACACCAGTGACTGGGCACTATTCCCCCCCACTGACACCAGTGACTGGGAACTATTCCCCCCCACTGACACCAGTGACTGGGCACTATTTCCCCCCACTGACACCAGTGACTGGGCACTATTTCCCCCCACTGACACCAGTGACTGGGCACTATTTCCCCCCACTGACACCAGTGACTGGGCACAATTTCCCCCCACTGACACCAGTGACTGGGCACAATTTCCCCCCACTGACACCAGTGACTGGGCACTATTTCCCCCCACTGACACCAGTGACTGGGCACTATTCCTCTCCCTAATACTAATGATGGAGCATGGTTTGCTCCCACTGGCCACAGTCCGCCCTCCCCCCCCAAAGGCTGAAGGATGGTAAACTGGCCCTTTTGTTTAGAAAATTTGGAGACCCCTGGTTTAGTGTACTACTGCCTGACATACATGGCTCGATTTTATCTCGTTCAGCTCACAGGACCAATTGAGATGATGAAAATGAAAGCTACTTTTCATGTAACTTTTATTAAAGCTGGACAAAGCATATTGCACATCCAACCTACGACTGCCCCTCTCCGAAGTTTCCCCCAACACAGGCTTGATCACAATTCTGTAATCAAGCCCATGATGGGTGAAATATTAGAGGGGTGGGGCTGCAGTGTAGTTTGTCGAGCTTTTAATAAAGTTGAATGTAATCTGACATCCATCGGTGTGGGACTTCATGCTTTCCTGTTTAGTTTGTGGATCTATGTTAGGTCAGCACCCGAGGTTTCTGTGGCGTGAAATTGCCATACAGGCTTGAAAGAATTACATTTCTTTTTCGTACATCACGGGACACAGAGCGCCTTAGTCATTACTAATGGGTTATATAGATTACCTTCAGGTGTTGGCACTGGCCAATTCCAAACCGGAAGTACCCTCCCCTATATAAGCCCCTCCCACCCGGGAGCACCTCAGTTTTTTGCCAGTGTCTAAGGTGTTGGCCAAAGAGTAACATGTGTTTTCACTGGGCTTGCGTACAGGTTCTTTTGGGCCTTAGTAAGCTGTTCCGGATCCCACCAAAAAAGCTTCATAGCTAAACGGTCGGTACCCGGGCCTTGCAGCAGAAGAGCAAGGTTTTGCCTGTAATGCTTCTCTTAGGAGGGCTGGACCCTGGGATCCAGAGCTCTGGTCATACCCACGACCAAGATGTTGTCTGTGCAGGGTGCTATACAGGTCCAGGGGAGTGGAATCCTTGGGAACCCGGTCCCTGAAGGTTTAATTACAATGCCTGCCGTGATAGGTGAAGTTTGGACTTCTGTGGACCAAACAAAGTCCTGCGGCGGGGATCAGGTAAGTGGGGGCCCCCAGGAACTTGGTTCTATTGGGGGACCCCCAAGCCTAATTTGTCTTTCTGTCTGTTACCTAACGGTATTCCCGCTATATATCTGTGTTTGCCTGTAACTACTGAAAATGTAAAATTTTAATAGTAGTCAAGAAAAAAAAAAAAAAACAGGGACCGCGGTACCTGTGTTAAACCACTAGAGGCCGCTGTAGTCCATTTTTCTTGTCATGTGGATCTTTGGTTTTCTCAAGTCAAAAGATCCAGGCAGCTGGTAAGTTTCTCTGTGGGAATCCACTTCCTCTGCCCTGTTGCTGCGCTCATCCACCGCACAGGCCCTCCGGCAAAAAGGGCCCTGGCTCCTAGTCCCCTGTTTGATTTCGAAAAGGGCGCCAATGGCGCACGGGCACGCGCGCGGGCGTGTGCACGCGCCTCCTATGAAAAAAAGGGGCGGGGCGGGTGGATGACGCTCGATGCGCGGCGCTTCTGCGCATGTGCGGGCGTCCCAGCATGGTTAAAAGACACAGTACAAGTGTCAGCTGCATGCAAACAGAGCTAGCAACAAACAGTGGCACACAGAGGCGGTTGATGCAGGCATCCCCATAGAAAGGCACTTTAGTGGACACCAGCTGGTATATAGCAGCACCTGTGTTAGACTATTACCAGCAAAATTGGTGTATGACGACGGGAATACCTCAGCTTTGTGCTTAAAGGATATGTCGTCCAGACGCTCCGGAAATAGATCTTCCAGGAAGCCAAAGGGGTCTCCATCGGGCTCTGAGGATATTGGGCATGCTTGTACTGCACCAATCTCCCCTGAGAATTCAGAGGTCAGTAGCCATAGAAACCCCGCAGGAATGCCTGGTGCTGCGGCTGTCCCCAGTCCACCTGCTCCTGTATATATAACAGAGGAGGTTTTATCCTCAACTCTGGGAGGATTGGAAGAGAGATTAACAGCATTGATCGCTGCTTCCCTGTCTCAGGAAAAGCGCGTCCGATCTCCGTCTCCTCCTTCAGAGTGCCTGTTAGTGGAGGAACAGCCCCACACAGAGATCGACCTACCTGAAGGGGATCAGGATGAGGTTGATTCAGTTATGGAGGAATCAACAGTGGAAGAACCTTTCTCAGCTTCTCAGGCTGAAAGATTATGGGTTCAGTCTCTGACTAATATGGTCCGATCAGCATTTAAAATGCCTCTGGCGGAACCACCATCCACTACGGTTTCCTCGCTGGGGTCGCTAAAAGCTCCCCAGGCTGTCTGTTCCTTCCCAATCCACCCTTTATTAGAAGGGCTTATTTACCAGGATTGGGAGCATCCTGATAAAATATTTGCTCCCCCCAAGAGATTTCCGGTGATCTATCCCATGGAGGATAAGTTCATAAGAAAATGGAGGGTCCCTACAGTGGACGCAGCCATCTCTTCTGTTAACAAATCACTGACATGTCCAGTAGATAATGTTCCAATGTTCAAAGACCCAATAGATAAAAAATTGGAGTCTTTACTAAAATCTGCTTTCTCTACAGCAAGTATGGTGACACAACCTGTGGTAGCAGCGATTGGAGTCTGCCAAGCAGTGAAAGATCAGTTGAAACAAGTCTTAAGGGACTTACCAGATCAGCAGGCTCTTGCCCTAGCTGACCTGCCTAGAGCCTTGTGTTTTGCGGTGGACGCCATAAAGGATACAATCCAACAGGCCTCCCGCTTTACGCTGTCTATAGTACATATGCGTAGGCTTCTGTGGCTCAAAAACTGGTCTGCTGAAGCTCCCTGTAAAAAACTGCTGGTTAGCTTCCCATTTCATGGAGAACGCTTATTTGGAGAAGATCTGGACAAATATATCCAGAAAATTTCTGCCGGTAAAAGTTCACTCTTACCGGTTAAGAACAAGGGTAGAAGTCCTTCTTTTAAGAGGCCTACTTCTCCAGTCCCGGGCACATCGGCTGTGAAGCAGTTCCGACGGCCTCCGCGGTCAAATTCAGGGGGCAGAAATCAGGGACAATCACAGGGTAACAAGAAGCCCTGGATCAAGAGAGGTGCAAAACCTCCCCCCAAGGCATGAAGCGTTGCCCCCACTCAATCGGGTGGGGGGAAGACTTCAGTTGTTCACAGAGACCTGGCGGGGCACCATCAGAGACAGATGGGTGCTCTCCGCAGTAAGTCTGGGATACAAGCTGGAGTTAAAAGGCACTCCTCCTGCCCAATTTATGAGGTCAAACGTGCCAAGAGATCCCCAAAAGAGAGGATCCCTCCTTCTGGCACTAGAACAACTATTGCTCCAAGGTGTAATCATGAAGGTTCCCCTGGAAGAAAGCGGATTCGGGTTTTACTCGAACCTTTTCACAGTCCCCAAACCAAATGGGGACGTGAGGCCCATATTAAATCTAAAAGGGCTAAACAAGTTCCTAAATATCAGGACTTTTCGGATGGAGTCGATCCGATCGGTGACCACCGCCCTACAAGGGCAGGAATGGCTAGCCTCGATCGACATAAAGGATGCTTATCTGCATATTCCCATCTTTCCGGCCCACCAGAAATTTCTACGCTTTGCAGTAGAAGGGCGCCATTTTCAGTTCAGAGCCTTACCTTTCGGTCTGGCCACAGCACCACGAGTGTTCACAAAAATTCTGGCCCCATTATTGGCCAATCTAAGAACACAGGGTGTAACGATAATGGCATATCTAGACGACCTGCTACTAATAGACCACTCAGTGGAAAAGCTGGAAGTAGCTATTCACAAGACAATCGAGTATCTGGAATATCACGGTTGGATTATCAACCGGGACAAGTCAGCTCTAAGACCAGTCAAAAGTCTGGAATACTTAGGGCTAAGGCTGGATTCAAATCAGAGAAAGATTTTCTTACCTCCAGAGAAGGTGTCGTCTTTAAAAGATTTGACCCACTTAGTGGGTACAAAAAGAAAACCATCCATACGCCTCTGCATGAGGCTGCTGGGAAAGATGGTGGCTTCATTCGAAGCGGTACCCTATGGTCAATTCCATTCAAGGAATTTGCAAAGGGCCATACTGTCAGCCTGGAACAAAAAAGTTCAGGCTTTAGACTTACCAATGTCCCTGTCCCCTTCCGTTCGCAAGAGCCTCCATTGGTGGTTGGTGCCCCAGAATCTGGAAAGAGGGAAACCCTTCAGTCCGGTTTCTTGGAAGGTGGTCACTACAGATGCCAGCCTCATAGGCTGGGGGGCAGTACTGGAGCAATGGTCTCTCCAGGGCAAGTGGTCAGAAGCAGAAAAGGCCCTGCCCATCAATCTCTTAGAGATACGAGCAGCCCGGTATGCCCTAGTAGCATGGACATCCAAACTCCAAGGGTCCCCTGTCAGAATTCAATCAGACAATGCCACGGCAGTGGCATATATCAATCACCAGGGTGGCACCAAGAGTCGTGCAGCCCAGAGGGAAGCAAATTGCATCCTGGAGTGGGCAGAAAAATATGTCCCAGCCATATCCGCGGTTTTCATCCCAGGAGTGGAAAATTGGAGAGCGGACTTTCTAAGTCGCCAACAATTATGCCCGGGGGAATGGTCTCTTCACCCCGAGGTTTTCCAGGCAATATGCCAGCGGTGGGGAACACCGGATGTAGATCTGCTAGCATCCAGATTCAACGCAAAGGTGGACAGATTTGTGTCTCGCACAAGGGATCCCCTAGCTTGCGGCTCGGAGGCCCTAGTGTTCCCTTGGGATCAGTTCGAGCTGATATATGCATTCCCACCGCCACAATTGTTACCGCGATTACTCCGCAGAATCAGGGTAGAAAAGAAACCAGTGATTCTGGTGGCTCCAGCGTGGCCCCGAAGGGCATGGTACGCGGAGATTGTAAAAATGTCAGTGAGGAGTCCTTGGACCCTCCCACATCGTCCGGACCTGCTGTCGCAGGGACCGATATACCACCCTTCCTTACCAGCCCTAGGTTTGACGGCCTGGCTATTGAAGCCCACATTCTGAAAAAGAGAGGGCTCTCTAATTCTGTGGTATCTACCATGATCAATGCCAGGAAACCGGTATCCAGGCAGATCTATTATAGGATCTGGAAAGCATACATTACGTGGTGTGAGGCCAGGAAATGGCATCCACGTAAGTACGTGATAGGGAGGATTTTGGACTTCCTACAGTGGGCTGTAGATAGGAAGCTTGCCTTGAGTACTATCAAGGGTCAGATTTCGGCCTTGTCAATATTTCTTCAAAGGCCCTTGGCTTCGCATTCACTAGTCAAAGCCTTTATACAAGCAGTGATGCGTATTAGCCCTCCGGTTAGTATTCCCATATGTCCTTGGGACTTAAACCTGGTTCTGTCGGTTCTACAGAAACAACCGTTTGAACCATTACAACACATTTCCTTGGTTCTTCTCACCAGGAAATTGATTTTCTTAGTAGCCGTTTGTTCGGCTAAAAGAGTATCGGAATTAGCCGCCTTGTCCTGTAAGGAGCCATATCTGGTTGTCCATAAGGACAGAGTAGTATTACGTCCTCATCCAGCCTTTCTTCCTAAGGTGGTATCGAGGTTTCATTTGAACCAAGATGTGGTTCTTCCTTCTTTTTTCCCCAAACCTAGCTCGGTAGAGGAAAAGTTATTACATTCTTTGGATGTAGTAAGAGCAGTTAAAGCTTATCTAAAAGCCACTGCTCAGATTCGCAGAACGGATTCTTTATTTGTTCTGCCGGAAGGCCCCAGAAAGGGTCAGGCAGCATCAAAATCTACTTTAGCCAAGTGGATTCGACAGGTCATAATACAAGCCTATGGCTTGAGAAAGAGACCGCCTCCGTTCAAAGTTAGGGCGCACTCCACAAGAGCAGTTGGAACTTCATGGGCAGTGCATCACCAGGCCTCCCTGGCTCAAGTATGTAAGGCCGCAACATGGTCTTCGGTACACACGTTTACTAGGTTCTACCAGGTAGACGTTAGAAGTCAGGAGGATGTCGCCTTTGGGCGCAGTGTGTTGCAGGCCGCAAAAGATCCTCATGCCTGATGGCGCCCAGCTTATGTATCCCTCCCCTCATTTGGCATTGCTTTGGGACGTCCCATTAGTAATGACTAAGTCGCTCTGTGTCTCGTGATGTACGAAAAAGAAAAAGGGATTTTTATAACAGCTTACCTGTAAAATCCTTTTCTTGGAGTACATCACGGGACACAGAGCTCCCACCCCTCTTTTTGGGACACTTATTGCTTGGCTACAAAACTGAGGTGCTCCCGGGTGGGAGGGGCTTATATAGGGGAGGGTACTTCCGGTTTGGAATTGGCCAGTGCCAACACCTGAAGGTAATCTATATAACCCATTAGTAATGACTAAGTCGCTCTGTGTCCCGTGATGTACTCCAAGAAAAGGATTTTACAGGTAAGCTGTTATAAAAATCCCTTTTTTAAACATTTCATGTACTTATAAAACTACGGGGTTACTGCCATCGTTTTGCGTTTGCTGTCTCTTGTGGAATGTGGCAAGGGCAATATAGCCAGCAGACATGCCATGATTTTACTATGCCAATGGGCATCAGCTGGTTACAGCTGCAGCATGGCTGACAACACAGGAGGCTGCAGGCATGGCTGACAACACTGCTTGGGATTTCATTGCAGCATAGGTTATGTGGTTAGCTCACTACAGGAAACTAGGAGCTCTTGAATCTCTGACAGGATCAACAGTTATTTTGTAACAGCAGCATTTTTAAAGGACAAAACTTGTGAAAATGTGCATGTATTACAAAGACATACACTGAACGTTTTTTATTTTTTTCCCCAAGGCATACACCATAAAGAGGTTTTAATCGCTCTGTTGGGGAGTTTCATTACAGAGAATGCAGAAGGTTAAACACTTTGTAGTTGGTTTCCACAATGGCTGCAGTAGGAGGCAGGGCTAGGTAGCTCTGATGAGGACATCTTGTCGGAGTAGCTGAGAGACATCAGAAGCTAGTAGAAGATTCAGTCCCAAAACCTCAAAAATAAAATGGCAGTGTTGGTTCTGAGATGGAAGAACTCTTCATGAATGCAATAAAGGTTCCCCTTGGAAACCGGGAAAGAAAACTTTAGCTAGAGTAGCCTGGCAGATGTCCACAGCAGCTTAATTACTCACTTAACATACAGGTTTATAATTGGCTGTTCTGGGAAGATCAGATCTATTATTTCTATATAATTCCACTGGAGCTTGTACTGTATTCTCCTTTCTCTCATCACACGATTAGTGTCCACATAACGTATTGTATTGAACATGTTCCATTTCATCGTTTGGCACCTTTTGCCAACTGCAGCTACCAAGTTACTGTTGGCATTTCTATTTTGTCTCTCATCTCTGTGCTGAGCATATGAAACCAAGCTTCCGTATGCCCTGTAGCGCCCGCTCCCCCTTCTCCGGAGCCCATCTCTGTGACGGCAGGATTCCAGGTCACTTGTTTGATGTTCCCATTCATGTGCCTTCACCTTGAGGGCATTGGAAACATTTAACAATCTGCAGTTTACACGTCTCACCAAAAAGAAAAAAAGGACCTTTTGTTCTGCATTTGCTCCTGAACTTGGGAGGAAGCTGAAGTGGTTGATCTTTTTAGAACTTTGGAAAGACCTCTGACATTGATGACAACTATAATGGATTCTGATTAAAAAGAGATTGACGGATTGCTTTTTATTAGTATTTTTATAGTATCGGCTAACGTTCCTTTTACTACATATCCCATGCCATCAATAACAGGTGTTGTTATTGTGATTCCTAAATCAGGTTGGATAGGTGATCTCTGTGAGCTAGAAGCTTTCCTTATTTGCTGTGTGCCCCAGTTTGATGGCACAACCTGTATTCAGAGTACTGGAGGGTAGAATAGAACACAATGAGGTTTTTTGGGAGGTAGTATGCAGCCCGTAGTCCTAAAGCTACCTGTGCACATACAAGTCCATGCAGAAGTCTAAAGCCTCGTACACACGATCGGACTTCCATCAGACTTTTCCGTGGATTTTTTTTCGAAGGGCGTTGTCCGTGAACTTGTTCTGCATACACACGGCAGAACAAATATACACAGCCCTCAAGTGGGATTCCTCTTCCACTTGCACCATTTAATATCCCAACTGAGGTCTGTCAGCTGTTTTGGATAGATTGGTGAGTGGTTCTTGCTTGCTGTGTTGCTGCCGAGGAGATTTTAAATTGGTTTTGAACCTCAGACATGATAAATGAAAAAAGCATATCCCTCTATAGTGTGCACTGGTCTCAATTAGGAGCACTAAGTGTCATTTCTGTCTGCTGTTTCATTCCTTTGCTGTCAGCATGAATGACTTCTGACAAATTTTCCTGACGCCAAGAGAAAAAAGGTGACACGTGAGGGATCTCCAGCTGATTGACAGCATCAGCTCTGTTGCTGTGTGGAGGAGGAGTGTGTCTCTTCCCTTCAATCGTCTCTCAGAGCTTCTCCACACTGAGCTCTGCAGAATATAACTCCTGCTCTTTGCCCCTTTTTTTTCTGACCGCTCAGGAACAAGGTTTATAAATTGTGGACTTTGAATGGCTGTAGAGAAGAGAAGGCAGCAGATAAACAGGTAAAACTTGTATAGGAGGATTTTTTTCATCTTTGTGTATCACCTGAGGCCAGTCACTTCACTGGGTATATGTAAGGGTTTTACAACCAACTTATCTAGAACAGGAAGGCAAAAAATCATCCAACTTGGGCACTTTTTCCAGTGACATTTTGGAGAGCTTTGCATTCACTTTCTGTTGTGTATACAGGACAGTAAAGCTAATTCTCTCCCCCACTCCAAAAAAAACCAAACTGACAAGGGTTTGAACAAATACTCTATTGCCATCAGTATTAACAGTAACAGTCTGTAACACTGACAATATAGTATCATACAGAATTATTAATATTGTACATCACCTCATTTCCAAGTAGTACCCTCCTTCATTGTGTCCCGCAATGTACTTCCTCCGCTTTCTTCTCCAATTCTCATTTCTGCTTAGATGGACGCATTCAGGAAGCTGACCAAGAACAGGTTCTGTTTTCACGCTTGGTTTACGTTGTAGCCACTTACTAATTATGAGGTTAATTAGATTGACACTGCTTTCTCAATGTGACAATCTCCTATAACCATCCATTACCATGTGGACAGGTGACACCACATATCAACCATTAGAGAGACAGCTATTGAGGATGCACGTTTAAAAAAACTCCTAAAATCAAAACATTCCAAGCTTCAAATGGCAGAGCTTTTTAGTTTTTTTAAAATAAAAAACATTATTTCTTTCTCGTACATCACGGGACACAGAGCGACATAGTCATTACTAATGGGTTATATAGATACCTTCAGGTGCTGGCACTGGCAACTTCCAAAACCGGAAGTACCCTCCCCTATATAAGCCCCTCCCAACCCGGGAGCACCTCAGTTTTTTGCCAGTGTCTAAGGTGTTGGCCGAGAAGTAACATGTGTTTTTCACTGAGCTTGCGTACAGGTTCTTTTGGGCCTCAGTAAGCTATTCCGGATCCGACCAAAAAAGCTTCATAGCTAAACGGTCGGTACCCGGGCCTTGCAGAGAAGAGCAAGGTTTTGCCTGTAATGCCTCTCTTAGGAGGGCTGGACCCTGGGATCCAGAGCTCTGGTCATACCCACGACCAAGATGTTTTCTGTGCAGGGTGCTATACAGGTCCAGGGGAGTGGAATCCTTGGGAACCCGGTCCCTGAAGGTTTGATTACAATGCCTGCCGTGATAGGTGAAGTTTGGGCTTCTGTGGACCAAACAGAGTCCTGCGGCGAGGAAAAGGTAAGTGGGGGCCCTCGGGAACTTGGTTCTATTGAGGGACCCCCAAGCCTATTTTGTCTTTCTGCCTGTTACCTAAGGTATTCCCGCTAATATTCTGTGTATGCCTGTTACTACTGAGAAAATGTAAAAAAAAATAATAGTAGGCAAGGAAAAAAAAAAAAAATGTAAGACCGCAGTACCTGTGTTAGACACTAGAGGCCGCTATGGTTCTTTTTCTTGTAATGTGGATTTTTTTCTTCCAGAATCAAATCCAGGCAGTTGGTATGTTCTCTGCTGGGAAGCTGTCTCCTCTGCCCTGTTGCTGCGCTCATCCATCCCCGGGCCCTGCGGCAAAGGGACCCTGGCTCCCATCTAGCTCCTTATTGTTTTCAAAAAAGGCGCCGAAGGCGCACGTGCGCGTGCACGCGCCTCTATATATAGAGGCGATCTGGAAAAAGGGGCGGAGCGGGTGGATGACGCTCAGTTGTGCGCCGCGGCGCTACTGCGCATGTGCGGGCGTCCAGCGTGTTTTAAAGCACATTATAGCTGGCTATTGAAGTGCACAGACAACAGTATAAAGGCACACAGAGGCGGTTGATGCAGGCATCCCCTAGAAAGGCACTTTAGTAGACACCAACTGTGATATAGCAGCAATTGTGCTAGACTATTCTCAGTAAAAGTGGTGTATTACGGCTGGAATACCTCAGCTTTAGGCTTAGGAATATGCCGTCCAGAAGCTCCGGAACTGAATCTTCCAGGAAGCGAAGGGGGTCTCATCGGGCTCTGAGGATCTTGGGCATGCTTCTGCTGCACCAGTCTCCCCTGAAGTTCAGAGGTAAGTGACCGTAGAGACCCCGCAGGGGTACTTGGTACTGTGGCTGTCCTCAGTTCACCTGCTCCTGTGTATGTAACAGAGGATGGTTTTTTCCTCAGCTCTGGGAGGATTAGAGAGAGATTGTCAACATTGATCGCTGCCTCCCTGTCAGGGAAAGCACGCCCGATCTCCGTCTCCTCCTTCAGAGTGCCTGTTAGCAGAGCAACAGTCCCATACAGGGAGCGACCTGCCTGAAGGGGATCAGGATAAGGTTGATTCTGTTATAGAGGAATCAACAGTGGGGGAACCTTTTCTCAGCATCTCAAGCTGAAAGATTATGGGTTCAGTCTCTGACTAACATGGTCCGATCAGCATTTAAAAATGCACCTTGCGGAACCATCAACCACTACTGTATCCTCGTTGGGGTCGCTAGAAGCCCCCAGACTGTCTGTTCTTTTCCACTTCACCCTTTACTGAAAGGGCTCATTTACCAGGATTGGGAACGTCCTGAGAAAATATTTATTCCCCCAAGAGATTTCCGGTGGTCTATCCCATGGAGGATAAGTTCATCAAAAAATGGAAGGTCCCTACAGTGGACACAGCCATCTCTTGTATGTATAAATCACTGACATGTCCAATGGATAATGTCCAAATGTTCAAGAACCCAATAGATAAAAGATTGGAGTCCTTATGAAAGTCTGCTTCTTTCTACAGCAAGCTTGGTGACACAACCAGCAGTGAGGTCTGCTAAGCAGTGAAGGATCAGTTGAAACAGGTCTTGAGGGACTTGACAGATCAGCAGGCCTTGCCCTAGCTGATCTACCTAGAGCCTTAGGCTTTGCGGTTGACGCCAGAAAGGATTCAGTCCATCAGGCCTCCCGCCTTACGCTGTCTATAGTACATATGCGTAGGCTTCTATGGCTCAAAAACTGGTCTGCTGAAGCTCCCTGTAAAGAATGGCTGGTTAGCGTCCCATTTCATGGTGAACGCTTATTCAGGGAAAACCTGGACAAATATATCCAGAAAATTTCCAGCGGTAAAAATACGCTCTTGCCGGTTAAAAACAGAGTTAGTGGTCCCTCTTTAAGAGGCCTGCTTCTCCAGTCCCTGGGGCATCGGCTGTGTAACAGTTCCGACGGCCTCCTCGGTCAATTCCCGGGGGTAAAAAACAGGGACAATAGCAGGGTAATGAGAAACCCTGGGTCAGGGGAGGTACAAAACCTCCCCCAAAGTTAAATTCATTGAAGGGTTGCCCCCACTCAGTCGGGTGGGGGGAGGACTCCAGTTGTTCGCAAGAGACCTGGCGGGACACGATCAAGACAGATAGGTGCTCTCCGCAGTATGTTTGGGATACAGTTTGGAGTTAAAAGACTCTCCTCCTTCCCATTTTTGAGGTCAAACGTGCCAAGGGATCCCCGGAAGAGAGAGTCCCTCCTGTTGGCACTAGAACAACTATTGCTCCAAGGAGTAATTATGGAGGTTCCCCTGGAAGAATGAGGGTTCGGGTTTTACTCAAACCTCTTTACAGTCCCGAAGCAAACGCGGACGGGAGGCCCATATTAATTCTAAAAGGGCTATACAAATTCCTGTATATCAGGACTTTCCGATGGAGTCGATCCGATCGGTGGCCACTGCCCTACAAGGGGAGGATTGGTTAGCCGCGATCGACATCAAAGATGCTTATTTGCACATTCCCATCTTTCCAGTCCACCAAAAATTTCTACGCTTTGCAGTAGAAGGGCGCCATTTTCAGTTCAGAGCCTTACCCTTCGGTTTGGCCACAGCACCACGAGTGTTTACAAAAATTCTGGCCCTTTATTGGCCAAGCTAAGAACACAAGGTGTAATGATAATGGCATATCTAGATGACTTGTTGCTGATAGACCACTCAGTGAAAAAACTAGACGTGGTCGTTCACAAGACAATCAATTATCTGGAATCTCACGGTTGGATTATCAACCGAGACAAGTCAGCCCTAAAAACCAGTCAAAAGTCTGGAATACTTGGGGCTAAGGTTGGATTCAGGCCAGAGAAAAATATTCTTGCCTCGAGGAAAGGTGTTGTCTTTGAAAGATTTGATCCACTTAGTGGGTACAAAAAAGACAGCCGTCCATACGCCTGTGCATGAGGCTGCTGGGAAAAATGGTGGCATCATTCGAAGCAGTACCCTACGGTCAATTCCATTCAAGGAATTTGCAAGGGGCCATACTGTCAGCCTGGAACAAAAAAGTTCAGGCCCTAGACTTACAATGTCCTTGTCCCCTTCCGTTCGCAAGAGCCTCCGTTGGTGGTTGGTTCCCCAGAATCTGGAAAAAGGGAAATCCTTCAGTCCGATTTCTTGGAAGGTGGTCACTACAGATGCCAGCCTTATAGGCTGGGGAGCAGTACTGGAGCAATAGTCTCTCCAGGGCAGATGGTCGGATGCAGAAAAGGCCCTGCCCATCTATCTCTTAGAGATACGAGCAGCCCGGTATGCCCTAGTAGCATGGACATCCAAACTCCAAGGGTCCCCTGTCAGAATTCAATCAGACAATGCCACAGCAGTGGCATATATCAATCATCAGGGGGGCACCAGGAGTCGTGCAGCCCAGAGGGAAGTAAATTACATCCTGAAATGGGCAGAAAGATATGTCCCAGCCATATCTGCGGTATTCATTCCAGGAGTGGAGAATTGGAAGGCGGACTTTCTAAGTCGCCAGCAATTATGCCCAGAGGAAGGGTCCCTTCACCCCAAGGTTTTCTGGACAATATGTCAGCGGTGGGGAACATCGGATGTAGATTCTAGCATCCAGATTCAACGCAAAGGTGGACAGGTTTGTCTCTCGGACAAGGGATCCCCTAGCTTGCGGCTCGGATGCCCTAGTGTTCCCTTGGGATCAGTTCAAGCTGATATATGCATTCACACCGCCACAATGGTTACCTCGTTTACTCCGCAGAATCAGGGTAGAAAAGAAACCAGTGATTCTGGTGGCTCCAGCGTGGCCCCGAAGAGCGTGGTACGCGGAGATTGTAAAATGTCAGTGGGGAGTCCTTGGACTCTCCCACGTCGTCCGGACCTGCTTTCGCAAGGACCGATATACCACCCTTCCTTACCAGCCCTAGGTTTGACGGCCTGGCTATTGAAGCCCACATTCTAAAAAAGAGAGGGCTCTCTAATTCTGTGGTATCTACCATGATCAATGCCAGGAAGCCGGTATCCATGCAGATCTACTATAGAATCTGGAAGGCGTACATCGCCTGGTGTGAGGCCAAGAGATGGCATCCACGTAAATACGTAATAGGTAGGATTCTGGACTTCCTACAGTGGGCTGTAGATAGGAAGCTTGCCTTGAGTACTATCAAGGCTCAGATTTCGGCCTTGTCAATATTTTTTCAAAGGCCCTTGGCTTCGCATTCACTAGTCAAAGCCTTTATACAAGGAGTGATGCGTATTAGTCCTCCGGTTAATATTTCCATATGTCCATGGGATCTAAACTTGGTTCTGTCGGTTCTACAGAAACAACCATTTGAACCATTACAGCATATTTCTTTGGTTCTTCTCACCAGGAAATTGATTTTTCCAGTAGCCATTTGTTCGGCTAAAAGAGTGTCGGAATTAGCAGCTATGTCCTGTAAGGAGCCATATCTGGTTATCCATAAGGATAGAGTAGTGTTACGCCCTCATCCAGCCTTTCTTCCTAAGGTGGTATCGAGGTTTCATTTGAACCAAGATGTGGTTCTTCCTTCTTTTTTCCCCAAACCTACTTCGGTAGAGGAAAAGTTATTGCATTCTTTGGATGTAGTAAGAGCAGTTAAAGCTTATCTAAAAGCCACTGCTCAGATTCGCAGAACGGATACTTTGTTTATTCTGCCGGAAGGCCCCAGAAGGGGTTAGGCAGCGTCAAAATCTACTTTAGCCAAGTGGATTCGACAGGTCATAATGCAAGCCTATGGCTTGAGAAGGAGACCGCCTCCGTTCAAAGTTAGGGCGCACTCCACGAGAGCAGTTGGAACTTCATGGGCAGTGCATCACCAGGCCTCCCTGGCTCAAATCTGTAAGGCCGCAACATGGTCTTCAGTACACACGTTTACTAGGTTCTACCAGGTGGACGTTAGAAGTCAGGAGGATGTCGCCTTTGGGCGCAGTGTGTTGCAGGCCGCAAAAGATCCTCATGTCTGATAGCGCTCAGCTTATGTATGGTGTATCCCCCCCCTCGTTGGGCATTGCTTTAGGACATCCCATTAGTAATGACTATGTCGCTCTGTGTCCCGTGATGTACGAGAAAGAAAATAGGATTTTTATAACAGCTTACCTGTAAAATCCTTTTCTTGGAGTACATCACGGGACACAGAGCTCCCACCCCTCTTTAGGGACACTTATTGCTTTGCTACAAAACTGAGGTGCTCCCGGATGGGAGGGGCTTATATAGGGAAGGGTACTTCCGGTTTTGGAAGTTGCCAGTGCCAGCACCTGAAGGTATCTATATAACCCATTAGTAATGACTATGTCGCTCTGTGTCCCGTGATGTACTCCAAGAAAAGGATTTTACAGGTAAGCTGTTATAAAAATCCTATTTTTGTCTTTTTTCTTCTAAAGCTGGGATGGTTGTATGTAAATCAGCTAATCTCTATAACCAGACATGTAGAATGTTGATGCCTGCCCTTCTCTAAAGCGTTAGTAAACCCCCCCCCCAAAAAAAAACAAAAAATTGGGTCCCCTGCAGCGTTATGCCATAATGTGCTAGTATGCACCTCATACTAGCACTTTTATGACAGACTTACCTGCACACAGAGCCCTCCAGCGCAGCGCCGTCACAGCTCCCTGGCGCTTCCCTCCTCACCTGGTCTTCCTTTCTGGGTTTGCGGGCTCTGGCTGTATGAATGGCTGGGACCGTGATGACGTCACTCCCACTCATGTGCGCGGGAGCCCCGGCACAGAGCTCTGAAGGTACGGCACAGGTATGCCATCCCTTTAGAGTGCATGCTTCAGTGACGTCACCGGCTACATCCTGTGTACATATCTCCTGAGCAGTGCAAATGAAAGAGATATTCAATGTGCCTACAGGTAAGCCTTATTGGCTTACCTGTAAGTTCCACTCGGTTTTGTGTTGATTAAAAGTCAGCAGTTACAAAAAGTGTAGCTGCTGACTTTTATTAAACACAAACTCGCCTGTCCCACGGGCCCACGATGCGGCCGCCCAGACCCTCGTTTCTCTCATTCGGTTCTCTCCGGCGCTGGCATCACAAGTTTGGGCACCCGGCTGTGACAGCTTGTGGCTTCAAAGCCGGGTCCGCACTGCGCATGCGCGAGTTACGCTGCGCCTTCTTAATGGCCAGGCAAACTTCTGGGACCTTTGACGTGACCCAGAAGATTGTAGGGAGGGAGGGGGAGAGGAGAACTTCCACTCGAGTCACCTAGGTGGCGCAAGGGGAAGTGGGAGCTGGGTACCTGTCAAAAAAAAGGACATGCCAAATGTGGCATACCAGGGGGTTAGGAGTCCTTAAAGCGGACGTTTAACTTTGGGTGGAACTCCGCTTTAAAAGTTTTTTTTTTTTCTTCCACTTTAAAGCAATCCTAAGCTTGGAAAAGCATATGGACTACCATTGCTCTTTGTCTCAAAAATGTTAGTTTCTAATGCTAGCAGATGGCTGCTAAACGGATTTTATAGCTTCCACTCTTTGGTTCTATATCAGATGTTTTTACCTTCCCGGCTGCAAGTTTGTCTTTTTTTACATTCTTTTCCAAAACCATGGGCATTAACCACTTCAGCCCCGGAAGGTTTTACCCCCTTCCTGACCAGAGCACTTTTTACAATTTGGTACTGCGTCGCTTTAACTGATAATTGCGCGGTCGTGAAAAGTTGTACCCAAACAAAATTTGCGTCTTTTTTTTTTTCCCCCCACAAATAGAGCTTTCTTTTGGTGCCATTCGATCACCTTGTGGTTTTTATTTTTTGCTCTAAACAAAGAGCACTTCTTTTTTTTATTTTTTTTTTTTAAACACAATATTTTTTACTATGATAAATATACCCAAAAATGTTTTTAAAAAACAAATTTCTTCATCAGTTTAGGCCAATATATATTCTTCTACATATTTTTGATAAAAAAAATCGCAATCAACTTATATTGATTTGTTTGCGCAAAAGTTATAGCGTCTACAAACTATGGGAAAGATTTATGGCATTTTTTTTATTATTATTTATTATTATTATTATTATTATTATTATTATTATTATTTTATTTTTTTACTAGTAATTGTAGTATTGCAACATCACGACGGACAGATCGGACACTTTTGACACATTTTTTGAACCATTGACATTTATACAGCGATCGGTGCTATAAAAATGCACTGATTACTGTGTAAATGTCACTGGTAGGGAAGGGGTTAACACTAGGCGATCAAGGGGTTAAATGTGTGTTCCCTCAGTGTGTTCTAACTGTATGGGGATTGGACTAAGTAGGAGAGGAAACATATCGCTGTTCCTACTTACTAAGAACAAACGACATGTCTCCTGTCCTCTGACAGCACAGGGTTTTGTATTGTCTGGTGGCTCTTAAAGGAAACCCCGTACGGGTACGGTGTTACGCGCAGGGGAGCCATTCTGCAACCGTAAAGACTTGAGCCGGTCGGGAACCCGTAAATATGGAGTTGGCCCTACTTTGGAACTATAACAACCACAACTCTTCAAGAAAGGATTTCCAAAATATTTTGGAGTGTGTCTGTAGTAATTTGGGCCCATTCTGTCAAAAAGGAATTTTACTAGAATTGAAATTGAAGTGCCACACCAGTTAGGTCTAGATACAACTTTATTCCATTAAAAGGGGTACAATCTAAAAAAGTAGCAAACACGTTTTAGGGGTCCAAGCACCCCCTTCGTCATTAAGGCTTGGGTCTACAATGGTATTTTTTCCAGTGTGAAATACAAGCACAGTCCTAGTCAACAGCTTCTTTGGCTTTGAAATAAAGTTGTATCTAGACCTCTTAAGCCGAGTACACACAGGCCGATTGTTGGCCGACATCGGGCGGTTTAATATAAACTGGTCAACATTTGGCTCCTGTGTATGGCAGCTGTCGGACGAGCATGCTGGAAAACCAGCAGCCAACCGGCTCCCGATCAACACTCTCTCAGCCAATGGCTGAGAGTGCTGACCGGAGCGTTCTGGCGGGGAGGCTGTCCCCTTGTCAGAACACAATAGCTCAGCGGGGGAGATCGCTATACTAACATCGGATTATTACTACAGAAGCTCCAACCTGAGCTGACCTCCGACCAACCTGCTGGGTTGAGCGAAAAAAAAAAAGTTGTGTGTACTAGGCTTTAGCAGTGGTGTGGCGCTTTAATTTCCATGCTCGTTACATTACACTACAAGCCAAGGAGACACTGGAGATCCTCCAGGGTGCCTGCCCTAGAACCAGATCATTTACACCAACATCAATACGTTAAGATAACAATACCAGTAAGATAACCCTATGGGTCCAGTGCTATCTTTCCACTTTCCTCAGAAGAGCATTTGTTTTACACAGATGTTGGATGTGAAAACCTGCCTCATACTTTGTGTTTCAATTCTCAGAGGTGTTTAGTAGGGTTAAGGTCACAAACCATATATTTATGAAGCTGGCTTTGTGCATGGAGACACAGCTATTCTGACACAGAAAATAGCCATCCCTAACTGGTTTACACAAATTTGGAAGCACACAATTGTCTAAAATGTACTGGCGTAAAGTAGAATTAATTAACAGAACCCTTCACTGGAAACTCATCAACTCAATAATAAGTAATGGTATCCACATACTTTTGGCCATATAGTAGAGGTGATGGTCAGGTGACCACAAACATTTAGCCACATTTCTCTCAGTACACATCAGTGGAGCCAGTGGTAGTCATGTTGAGTCTTGGCTCACCTCCATCATTCACAAATGTAATAAACTAAAGGATACACCGCCCAAAGCAGAGAATGGTCCGTATGTTCCTTCCTAACTAAATTAGGTAGGTCAGTAGGTTACTTCCTAACTAAATAAAACAAAAATAAGTGCACGTGTCCCCTTAAAATGCAATCACAAAGTGGAACAAAACGAAGTAAGTGCCAAGCATAAATACATGTGTGCCAAAAAGTCCAAAAATTATATCAGCACCAGTGACTCAAACGGAAATAAGTGCTTCCAGTGTTCAGGTGCCTCTCCTCCATGCACAGCCTCTTACCTGTAATGGTTGGGGTTCAGCTATTTAACAGGTTACTTCCTGACTAAATAAAACAAAAATAAGTGCACATATTCCCTTTTTTAAATGCAATCACAAAGTGAAACAAAACGAAATAGGGGCAAAGCATAAATGCACGTGTGCCAAAAAGTCCAAAAATGCTGTCAAAAGTCCACCGGTGACTCAAACAAATATAAGTGCTTTCAGTGTTCAGGTGCCTCTCCCCCATGCACAGCCTTATACCAGAGAAAAGATCACAGAGTCCTGTCCTGGCAATCTGCTCCAGTATGGTAACAGAGGATATCTGTCTCCTTAGCCCAATCTCAATCCACAGATAATGGCCAAATGAAGCAGAGGAGAAGTCTCATAGTGCAGTACAGCTTAAAACATTAATTTATTTAAAAAGTATTGCACCTAGATGTTCAGTAGGAACAAACAAACCGTAACGAGTATACACTGCCGCAGGACTGGCCGGGGCACGTAGGTTAACGTCCACAGAGCAGCTCAACACAACGTGTTCCCCCCCAACAGGTGTCCTCAGAAAAGGAGACTGGTCTGTAATGTCAGGTGCATCCACTAAATGGCATCCGGGGTACAAAAGTCGGGATTATGCATAAAATATATTTAAAACTAAATAAAAAATATATGTGTATATACTACTGCCCATTCACTTCCATTTAAGTGGATGCACCTGGTATTACAGACCAGTCTCCTATTCTGAGGTCACCCGTTCGGTGGAAAACGCATTGCGTGTCTGTGACGTCAACCCGCATGCCGGTATCTCCAACGGCGGCGCTGTGTATACATACTATGTCCTACATTCAAACATTTGTATGTGCTGCATTCCCATACTCTGAGTGCAAGTTTTAATCTTTCTTTACTATTACTTCCTAACTAAACCACCCTCCGACCTGTAAATTTGCCCGGGGCGCCATAAACAGGGTTGTCCTCTTCTTCGTTTGTGGAAATGGAGAGAAAAGGGGGAAGTGATGGACAAAACTGGCAGACATTGTGGTGTAGCTCATTTCATATGGAACAAGAAAGTTGATGACCTCGGTATTATCGATCTGGATATTCAAAACCCACTTCACATCATACAAGGGACAATGATTGTCCACATTATGCTAGGGACACTGATCTTTCACATTAAACGAGGAACACTGATCTTTCACATTGTGTCAAGGACAGTAGCAGCACAGAACTTTATTTTTATGCTGGCCCTCATATGACCTCAACTTTTATCCCAGCCATTCAGTATCTCCGTGTCTCCAGTGTCAGGGATAGCCTGCACGTGGTGCATCCACATATTGGGTTTAAAACCTTGCCATTGTCTAACCTTCATTACAGGCAGAGGCCAAGTGTTCGCTATCTTACAGACAGATTTGCTTGTGAATGGCCTGCAGTAGAACAGAGGTGCACAGATTTGTCTCTATTGGTCTGTGTGCACATTTCACCCCTAGACAGAGTGCACAGAGATAGACTTTCCTTTAAAACATTTCTTGTGGCGGTACAGGTGACACAATAGCGGAAAGCTGCTCTGCTGCATTCTGACCGTATCAGGTTTCCCTGACTTGAAGAAGGTGAAGTTCATTCTTAGAGCATACTCCCAGAACGACTTCTTTGCCTGTGGCTATTTTTATATAAAAAAATATATATATAATTTGGTAAATTACACACACACACACACACACACACACACACAATTTGCTCGAAACTCTGTTATCTTTGTTAGGAAAGCACACGGGAAATTAGTCACACATGTTTAAATGTAAGTGAACCGAAAATATAAATTTCATCAATGACAAAATATTTTTCAAGCACTCACAGATGTGACTAAGGCCTCTTTCACACGGAGGTCCGTTCAGGTCCGCCTGTCAGTTTTTTAGGCGGACCTGAAACGGATCCTCCATGTAGCCCTATGGAGGCACGGATGTCAGCGGAGACATGTCCGCTGACATCCGCTCCGCCAAAGTGTGACGGAGGAAAACCCTATTTTTCCTTCCGTCGGCGGAGCGGATCGGATGACAACGGACTCTACGGTCCGTCATCATCCGATTCCCCATAGGGGAGAGCGGCGCTCTGACAGGGCGGTCCCTGCACAGTGTGCGGGGACCGCCCAGTCATCCGTCGGCTCAGCGGGGATCAACGGAGCGATCCCCGCTGAGCAAGCGGAGCTTCACGGGGCGGATCTGCACGGATCCGCCCCGTGTGAAAGAGCCCTAACTCTTATTTTAAAGGGTTGTAAGCCCCCCCCTTTTTTTTTTTTTTTTTAAATGACAAACATATCATACTTGCCTCCACTGTGCAGTTTGTTTTGCACAGTGTGGCCCCGAACCTCATCTTCTGGGGTCCCCCAGTGGCGTTCGCGGCTCCTCCTTGCATCGGTAAACCCCCTGAGAGAAGCACTCTCCCTGAGGGTTACCTTGTGGGCGAGCTCCAGAGTCCAGCATTTGCGTCCATAGACACATAATGCCGGACTCAGCCCCGCCGCCCGAGTCATTAGATTTGATTGACAACAGCGGGAGCCAATGGCTGCGCTGCTATCAATCTATCCAATCAATCGGTCTCCGCCGAGGGAACAAATGGGCTTAGGTGAGTAAAACGGGAGGGGCAGGGGGGGGGAAAGGATGCATTAAGGTGAAAAAACATGAGGGTTTACAACCCCTTAAAGAACACAAACCTGTAACTATACTGCTCACAATAGAGCTCCCAAATGCGTTTCCTTCCCCCTGCCATGCATATCCACTATTCAGCATGTTTGTAAAGCCAGGTACACACTACTAGTTTTTTTTCATTCAACCCAGCGGGCTGGGTCAGCTCTGGTCGGAGCCGCTGTAATAACTATGCAATGTTCGTACAGCGATCTCCCCTGCTGTTCTATTGTGTTCTGACTGGGACCCGTGTGTTCTAGGCTTAAATCAGCGGTGTCCAATCTTTTGAGCTTCCTGGACCACATTGAAAGAAGAGGAACTGTCTTGGGCCACACAAAATACACAAACAATAAGGATAGGCAGAAAAAGTCAGGCAGATCACAAGTTAACAATCACTAATATAGATAATGTACCTATCTGAGTAATAAAACGTTTTTTTTTTTTTTGTTTTTTTTTTTTGTTTTTTTTTTTAATGTATTTTTTTATTTTATTATAGAAGTAAGAGGGCAACATAAAACGAATGTGATATTTGACACTAAACTAATGCATCAGTATTTGGTTCAATAGATGTACAGTGGAACCTTGGATTATGAGCATAATCCGTTCCAGGAGAATGCTTGTAATCCAAAGCACTCGCATATAAAGCGAGTTTCCCCATAGAAGTCAATGGAAACTAAGATAATTTGTTCCGCATTGACTTCTATTGCATGCAATACCACATGTGGCCAGAGGTGGGGGGGTGACTGAGAGCCTCGGAAATGCTCGGGGACAGCTCGGCTGAACTCGGAAAGGCTGAGAAACACTCAGGAAGGGAGTGATTCCGAGTATTTCCGACTGGCTCCGAACCTTTCTGAGTTTCACTGGCGCCCCCGCACCTCTGGCCAAATGCGGTACTGTACACCCCATTGGCTTGAATCCTGCTCATGTTGCGAGACTACACTCGCAAACCGAGTCAGAATTTAAAAAAAAAAAGTTGCTTGTCTTTCAAACCGCTCGTTAACCGCGTTACTTGTTAACCAAGGTTCCACTGTAGTAGCAATTCTCACTGAATTCTTAAGGTGCTCATCAGATATCTTGGTACCTGTACTAATTTTGCCCTTCGTATGCTTCATCCTTAACCACTTGCCGCCCGCCCTATAGCGGATTGACGTTGGCAAAGTGGTTGCAAAATCCTGACAGGACGTCATATGACATAGGTTGCTGCGGGGTGTCAGTGGGAGCCGATCGGCTGCTCCTCTGACGGGGGGGGGTTTGTGCTGATCGATTATCAGCACAGCCCCCCCGAGGATGCCCCCACTGGACCACCAGGGATGCCACTGGACCACCAGGGATGCCAGCACCAGGTATGCCACCCTAGACCACCAGGGATGCCAGTTAGTGCCCCCTAATGGATGCCAATCAGTGCCCACAATGGGCATCACTGATTGGCAGGCATTTTTGTTTGGCACTGATAGGCGGCACTGATGTACTGTAATGGATGCCAATCAGTGCCCACCCGTGCCACCTATCAGTGCCCATCCATGCCCATCCGTGCCGCCTATCAGTGCCCATCCGTGCCGCCTATCAGTGCCCATCCGTGCCGCCTATCAGTGCCCATCCGTGCCGCCTATCAGTGCCCATCCGTGCCGCCTATCAGTGCCCATCCGTGCCGCCTATCAGTGCCCATCCGTGCCGCCTATCAGTGCCCATCCATGCCGCCTATCAGTGCCCATACGAGCCGCCTATCAGCGCCCATCTGTGCCGCCTATCTGTGCCCATCCGTGCCGATTATCCGTTCCACCTATCAGTGTCGCATATTAGTGCCCATCATCAGTGCCCATCAATGCCACCTCATCAGTGCCACCTCATTGGTGCCACCTCATCGGTGCCCGTCAGTGCAGCCCCATCAGTGAAGGAGAAAACTTGCTTATTTAAAAAGTTTTGTAACTGAAACAAAAAAAATACTTTTTTTTTCAAAAATGTTGGTCTTTTTTTATTTTTTTTAGCAGAAAATAAAAATCCCAGAGGTGATCAAATACCACCAAAAGAAAGCTCTATTTGTGGGGAAAAAATGATAAAAATTTCGTTTGGATACAGTGTACCATGACCGCGCAATTGTCATTCAAAGTGCAACAGCGCAGAAAGCTGAAAATTGGTCTGGGCAGGAAGGTGTTTAAGTGCCCGGTATTGAAGTGGTTAAAAATAGTTTCTCACAAATATAGGTGCTACGGAAAACTGATGAATAAATAAGGCATGATTGTGAAGAGTGAAAATTTTTATAAAAGTCCAGTAAGGAGACTCTATCAATTTTTTCTTCGGCTGCATTTGTTTGCTAAGTGTAAATGCATTTTTACAAATAATGCCAAAAAAATCAACGTTTTTGAGTAGCCTTGAAATTTTGTGTTGGGCCACATTTCATAGCTTTCTTGGGCCAAATGCGACTCCTGGGCCTGAGGTTGGACAGCCCTACTTTAAAAAAAAAGGGGCGTGCTGGGTCAGATTGGTTATATATCTAGAACATATATGTAGAGAACATATACTAGTGTTTGGATCCCCTGCTCTGCTTGCCTAATGTTCACACTAATGCATGGTATTTGGATACATAGAGTAGTGTTTCTCAAATTTTTTCCATTCAAGGCACCGTTTGTGCATAATTTTAATCTCTGGGCACCCCATTCTAAAATGTAAAAAATGAAACTAATACTTTTTTAAAACACAGTGGCATCCACACACATAGGACACCTAACTTTAGAGGGGATTTATTCTTATAGAGCAAATACCTTTTCACTCTGGTACTGACTAGTATTCCAGTGTTTCTCTTCTCCCTCAATTTTTATCTCTCATTCCACTAATGTGACTTCAGTGCTTATAGGAGGAGCAAACAAGGATATCCTCAGGCACCTGATGGCCCCCCTGTCAACCCATGACATCATTGGTTGTTATATCGCCAGCAGCATCCCAAAGGGTACCCATGGTTGTAATACTGCACAATTAAAACCTGTGGTTTTGTGTAACAAAATCCTGGCTTGTTGGACAATCTGAGCCATTTTTTATTCGATTTACCAAGGCACCCCTGAATAATCCAGACAGCACCCTGGTTGAAAAAGGCAGACCCAGAGTATTAAAGTATGAGGGAAATGCTCTTGTATGGGGAGGTGGTTCCTCTTGTGGCGCTGAAATGTTTAGTAGTTGCAGACAATGCTTGAAATCAGGATACTTGCTTGCTTTAATCAAGGCATCTACGGCCAGTTTAAATCGTTATTAAACCCAAATCCAAAAATGTAATCTGTTGCAGCTTACCATCCTTGGATATGGTGGCTGCATTTGTTTTTTATGCTTCTTCCCCTCTCCACCTGGTGATCTGGCCAGTAACACAACTCCTGTATTAGAGTTCCTCCACTCTGGATGAAGGAGCACAGTTACCCCTTTGAACAGTAAGGCCTCATGCCCACGGACGTTTTTACAGCTGCATTTTAGGAGTTTTTTTTATAGCTTAAAAATGCCTCTCCATGTTCTTCTTCAAAGGCCTCATGCCCACACAGACGTTTTCGAGCTGTAAGTGGCATAGGCGTTTTTAAGCTCCAAAAAAAAACCCAGGACCAGTGCGTTCTGAGGCTCCAGCGCTAGATTTTTAAAAACGCTAGACGCCAGGAAAAGCTGTTAAACGTAGCTTAATGCTGTATACATCGTTTCTCTGCCTTTATTCAAAATCAATGTTTCCCTATGGGATCCCATTGATTTGAATAGAAGTCGCATCATGATGATCCGACTTGCAACGCGACTTGTGTGCTGAGGATTTTGAAGGGGAACCCCCCACGCCATTTCCCCCCCCCCCCCTAAGATCCATTCCAGATCCTTATCCGAGCACGCAGCCTGGGAGGTCAGGAAAGGGGGGGAACGAGCGAGCCCCCCCTTCTGGACCATACCAGGCCACATGCCCTCAACATGGTGGGGGGGGGTGCTTTGTGGCAGGGGGACCCTGCGCCCCCCCCACCCCAAAGAACCTTGTCCCCATGTTGATGAGGATAAGGGCCTCCTCCCGACAACACTGGCCATTTGGTTGTTGGGGTCTGCGGGCAGGGGCTTATCAGGATCTGGAAGCCCCCTTTAGCAAGCTGTCCACTGATTGCAAACATACGCAAATTTTTCCAAATCCTCTATTAGGCACCATTCACACCATGGTGTTTTGGGATTGTGTCAGAATCCGTGCGATTCTGCCCATGATCTCAAAACGCACTAAAATGGCAAAACACAGGTTCAAGTGCCATTATTTCCAATGCCACTTAAAAAGTGGTGCGGTTTTGCCACGATTGTTGTGTTTATCGCTCGGCAATCGCAGCAAATCGCATCACATGACGCTTGTCGCCCGAAAAAGGCGCAAGAGCTCCTTTAAATGGTAGGTTAAAGGAAATTGAATGTGATTTGCACTATATGGGCTCCTGATGTGTCAGTAACTCGCTTGATAAATCCTCCTCTGGGCAAATGGTTGCGATTTCCGGTCAAATCCTTTTTCACGCAAATCGATTTTCTGATCTACTATGAAGTCATTATTACACTATTCATATTTTTTATCAGAGCATTTATCTTCTTAACTGCTTAAGAAGTAGCTGTCTGGTCAGTGGCCAGAAGGGATATTACAAGACAGATGGGATGTATACTTAAAACGCGCTCATTTTTTTCTGTGTGTTTATTAGTGAAATGATCTGTGATTCTGTCTTGTCTACTGTGTGAATATGACTATAATAACAATTATAATAATAGTGGCTCTGATTCATCACAAGAGTCTGACATCTTTATTGTCTCCATGAACGTGGCTGCTGAGAAGCATGGGCCGGAACCATAGACCGAAACATCTTTTAGATTGTAAGTTCTTATGAGCACTGAGCAGGGTCCTCCTATGCCTCTTGTATTGTAACTGTACTGTCTCCCTTTATATTGTAAAGCCCTGCACAAACTGTTGGCAAAATATATCCTGTATAATAATAATAATAATAATACTACTAGCAATAACATCTGAGAAAAACCTGTGCCAGTCGCAAATGAATTGTGGGCACCCAACCTGCACTGGCACTAACTTACCGTATCTTCAATGCCTGCCCTAAGCATAATTTTCCAACTACCCAAAACCTATAGAGGGCATCAATCAAGGAGTATTTTATCACTTGCCAGGTAAATCCTGCCAGTTGGGTTGTGATAAAGAAACCAGTTCAGGGAGTATGGGTTGTGACTTGCCAGGTGGGTGGAATATCTTTGGGTGAGCGTAATCTCTCACCAGCTAAATAGCATCAAAATCCCACTTTAGATAAAACAGGCAATAGCACTCCATCTCACTAATATGTTAAACAAACCAATGCTTGGAAGCACTTTCTAAAGCTCAAGGTATGACTCCATCAGTTCAAGTGGATCTGAACTTAAAGTGATTAGAAGGTCTTTTTTTTTTTTTTCTCTCTTCTGGAGCCCCTACCATCGCCCTCAGCTCCTCCTCTTCTCAGTGTGCCACCACAGGTAGCCTCTTCCTCTGGACCTCCAAGACAGGATTGTATTGAGGCACAGATCTGGGCAAGGGTACAGAAAAAATTCTGCACTATTGAAGGTCCCAATGAGCACCCTGGCCTCCATCTGAAAATGGAAGAAGTTTGGAACCACCAAGATTCTTCCTAGAACGGGCCGACCGGCAAAACTGAGCGATCGGGGGAGATGGGCCTTAGTCAGGGAGGTGACCAAGAACCTGATGGTCACTCTGACAGAGCTCCCTATTTCTCTGTGGAGAGTGGAGAACCTTCCAGGAGAATAACCATCTCTGCAGCACTTCACCAATCAGGCCTGTATGGTAGAGTGGCCAGACAGAAGCTACTCCTCAGTAAAAGGCACATGACAGCCCGCTGGAGTTTGCCAAAAGGCACCTGAAGAACTCTCATCAGACGAGAGAATTTTATTTCTCATGGTCTCAAAGAAAGATTGAACTTTTTGGTTTAAATGGTAAGCGTCGTGTCTGGAGGAAACCAGGTACCGCTAATCACCTTACCAAAACCTACAGTGAAGCATGGTGGCGGCAGCAGCATCATGCTGTGGGGATGTTTTCAGCGGCAGGAACTGGGAGACTAGTCGGGATTGATGGAAAGATGAATGCAGCAATGTACAGAGACATCCTTGATGAAAACCTGCTCCAGAGCGCTTTGGACCCCAGACTGGAGCGAAGGTTCATCATTCAACAGGACAACGACCCCAAACACACAGCCAAGATAATGGAGTGGCTACAGGAGAACTCTGTGAATGTCTGAGTGTCCCAGCCAGAGCCCAGACTTGGACCCGATTGAACATCTCTGGAGATCTGAATATGGCTGTGCACAGACACTCCTCATCCAACATGATGGACCTTGAGAGGTCCTGCAAAAAAGAATGGGAGAGACTGCCCAAAAAATAGGTGTGCCAAGCTTGTAGCATCATACTCGAAAAGACTTGAGGCTGTAATTGATGCCAAAGTAGGGGGACCACGTGTCCGGGATTGCACAGGATTATCCCTTAATTCATGTGTGTGTGTCCCATGTCCCGGGCACCTTCATTCCGGGACAATGCAGTGTCCCGGAATTGCCCTGGGCTGATCTAATGCCCCCTAAAATAGCCTTTGCATCGTCTGTCTCTCTCTGTCAGCCTGTGGTGGACCCCCTAGCTGGCAGAGACCCCTTTTTACTTTATTTACCACCGCCGCTGGCTCAGTGCCCAAACTGGTTGCTACCTGCCGCCCGCTTGGCATGTAGCAACCAGTGACGTCTGAGCAGGAGAGAGGCAGAGACCTATCACAGTGGAGGAGATTTAACTTCCTCCTCCGCGTCTTCTGTTTAGCTCCACCCACCTCCTCCCTGTATGTTTGTGAGTCCAGCCAGGCAGCGGCATGCAGAAGAAACATCTGAGACAGACTGCAGTGTACAGATGAAACTGACTGACCAACATTACAGATCCATCGGGGTTAAAATCCTGTCAGCTCTCCCCCAGCAGCCACAGTTCAGCCCTTCTCAGAAACTCGAGTGTGTGTGTGTGTGTGTCAGCCTGGAGCGGGCAAGCCTCAAATGCCACGTACATACGACCGTTTTTAATGTCATTGAAAAAAAATGCATTTTTCTCTACGTGATCCTTCTCAAGCCTGCCTTGCCTACACACTATCGTGGAAAAAAATGCTCAAGTAAAGCGCGGTGACATACAACACGTACGATGGCACTATAAAGGGGAAGTTCCATTCGGATGGCTCCACTCTTCATGTTATTAAAGTTTGTTGAGCGAAGATTTGCGCTTTTCAGCCTCGTGCTTTTCAGTCCGTTACAGCGTAACAAATGTGTTATCTCCATTACAAACGCTAGTTTTACCAGAACGAGCGCTCCCGTGTCATACTTGATTCTGAGCATGCACATTTTTTTTTCACGTCGTTAAAGCCTACACACCGCCGCTTTTCATGACGAGAAAAATGACGATGTAAAAAACGACGTGAAAAATTAGAGCATGTTCCAATTTTTTCATGGCCGTTTTTCACGTCGTGAAAAAATGCTCTGAAGCCCACACACGATCATTTTTAATGACCATTTTAAAAAATGTCATTTTTTTCTTGTCATTAAAAACGGTCGTGTGTACACGGCATCGGTGTACTGTGCAGAGTAAGCAGATAAGGGTCGGCAGGAGAGGACACTGACTTTCATGTTCTGCCACTTTTTCACCTACTAGTCTTCCTAACCCCTCTGTATACTAAGCAATCCTCTCAGTAGTGGCTCATCTGCAACTATCAGTCTCAGAATCTTGCCAGCATTCCTTTCATTGCTCCTCAACCTGCCAGAAATTTTTTAGTTAGTCCACTGCAGCAGTGTAACTACAGGGGTCATTTAGAGCAATGTCCCTCTGTCCCTCTTTCCTCCTTGTTTGTCCCTCATTTTGGTCTGATCTTTAGGCCTCATGCCCACTGACGTTTTTACAGCTGCGTTTTTTACAGCTTAAAAACGCCTGTCCATGTTATTGTAAATATTATTATTATTTTTTTTTAAAAACGTCGGAGCTAAAAACGCGACCGCGTTAGTGCGCGGTTTTGCGCGTTTTTTGACGCTCGCGTTTTTTTCTGCCTAATTCTGATGCTGAGGAACGCACTGGTCCTGGGTTTTTTTTACAGCTTAAAAACGTCTATGCTATTTGCAGCTCAAAAACGTCTAGGTGGGCAGCTATAGACTAACATGGGCAGGCGTTTTTAAGCTGTAAAAAACGCTCAAAAACGCGGCTGTAAAAACGTCCGTGGGCATGAGGCCTTATAGTTGTATATAAAATGCACTAATTATCTATTAAAAAGCATTTTACAGAGCAATACCTTTAATCCATATTCCAAATCGCTGCATTTGTAAATTCCAGAAGCCAATATAAAAGAACAGTAGTGGTAAAAAAGCACCTGTGGGTTTAACCATTTTTTTTATTTTTTTTGTATAATTCTCCTTTAAAGAGGGGGGGGGCGTGTCCTATGCCTACATATTTTTGCTAATAGGTGTCCCTCATTCCCATCTCAGAAAGTTAGGAGGTATGCCTCTATCCATCCCACGGTCCCCCTGTCGTCCATCCCACGGTCCATCCCACTGCCCCTCTGACCACTCTGCGGCCCCCCTGACCACTCTGTTATTCTTCTTGATGGTTAGGGCCCACTTTTGATCTTGCACACGGGCCCACTGATTTTATACGCCCCTGCCCCAAAAATCTGCAAAAAAATATGTCAAAAATCATCTTTTTTAGAGGGGGGGGGGGGGGGGTGTCCCTGAATGGCAGTTTGGAAATGTGGTGACCCTATGCCAAAGGTGCTTCAACAAAGAGTTTTGCAAAGGCTGTGAATACTTATGTACATGGGATTTTTTTTTCTTTTTTTCTTTTTAATAAATTTGCAAAGATTTCAAATAAACTTCTCTCACGTTGTCATTATGGGGTATTGTTTTGTAGAATTTTGAGGAAAATTTATGAATTTAATCAATTCTGGAATAAGGCTGTAACATAACAAAATGTGGAAAAAGTGAAGCGCTGTGACTACTTTTCGGATGCACTGTTTCTTTTCTGTGCGTTGGAATTGCACAGAGCAGTTTTAATCTTCCTCTTCTGGGGTTTCCCCTCCCAGTACTACTGGCTTATCCTCTTCTTGGTGTGCCACCATAGGAAGCCGCTTCCTATGGTGGCACACCTGTGGGCTCCATCCCGAGCTGCACTGTCTGGGTCCATTGACACAGACAGTTTGGCTCCGCTTCACCTACTGCTTTCTTGTCAGTCGCTATTCTCAGGCGCAGCACTTGCCTCTTTTTCTAGGGTCCCCCACCAGCGCTGTCTGTGGGTGCTTCTGAGCCAGGCTGTGTTCATTCGGCTCCCTCCTCATGGGATTTCATTGACAGCAGCAGGAGCCAAATCTTGCTGCTGCCAGGAAGAGAAAGCTTTGCTGCTGCAGATGGGCACCGGTAAGCAGGGGCAGCCCGTAGATTAGGGGTGCCGCCCCTTCTCTCCAGGCTCTCTCCAGGCCACCCCCCCTATATGCAATGGATAGATTCATGCATAGCATGAATCTATCCATGGCCGCCCCCCATTCATGCATCCGGCCATTTTCAGGGCGCATGAATTACAGCGACCAGGTTTTTTTTTTTAAGCACCTGACTAGAGCCAGGGGCTCTAATAGGCTTCAAAATAGGGTGGGCTCGGGTCACAGAGGATGCTTCCCGAGCCCACCCAGGTGTGTTGCAACAGCGAATGAATATAAGCCCTGGTTCACACTGGTGCGATTTGACATGTCAAATCGGCGATATTTGCCGCAAATTGACGGCAATGGCACCGTCCTAATCAGTGCGACGCCGCATCTGCGGCACTGCACCGATTTCAAAAAGTAGTTTCTGTACTACTTTTTGCGATTTCGGCCGCGATTTACATTGACATCTGTGTCAGATGTCTTTGTAATCGCGGCTGAAATCGGGACTGCCAGCGGGAGTGAAATCGTGCGAGTTCAGCTGAACTCGCACGGCTTCACTCCCGCAGCCCAGTGTGAACCTGGGCTTAAAAGAATATTTGCTGTTGCAACACTGATCCTCCTCCCAGCCAATCGGGAAGCGGGTCTGACACCCATCACCCAATTGGCTGAAAGGATAGGTGATCCTTTTGGATGCCTAGGAGGAGGGGGAGGAGACGCACAGCGGAAGCCAGGAGAAGAGCCGCTGGAGAAGCCCAATGCCTGGCTGTCTGATCCCCACCGCCGCTCCTCGGTTGCCCGTCGATGCTTGCCGCCTAGATGGGGTAAGTGCCGGTGAACCGACCGGGGGAAAATGGGGGGGGGGGGGCAGGGAGCTGATCATGGCATGGAAGCTGTTTTTACCTTTTTTTTTTTTTTTTTTTTTTTAACGCAGTAATGCCGCAAACACACGATTGGACTTTCCGACAACAAAACCGTGTTTTTTTTCCAACGGATGTTGGCTCAAATTTGTCTTGCATACACACGGTCGCACAAATGTTGCTCGGAAATTCCGAACGTCAAGAACGCGGAAACGTACAACACTACGATGAGCAGAGAAAAATTAAGTACAATGATCCGAGCATGCGTTGCATTGATTCCGAGCATGCGTAGGATTTTTGTGCATCGGAATTGAATACACACGATCGGAAATTCCGACAAGAACTTTTGTTGTGGGAAAAATTGAGAACCTGCTCTCAAACATTTGTTGTCGGAATTTCCAACAGCAAATGTCCGATGGAGCCTACACACGGTCGTAATATCCGACCAAAAGCTCACATCGGACATTTGTCGGAAATTCCGATCGTGTGTACGCGGCATAAGATTTAAAAAGAAACCTCATGCCTTTTTAGAACCACGTTAAGGTCCCTTTTTAGTAAAAGAAATACATTGGCAGCTCTACAGCTTATCATTTAGGACTCTGCTGTTTGAAAATGTGATCCTGTGTATTCCCATTCACCTGCCTTCTGGTGACCTGCATACAACCTCCTTCGGCTCTAGTATGTGCAGAAACACATCCTCTTGGCTTTGTGATCAGAGTTTGGAAAGCTGATCAGTGGTGGGCACTGCAGGGGAGGGCGGCCGTTTCCAGCAGGTGCCTCTCTATAAATCAGAGTGCATGTAGAAATCTCCAAGGCTATTTAAAGAGTATTTGTTGGGCTATAAGATGATTACTTTGTTTTGTTTGTTTTAACTGAGCCGCCTCATTCCTGAGAAACATGGGTCCGTCCTCAAGTGCTAGAGCTCAATATATTAATACCTTCTGTTCAAGTTCAGCTGTGTGTGACCACATCAATCACAGGACCCACAATTCCCTGGGGAAGCAGAAGTCTCCAGCCAACACACTATCGGGAAAGTCCAATGAACAGAACATTTTTGGCTCCTGTGCAGTGGCGGCTGGTGCTCCAAATTTTTTGGGGGGAGCAAACAAACTGAAAAAACCCATTAAATGCGGCCAGTTTGCCCCCCAAATCAAATGCGGCCAGTTTGCCCCCCAAATCAAATGTGGCCAGTTTGCCCCCCAAATCAAATGTGGCCAGTTTGCCCCCCCCAAATGTGGCCAGTTTGCCCCCCCAAATGTGGCCAGTTTGCCCCCCCCAAATGTGGCCAGTTTGCCCCCCCCAAATGTGGCCAGTTTGCCCCCCCAAATGTGGCCAGTTTGCCCCCCCCCCCAAATGTGGCCAGTTTGCCCCCCCCCAAATGTGGCCAGTTTGCCCCCCCCCAAATGTGGCCAGTTTGCCCCCCCCCAAATGTGGCCAGTTTGCCCCCCCAAATGTGGCCAGTTTGCCCCCCCAAATGTGGCCAGTTTGCCCCCCCCCCAAATGTGGCCAGTTTGCCCCCCCCAAATGTGGCCAGTTTGCCCCCCCCCAAATGTGGCCAGTTTGCCCCCCCCCCAAATGTGGCCAGTTTGCCCCCCCCAAATGTGGCCAGTTTGCCCCCCCCAAATGTGGCCAGTTTGCCCCCCCCAAATGTGGCCAGTTTGCCCCCCCAAATGTGGCCAGTTTGCCCCCCCCCAAATGTGGCCAGTTTGCCCCCCCCCAAATGTGGCCAGTTTGCCCCCCCCAAATGTGGCCAGTTTGCCCCCCCCAAATGTGGCCAGTTTGCCCCCCCAAATGCAGCCAGTTTGCCCCCCCCCCAAAATGTAGCCAGTTTGCCCCCCCCCCAAAATGTAGCCAGTTTCCCCCCAGCCCTGCACTTACCTTCCTCGGGTCAGCGCCGTGCTTCAGCCAATTGGGTTACCAGTAACCAGACCCGGTGAACCTGATTGGCTGAGACGCTTGTCAGTGTTAACCAAGGAACGCACCCCCCGTGTGTCCCCTGGTTAACTATTTGGAAGCCGATTACAGCCCTCAGGCTGTAATCGGGAAGCCTATCACTTCCAAAAACCAACCAGCTGCTGTTATTCAGATGGCCGGCGCTCACCAGGGGGCCGGCCATCTGAATAGTGGGCGGCAGCAATACATAGGTTCATGCAATGCATGAACCTATGTATTGTTGTTGTGAGTGACGGGCGCAGGAGAGGGAGGGGGTGGCGCTCCTGCGCCCACTATGGACGCACCGCCACTGCTCCTGTGTCATACAAAAGGTGGCCTAAAATTTAAAGTACACCTGTCATTAGCCACTTAAGCCCCGGACCATTTTGGCTGGTTAAAGACCAGGCCCCTTTTTGCGATTCGGCACTGCGTCGCTTTAACTGACAATTGCGCGGTCGTGCGACGTGGCTCCCAAACAAAATTGACGTCCTTTTTTCTTTTTCGTACATCACGGGACACAGAGCGACATAGTCATTACTATGTGGGTTATATAGATTACCTTCAGGTGCTGGCACTGGCAACTTCCAAGACCGGAAGTACCCTCCCCTATATAAGCCCCTCCCATCCGGGAGTACCTCAGTTTTTTGCCAGTGTCTAAGGTGTTGGCCAAAGAGTAACATGTTTTTTCACTGGGCTTGCGTACAGGTTCTTTTGGGCCTCAGCAAGCTATTCCGGATCCGACCAAAAAAGCTTCATAGCTAAACGGTCGGTACCCGGGCCTTGCAGAGAAGAGCAAGGTTGTGCCTGTAATGCCTCTCTTAGGAGGGCTGGACCCTGGGATCCAGAGCTCTGGTCATACCCACGACCAAGATGTTTTCTGTGCAGGGTGCTATACAGGTCCAGGGGAGTGGAATCCTTGGGAACCCGGTCCCTGAAGGTCTATGTACAATACCTGCCGTGAGAGGTGAAGTTTGGGCTTCTGTGGACCAAACAGAGTCCTGCGGCGGGGAAAAGGTAAGTGGGGGCCCCTCAGGAACTCGGTTCTATTGAGGGGACCCCCAAGCCTGGTATGTCTTTCTGCCTGTTATCTAAACGGTATTCCCGCTAATATCTGTATATGCCTAAACTGCTAATCCTAGAAAATGTTTTTTCATAGAGGAGGTTTGAAAAAAAAAAAAAAAAAAAGACAAAGCGCGGTACCTGTGTTTAGCCACTAGAGTCCGCTGTGGAACGTCTTTTTTCTTTGGACTAATCCTTCCATGGTAAAAGTCCAGGCAGATGGTGGGCTCTCTTGTAAGGGAAGCTGCATCCCTCTGTCATGTTGCCTTAACGCTCTTCCATCCCCGGGCCCTGGTGAAAACAGGGACCCTGGCTCCCCCCTCTGGGTAGACGCAGATGGCGCACACGTGGACGCGCGCACCCGCTTTCTTTTATTAGAATAGGCCGGAAAAAGGGGCGGAGCCTGGCGGATGACGCGCTCTGTGCGCCGGGCGCTTCTGCGCATGTGCGGGCGTCCCAGCTAAGTAAAAGGACGCAGTTTCTATGAACTAGCTGTGGAGGACAGAGCAAAAAAGGGCTGGTAACATGTTATAACCTGGCTTACAGCAGGCGGTTGATACAGGCATCCCCTAGAAAGGCACATTAGTAGACACCAACTGATACATATAGCAGCAAGTGCGTTAGACTATTTCAGTTAAGGGTGTATTGCGGCTGGAATACCTCAGCTTTGGACTTGGGAATATGCCGCCCAAAAAGCTCCGGGACTTACCACCCAGGAAGCATAAGGGATCTCCGTCGGGCTCTGAGGATCTGGAGCATGCATCTGCACCTGCCTCCCCTGAGAAATCAGAGGTTAGTACCCGTAGAGAACCCCCAGGAGTGCCAGGTACTGCGTCTGTCCTCAGTCCACCTGCTCCTGTGTATATAACAGAGGAGGTTTTTGCCTCAACTCTGGGAGGATTGGGGGAAAGAAAGCGCGCCAGATCTCCGTCACCTCCGTCAGAGTACCTGTTGGCAGAGCAACAGTCCCAGGAAGAGATTGACCTACCTGATGGGGATCAGGATGAGGTTGACTCTGTCTTTGAGGAATCGACAGTAGAAGAACCATTCTCAGCATCACAAGCTGAAAGATTATGGGTTCAGACCCTAACTGACATGGTTCGATCAGCATTTAAAATGCCTCTTGTTGAACCATCAACTACTTCTGTCTCCTCATTGGGGTCGCTAAAAGCTCCCCAGACTAATTGTTCCTTTCCAATTCATCCGTTACTGGAAGGACTTGTATACCAGGACTGGGAACATCCTGATAAACTATTTGTTCCACCTAAGAGATTTCCGGTGATCTATCCCATGGAGGATAAGTTCACCCAAAGATGGAGTGTTCCTACGGTGGACGCAGCCATCTCTTCTGTGAACAAATCACTGACATGTCCAGTAGATAATGTTCAAATGTTCAAGGATCCAATAGATAAAAAATTGGAGTCCTTGTTAAAATCTGCTTTTTCCACAGCAGGTGCTGTTACACAGCCAGCGGTGGCAGCCATTGGGGTTTTGCCAAGCTTTGAAGGATCAGATGAAACTGGTCTTAAGGGATTTGCCAGACCAGCAGGCCCAGGCTCTGGCTGATCTGCCTAGAGCGTTATGCTTTGCGGTTGACGCCATCAAGGATTCTATCCATCAGGCCTCCCGCCTTACGCTGTCTTTGGTACATATGCGTGGACTTCTGTGGCTTAAGAACTGGTCTGCTGAAGCTCCCTGTAAGAAGCTCCTAGTTAGCTTCCCATTTCATGGTGAACGCCTATTTGGCGAAGACCTGGATAAGTATATCCAGAAGATTTCCAGTGGTAAAAGTACACTCTTACCGGTTAAAAGGAGGTCTAGAAGTCCATCTTTTAAGAGGCCTACCTCTCCAATCCCTGGGACATCTGCTGCTAAGCAGTTCCGACGGCCTCCTCGGTCAAACTCCGGAGGTAAAAATCAGGGACAATCACAGGGTAACAAAAAACCCTGGATCCGAAGAGGTACTAAACCAGCCTCCAAGTCAAGCCTATGAAGGGCTGCCCCCACTCAAACGGGTGGGGGGAAGACTTCGGTTGTTCGCAGAGACCTGGCGGGAGACGATCAGAGACACATGGGTGCTCTCCGCGGTAACTCTGGGATACAAATTGGAGTTAAAAGAGTCTCCTCCTTCCCATTTTATGTGGTCAGGCATGCCAAAAGACCCTCTAAAAAGGAGGTCTCTCCTGTTGGCGTTAGAACAACTATTGCTCCAAGGAGTAATTATGGAGGTTCCTATGGAAGAGTGGGGGTTGGGTTTCTACTCAAACCTTTTCACAGTCCCGAAACCAAACGGGGACATAAGACCCATATTGGATCTAAAGGGTCTAAACAAATTCCTGAACATCCGATCCTTTCGGATGGAGTCGATCCAGTCGGTAGCCGCTGCCCTACAAGGGGAGGAATGGTTAGCCTCGATCGACATCAAAGATGCTTATTTGCATGTTCCCATCTTTCCAGGTCATCAAAGATTTCTACGCTTTGCGGTAGAAGGGCGCCATTTTCAGTTCAGAGCCTTACCCTTCGGTCTGGCCACAGCACCACGGGTGTTCACAAAAATTCTGGCCCCACTGTTGGCCGATCTAAGAACACGAGGTGTAACGATAATGGCATACCTAGACGACCTGTTGTTGATGGACCACTCAGTTGCCAAACTAGAGGTGGTAATTCTCGATACGATCAGGTATCTAGAATCTCACGGTTGGATCATCAACCTGGACAAGTCAGCCCTACAGCCAGTCAAAAGTCTGGTGTACTTAGGGCTACGGCTGGATTCAAACCAGAGGAAGATTTTCCTACCTCAAGACAAAGTATCCTCTTTGAGGGACTTGGTCCGCCTACTTTGTGCAAAAAGACAGCCGTCCATACGCCTGTGCATGAGGCTGCTGGGAAAGATGGTAGCATCATTCGAAGCTGTGCCATACGCCCAATTCCACTCAAGGAATTTGCAGAGGGCCATACTGTCAGCCTGGAACAGAAAGGTTCAGGCTCTAGACTTCCCGATGTCCTTCTCCCCTTCCGTTCGGAAGAGTCTCTGCTGGTGGTTGGTCCCCCAGAATCTCCAGAAGGGAAAATCCTTCAGTCCGATTTCCTGGAAGGTGGTCACTACAGATGCCAGCCTTATAGGCTGGGGGGCAGTACTGGAGCAATGGTCTCTCCAGGGCAGATGGTCAGATACAGAAAAGACCCTGCCCATCAATCTCTTAGAGATACGAGCAGCCCGGTATGCCCTAGTAGCATGGACATCCAAACTCCTAGGGTCCCCTGTCAGAATTCAATCAGACAATGCCACGGCAGTGGCATATATCAATCATCAAGGGGGCACCAGGAGTTGTGCAGCCCAGAGGGAAGTAAGTCACATCCTGGAATGGGCAGAAAAGCATGTCCCATGCATATCAGCTGTCTTCATTCCAGGGGTGGAGAATTGGAAGGCGGACTTTCTGAGTCACCAACAGTTATGCCCAGGGGAATGGTCCCTTCATCCCGAGGTCTTCCGAGCAATATGTCAGCGGTGGGGAACACCGGATGTAGATCTGCTAGCATCCAGATTCAACGCAAAGGTGGACAGATTTGTGTCCCGGACAAGGGATCCCCTCGCTTGCGGCTCGGATGCTCTGGTGTTCCCTTGGGATCAGTTCAAACTGATATATGCTTTCCCTCCGCTACAATTGTTGCCTCGACTCCTTCGCAGAGTCAGGTTGGAAAAGAAGCCGGTGATCCTGGTGGCTCCAGCGTGGCCCCGAAGGGCCTGGTACGCGGAGATTGTAAAAATGTCTGTGGGGAGTCCTTGGACCCTTCCACGTCGTTCGGACCTGCTTTCGCAAGGACCGATATACCACCCTTCCTTACTAACTCTAGGTTTAACGGCCTGGCTATATGCCAGGAAGCCTGTATCCAGGCAGATCTACTATAGAGTTTGAAAGGCGTACATCACTTGGTGTGAGGCCAGAAAATGGCATCCACGTAAGTACGTTATAGGCAGAATTCTGGACTTCCTGCAGTGGGCTGTAGACAGGAAGTTTGCCTTAAGTACTATCAAGGGTCAGGTTTCGGCCTTGTCAATTCTATTTCAAAGGCCCCTGGCTATGCATTCACTTGTCAAATCCTTTGTACAAGGAGTGACTCGTATTATTCCACCGGTTAAAGCTCCCATATGCCCATGGGATCTAAATTTGGTTCTATCAGTTCTGCAAAAGCAGCCATTTGAACCTTTGCGGCACATTTCCTTGGTTCTACTCACCAGGAAATTGATTTTTTTAGTAGCCATATGTTCGGCTAGAAGAGTGTCGGAATTAGCCGCCATGTCCTGTAAAGAGCCATATCTAGTCATTTATAAGGACAGAGTAGTGTTACGTCCTCATCCAGCCTTTCTTCCTAAGGTGGTATCGAGGTTTCATTTGAACCAAGATGTGGTTCTTCCTTCCTTTTTCCCCAAACCGAGCTCGGTAGAGGAAAAGTTATTACATTCCTTGGATGTAGTAAGAGCAGTTAAAGCTTATCTAAAAGCCACTGCTCAGATTCGTAGAACGGATACTTTGTTTATTCTGCCGGAAGGCCCCAGAAAGGGTCAGGCAGCGTCAAAATCTACTTTAGCCAAGTGGATTCGACAGGTCATAATGCAAGCCTATGGCTTGAAAAGGAGACCGCCTCCGTTCAAAGTTAGGGCGCACTCCACGAGAGCAGTTGGAACTTCATGGGCAGCGCATCACCAGGCCTCCCTGGCTCAAATCTGTAAGGCCGCAACATGGTCTTCAGTACACACGTTTACTAGGTTCTACCAGGTGGACGTTAGAAGTCAGGAGGATATCGCCTTTGGGCGCAGTGTGTTGCAGGCCGCAAAAGATCCTCATGTCTGATGGCGCCCAGCTTATGTATGGTGTATCCCCCCCCCTCATTTGGCATTGCTTTGGGACGTCCCACATAGTAATGACTATGTCGCTCTGTGTCCCGTGATGTACGAAAAAGAAAAAGGGATTTTTATAACAGCTTACCTGTAAAATCCTTTTCTTGGAGTACATCACGGGACACAGAGCTCCCACCCCTCTTTTTGGGGACACGTATTGCTTTGCTACAAAACTGAGGTACTCCCGGATGGGAGGGGCTTATATAGGGGAGGGTACTTCCGGTCTTGGAAGTTGCCAGTGCCAGCACCTGAAGGTAATCTATATAACCCACATAGTAATGATTATGTCGCTCTGTGTCCCGTGATGTACTCCAAGAAAAGGATTTTACAGGTAAGCTGTTATAAAAATCCCTTTTTTTCCCCCCCCCACAAATAGAGCTTTCTTTTGGTGGTATTTGATCACCTCTGCGGTTTTTATTTTTTGCGCTATAAACAAAAATAGAGCGACAATTTTGAAAAAAATGTAATATTTTTTACTTTTTTCTATAGTCAATATCACCAAAAAAAATTTATAAAAAAAAAAATAAAAATAAAAAATTCCTCAGTTTAGGCCGATACGTATTCTTCTACATATTTTTGGTAAAAAAAATTGCAATCGGCATTTATTGATTGGTTTGCGCAAAAGTTATAGCGTTTACAAAATAGGGGGTAGTTTTATGGCATTTTTATGAATTATTATTTTTTTACTAGTAATGGCGGCGATCAGTGATTGTTTTTGTGACTGCGACATTATGGCGGACACATTGAACATTTTTGGGGCCATTGTCATTTTCACAGCGATTAGTGCTATAAAAATGCACTGGTTACTGTAAAAATGACACTGGCAGTGAAGGGGTTAACCACTAGGTGGCGCTGTAGGGGTTAAATGTTCCCTGCATTGTGTTTCTAACTGAGGGGGGGGGGGGTTGGGCTCTGTGTCACATGACACCGATCTCTGCTCCGAATACACAGAGCCGAGATCCATGTCATTGTCACTAGGCAGAGCAGGGAGATGCTTGTTTACACAAGCATCACCCTGCTCTATAACTCCATGAGACGATCGCGGGGATCCCCGCAGCGATCGAGTCGGCAGGGGCCCGCGGTCGACTCACGGGGATGGTGGAGGCGCGCGCGACCACATGGACAGGCACTTAAAGGGGACATACAGGTACGTTGATGTGCCTGTCCGTGCCATTCTGCCGACGTATATCTACGGGAGGCGGTCGGCAAGTGGTTAATGAGAATTTTGTAAATCAACATTGCTGACCTGTACTTTTGAGGACGTTCCTTCTATAGATGTTAAGCCTCATGCATACTTGAGCTCAAAAATTCAGTTTTTATTTCTGCCATTAAATGCCCCTCCATGTTAACCCTACACACTATATTACCAAAAGTATTGGGACACCTGCCTTTTACACGCACATAAACTTTAATGACATCCCAGTCTTAGTCCGTAGGGTTCAATATTGAGTTGGTCCACCCTTTGCAGCTATAACAGCTTCAACTCTTCTGGGAAGGCTTTTCACAAGGTTTAGGAGACAAGCCTCGTACACACGACCCGTTTTCTTGGCAAGAAAACTGCTGGGAGAGCTTTTTGCCTGAGAAAACCGTTCGTGTGTATGGTTTCTCGTCGGGAAAACTGCTGGGAATCTTGACGAGAAAAATAGCTCTCTATTTTCTCGTCGGGATTCTCGTCGGCCTGTTTCCCGATGAGAAAACCATGCGTGTGTACGAGGCTACATGCTTACCTGTCCCCCGGTAAGCCCGCGCATGCTCGATGAGACTTCAACGCATGCGTGGTAGCTTAGAAGGGTAGTGTAGGGTGAAGCAAGATGGCGGCGACGGCATCGAATGTGACGAGCGCATGCTCGTCGTAGTCGATGACGTCACCGCGTTCTTGCCATTCAAAAGAACGACGGTTCTTTTTGAATGTGCGTGTGTACACAGGGCTTGGCAAGAAAAGCTTGCCAGGAATCCCGTCGAGAAAACCGACGGGTTTTTTTTTTTACGGGATTCTCTCCCGTTTGTACAGGGCTTATGTCTATGGGAATGTTTGACCATTCTTCCAGAAGTGCATATGTAAGGTCAGGCTCTGATGTGGATGAGAAGGCCTGGCTAGCGGTCTCCACTCTAATTCATTCCAAAGATGTTCTAGTGGATTGAGGTCAGGACTCTGTGCAGGCCAGTAAAGTTCCTCCACCCCAAACTCGCTCATTTAAATAAAAATCCCTGTGGTAATTAAATACCAGCAAAAAATATTTGTGTGAAAAAATTATAAAGTTTGTTTGGGTACAGTGTTGCATGACCGCGCAATTGTCATTCAAAGTGCAACAGCGCTAAAAGCTGAAAAACTGGCCTGGGCAGGAAGGGGGTGTAAGTGCCAAGTAAGCAAGTGGTTAAAGTGTAGGTCAGGGAAAAGTAGAAAAATATACAGTATCTCACAAAAGTGAGTACACCCCTCAAATTTTTGTAAATATTTTATTATAACTTTTCATGTGACAACACTGAAGAAATGACACTTTGCTACGATGTAAAGTAGTGAGTGTACAGCTTGTATAACAGTGTACATTTGCTGTCCCCTCAAAATAACTCCACACACTAATTAATGTCTAACCCGCTGGTAACAAAAGTGAGTACACCCCTAAGTGAAAATGTCCAAATTGGGACCAAAGTGTCATTATTTGGTGTGGCCACTATTATTTTCCAGCACTGCCTTAACCCTCTTGGGCATGGAGTTCACCAGAGCTTCACAGGTTGCCAATGGAGTCCTCTTCCACTCCTCCATGACGACATCACAGAGCTGGGGGATGTTAGAGACCTTGCGCTCCTCCACCTTCCATTTGAGGATGCCACACAGATGTCCAATAGGGTTTAGGTCTGGAGACATGCTTGGCCAGTCCATCACCTTTACCCTCAGCTTCTTTAGCAAGTCAGTGGTCATCTTGGAGGTGTGTTTGGGGTCGTTATCATGTTGGAATATTGCCTTGCGGCCCACTCTCTGAAGAGAGGGGATCATGCTCTGCTTCAGTATGTCACAGTACATGTTGGCATTCATGGTTCCCTCAATGAATTGTAGCTCCCCAGTGCCGGCAGCACTCATGCAGCCCCAGACCATGACACTCCCACCACCATGCTTGACTGTAGGAAAGACACACTTGTCTTTGTACTCCTCACCTGGTTGCCGCCACACACACACTTGACACCATATGAACCAAATAAGTTTATCTTGGTCTCATCAGACCACAGGACATGGTTCCAGTAATCCATGTCCTTAGTCTGCTTGTCTTCAGCAAACTGTTTACAGGCTTTTTTGTGCATCATCTTTAGAAGAGGCTTTCTTCTGTGACGACAGTCATGTAGACCAATTTGATGCAGTGTGCGGCGTATGGTCTGAGCACTGACAGGCTGACCTCCCACCCCTTCAACCTCTGCAGCAATGCTGGCAGCACTCATACATCCATTTCCCAAAGACAACATCTGGATATGACGCTGGGCATGTGCACTCACCTTTATTGGTCGACCATGGCAAGGCCTGTTCTGAGTGGAACCTGTCCTGTTAAACCTCTGTATGGTCTTGGCCACCGTGCTGCAGCTCAGTTTCAGAGTCTTGGTAATCTTCTTATATCCTAGGACATCTTTATGTAGAGCAACAATTCTTTTTTTTCAGATCCTCAGAGTTCTTTGCCATGAGGTGCGATAACACCAAATTCAACACACCTGCTCCCCTTTCACACCTGAGACCTTGGAACACTGAGTCACGTGACATTGGGGAGGGAAAATGGCTAATAGGGCCCAATTTGGGCACTTTCACTTAGGGGTGTACTCACTTTTGTTGCCAGCGGTTTAGACATTAATGGCTGTGTGTTGAGTTATTTTAAGGGGACAGGAAATTTACACTGTTTATACAAGCTGTACACTCACTACTTTACATTGTAGCAAAGTGTCATTTCTTCAGTCTTGTCACATGAAAAGAGATATAATAAAATATTTACAAAAATGTGAGGGGTGTACTCACTTTTGTGAGATGCTGTATTTAGGACATCTCTACCATAAATACAAACTTCTCCATGAGCAAGTACAGAAAAATACTTGATGTGCCAGAAATAAATATAGCGTGCTTCTTCCTTTCTGTTTGATGTGACCTTATCTCACGGTGTCAGCCCTGCCCTACTCATTTGTGTTGGATTACAAAGAAAGCAAACCTTTCCACATCTCCTCCCAACCTCCATGACCCCTCTGTGCACAGGAAGAGTGCACAGGAAGTTATCCGTTCAGAAGATTTCTGGCAAAACTAACAGGTGTTTTTTGCACTTCTTGAACAGATGGAATGAAACCCTTTCATTTATATATTTAGCAGATCAAAGGGGATCAAATTAAAAGAAATTCATTGTTTGGGTTTGCATACACTTTAAGCTGGCAATTCAACTTTCCTTTTTAATATGTTTATTTTAGTTTTCAGAGAAAACATAACAAGCTTTTACTTTGCCCCTGCAGGGGGGGGAGCTAAATATTCACATATAAAAGCAGACACATGTAAGCATTATGGATTGTCAGAACAACAAGATTCTTTTTTTTTTTATATTAAACGTCTTTATTAAACACTGTACACATGAAGCATGGCATTACAGGGTATATGGCAATAATAGTAATAAAGCTCAAATACAAGTACCAGTACATTGACATTCACAGATCAGACAGAGACAGGGCTGGAAGTCTAGCCAGGATAGCATATTTTGGGGGCCAAATACATCAGGTTCAGCCCGTACAAGTTTCAGATACCGAAAGCCACCTGTCCCAAATTTTATTATATTTATCTGGGCATCCCCTATTGAGATATATGATTTTCTTATAGGGCAAAGTGGCATTCACATCCGCTTTCCATTCAGAGAAACTAGGGGGTGTGGGTCTCATCCAGTGTCTAGCTATAATCTTTTTAGCTGAAAAGAGTGTTTCGTGTATGAACGTTTTAGTGAATTTATCAGGTTGCGCGCCAGGGAAAATACCCAATAGGCATAATTTTGGGTCAAGGGTCAGAGGGGAACCCATATCATCGTGGAGGAAATCCACTATTTGTTTCCACAAGCTCAGGAGCCGGGGGCACGCCCAGATCAAATGAAAAAACGTGCCAGTGTCACGCCTACACATCGCACACTCCGTACTCGTCCCGGGCTTGAAACAAGCCATTCGGAGAGGAGTAAGGTATGCACGGTGCAAAATGTACAGTTGAGACAGTCTATCCGACAGTCTGGGAGAAACGGTCTTGCATGCATCAAGTGCCTCACTCCACTCTTCATCCTCCAGCGATCACACATCCCTCTCCCACCTTGGTTTGAGGCTGTATGCTAAGGCAGTAGCAGACGGAGTGAGAAGCATGTTGTAAAAGCCAGAGATCAGCCTGCGAGGGTCTGAGCTCTTGATCACTTCCATCAGAGCGTTGGGAGTGGGCTGTGGGATGGAGGAGGGAAACTGAGCCCGTACAGCATGACGGAGCTGTAAAAATCTATAGTGCATGGATCTAGGGAGTGCATATCGCTTCCGAAGATCGTCAAAATTCCTAAGGGTCCCCTCAGATAATATATGGTGCAAATATAAAATCCCCCTCCTATTCCACACCTCCGTATCAGGGATCAAGCGCAATTCAGAAAGGTTCTTGTTGTGCCAGAGAGGGGTGAAATCGTTAATAGGTGGGATCTTGACCTGTTTAGCAGCAATGTCCCAGATTCGTCTGTATTGATATAAGATCGACCTACGGTCGCCGTCAGATTCACTGCCACTCTGCCCCACGGCAATTGCCATCAGGGGATCCGAGGTGCACCGAACCCACGACTGACACAGTAGGGTAAGAAATCGGAGTCTGTCAGTTTTATCTACATGGTATAGCTGCGAAAGCTGGGCCGCCAGGTAGTATGAGTCGAGGTCCGGAAGGGCCATCCCCCCCCCAGGTCCGTAGGGTTTTTGAGTGTCTTCCAAGCCAGTTTATGTCTATTTCCACCCCACACAAAAGACTTGAGCAGGGATTCTAATTGTTTAAAATATTTCAGGGGTATAAAGATAGGTGAGTGCCAGAACATATAGAGCATTTTAGGAAAGAGAATCATTTTTACAATATTCACCCGGCCCCAGATGCCCAAGGGTAGTCTAGCCCATATCTGAATTTTGGACTTCAGTAAATTAAACAGGGGTTCTATGTTTAGGGCGACATAGTCGGCTGGAGACCTGGAGACAGAGATTCCTAAATACTTAATCAGGCTGACCCGTTGTATTTGTAGGTGATCCTGTTGTGAAGGTGGGGGGAAGCTGTCAATGGGCAATATTTGGGACTTATCCCAATTTATTTTGAGGCCAGAAAAAGACCCAAATCGCTCTATGGTCTGTAGCGCAGTATGTAGGGAGATGTCTGAGTCTGCTAGGTATAGTAACGTGTCATCCGCGTATAGACTAATTTTTTCTACTAGGGATCCTAAGCTAAGACCACGTATCATGGGGTCATTCCTAATGGAGATTGCCAGAGGCTCGGCTGCCAGAGCATAAAGCAGGGGGGACAGAGGACACCCCTGTCTAGTGCCTCTGGTCAGGTCAAATGGAGTAGACGTCCATCCATTGGCAACGACCTTGCCCCTCGGGGCTTGGTATAGGATCTGGACCCATTTGATGAAACCCGGACCAAAGCCGAACCCCCGCAAACAGCCCCACAAGTACCTCCACTCCACTGAGTCGAAGGCCTTGGCCGTGTCCAGGGCCACCACCACCCGAGAGCCAACCTCCGAATGTACTGCCTGCAGATTGATATAAAGCCTTCTCAGGTTGAACGAAGTATTGCGACCTGGCATAAAACCAGCCTGGTCTGTATGAATGAGACTCAGGATCACTTGGTTCAGGCGTAAAGCCAGGATTTTTGCGAGGATTTTTATATCGACCTGCAGGAGAGATATAGGCCTGTACGACTCTGGCAAACCCAGGTCCTTGCCCGGTTTAGGTATGAGGACTATGGTAGCCTCCCTCATAGAGGGGGGGAGAAGAGCATTCTCAAAGAGGTAGTTATATAGTGCGAGAAGTCTAGGAACAAGGATTTCCCTGTATTGTGAAAAGAATTCAATAGGCAGACCGTCGGAACCTGGGGCTCTAGAGTTGTGGAAGCTGGCAATTGCCGCCACCACTTCATCTGAGGTAAGGGGTGCCTCCAGATTGGTCATCTGCTCGTCTGTCAGTTTTGGGAATTCAATTCCTGCAAGTAATTCTGTCAACTGGTCATCTGTGCCGGACGTCTGGGATGTGTGTAGCTGGCTGAAAGTCTCGAAATCTGTCTGACACCTGTCTGACAGGGCCCTGTCTAATGCAGCCGCCGAGTCAGCCTTAAATCTATTAATGCCGGTGGATAGGACCATACGGGCATGTAACTTAAAGGACTCCCAGACCATATCTGGAGGAGCAGACGTATCGTTATCCGCAAAGAAGGTCGGTCCAAGCACAGGTAAGTTCATCATCCTCTGACAACAGGGACAGCCAAAACGGGTTCAATCTCCAGGAGGGTGGAGGTTTGTTCAGTGGTAATGATAAAGTGACCCAGTACGGGCTATGATCTGATAGTAGCCTAGGGGAGAACCCCGCTTCTAATAAGCGGGGGGCAAGTGCAGTGGACAGAAGAATCAAGTCAATACGGGACATGGTTTTATGAGTAGCTGAAAAGCATGAGTAAGCTCTGGCCTGGGGGAACTTCTATCGCCAGGTGTCAATAAGACCAAAGGCAGAGATAAGCCTGAAGAGCCTAGAGCTCGTTTGGGCAGGGGCACATGACGGTGCCGGCTGAGGCCTGTCAAGGCACGGATTCAGAGTAGCGTTGAAGTCCCCCAGCCAGATCGCCTGTGTCGAAGGATGGCGAGACATAAACAGGCCCTCAGATATAACAACAGAACTAAATGGTGGGGGTACATATATTGCCAGAAGCAGGAACGGCTCACCATATATTTTGACTGAAAGGAACACGTAGCGGCCCTGTGAATCCGTAAGTACATCACCCAACTCAAAGTGGACCGTCTTGGCGACCAGGACCGAAACCCAGCGAGCCTGGGTCGAATGGTATGCCCATCCCACCCAGGGTCGTCGGAGCGCCATCTGGAGCCGCCCATCCACTTGCGTCTCCACCAACACCACTATATCAGCTCTCTGTTTCTTGAGAAGTGCGAATACTGCTGACCTCTTTATCCTATCCCCTAGACCCCGGACATTCCAGGTAAGTAGTTTTAGTGTGGCCATCCGAGGAGACGGGGGATTATACATGTATTGCCGTATAGAAAATCTAACCAAACTAAACCCACCCCCCACCCCACCCTGCACCCACCCCAACTGGTGCGGGTATTACCCAAAACAAAACTTAGAAGAGCAACTAGATAAGTGCCGGAGTAACAAAGGAGGCCCTCAGATGTTAAAGGCGTATAAGAAGCCTGGGGCCATAGATCCAAGAGAGTCATTAGCCAAGAACTGATGGCCAACCACAACCGTCCCCAAATTTGGGGGAGGGCTGTCCGAAGATGTAGTCCCCACTGGATCTTACCGACACAGATTTTATCGTCATTGCTGTGGGGGCGACTAATCGCTGCAAAGAATAGTAAAAAAAAAAAACGTAGGACCGTAGATGCTCCAAATATGTGACCCTGTCAATAGTAGGAATAGGGAATGTAAACCAACAGGTAGCAGGATGTATGGGACCAATTCGCCAGATAATGGGAAGAGTACTTCTAGAGGAGGAAAGGAGGGGGGGAGGGAGCCGGTAGTCTAAAGTGGTCTTGGGCAAGATATCCATGTAGGGGGCCGTATAATGGGGGGAGAGGGGAGATGACACATACCGAGCAATCCAGGCATAGGGGTCACCACCAGGAATTTCGTGCAAACGGGTTGCAGGGTACAGGATACTCGGTAAAGGATCACTCATTCATCCGCACGTCTGGAGGGCTCTGGGCGCTCAAGCCAGGCGATAACATCAGCCGGATCCTCAAAGAAAACCACCCGGCCGTCCCTTTCCACCCTGAGACGCGCCGGGAATAGCATAGAGTATTTGAGATGCTTGATTCTGAGCCTCTTCTTAGCCTCCGTAAAGCCCTGGCGGCGGCGCTGTACGTCCGCGGAGAAGTCTGGGAAGATTGCTATCCTGGAGTTGCCCAGCTCAATGTTGCCCTTCTCTCTAGCCATTCGTAGCACCGCATCTCGGTCTTTAAAGTTCAAAAACTTAGCGATGAACGTGCGGGGGGGGGGGAGCCCCCTGCGGGGGAGCTTTAGCTGGCATGCGGTGTGCTCTCTCCACCGTAAGAATTGGGGAGAAGGCATCACGGCCATAAGTGGTAATAAGGAGTTGCTCCAGGAAAGTGGTTGGGTCCCTCCCCTCCGTTCCCTTCGGTATTCCTATGAAGCGGAGATTACACCTCCGAATCCTATTCTCCATCTCATCCTGCTTCTGTGCTAGCTGGGAGAGTTGGAGCCGCATGCGGTCGGCGCCCGTCCGAAGCGGGGGTATGGCGTCCTTCACAACGCTAATGCGAGTCTCAGCCTCTGTAACCCTCTCCCGTAGTTTCTGGACATCCTGCCGTATAAGGGAAATATCAACCTTAGCCTCCTCGATTTGGGAGGTGAGCGAGGTGCGGCAAAAGGTGATGGCTTCCAGGAGCTTTTCTGTGTCCCTTCCCGGCGCGGCCCGGTCAGAGCACGAGGCGCCGCCATCTTCCCCCGGCATGTCTTTGTCCTGGCGGCGATATTGATCGAGCTTAGCGATGGCAGCGCTCTGCACTTTCGGCGGAGACATGTCAGGATGTGTTCTAGCACTAACCACCGACTGCTGGGGTCTGTAAGGATGCTTTAGGGTATCAGGATCAGCGTGTTAGCAGGATTAATGCATGGAGCTCTTCTTACATGTGTCCTACTCCATTCCCTGTCAGGTCACGCCCCCAGAACAACAAGATTTTAACCAAAACTAATGAGGAGCAGCACAGAAATTGGAGCAAATATTCCGATCACTGCTAGGCTAAGGGGCAACAGGCCCACAAAATATGTCATCTAGGAAGAAAAAGGGAAACCTAGGAGTTGAAAAGGAAGAAGGGAGAGAAATAGTTGATCCAAGGTTCCCAAACTTTAACCACTGCAGCCCCGGAAGGATTTACTCCCTTCCTGACCAGAGCACTTTTTGCGGTACGGCACTGTGTCACGTTAAGTGACAATTGCGCGGTCATGCGACGTTGTACCCAAACAAAATTTACGTCCTTTTTTTCCCCCTACAAATAGAGCTTTCTTTTGGTGGTATTTGATCACCTCTGCGGTTTTAATTTTTTGCGCTATAAGTAGAGCGACAATAAAAAAAAGAAAAAAAAAAAAAAAAGCAATATTTCTCTTTCGTCCATGGATGGAAACAGCTCCTTTAGTCTTGACAAGTGGGTTATGTTCCAGCTATTAGGAAAGGACTAGGCTGACATGTTGGATATACAAAAACATGTAATTATACCAAAGCTGAACAGCCCCGCCCTAGTGTAGAAGGACCTGGCTCCCTAGGGGCCCATTGGTCCTGGAGAACTTTTTTTTCTTTTTTTCTTTTCAATTTTGGATCCTGAGATCTACTATCAACTGCCGGCTGGGTGACAGGCTGGATAATATAGATCCTTGTAGTCTCCCCCAGTCCGGCCATCGAGCGTGAGCAGGCCTTTAGCTACGCGATTGGTCGGCCATGACATACCCCGTTTTCTCCAGGGGTGGCCGGTGAGCTATATGCTCTGGGGCCCACATATGACCGGGCGATTGCTGTCCAGTCACAGTGGGCTGTGGCCGACAGCCACTCCGTACTGCTCGGTGATGGGTCTGTCAGGAATGCGTCCAGCAGTCCTCGCAGGGACGGGTAAGTAAGGTTCCTCCTGTCTTGGCAGGATGGAACAGCTGGGCATTCCTGGGGTGGTCGATTAGGGGGCCACTAGTCCTCCCTTTCCTCTCTCCCCATCCATCCCTCCTCCCCATGCTTTGCTGGGCCTGCTGTGTACCTCACCGGGGACCTCTAGCGCTGGTTTGTCATTCTGAACGGCGTGAACGATAGATCACCTCAGACACCTCAGGCACACACTGTGCAGGAGTTTAGAGCGGACGGCAGCGCTGATGCAGTGCCTGGGTCAGGGCGGTGAGTCCTCTGGGAATACCCCTCGGTCTGGGCCGCTAGGAGGGTGGGCCTTTTCTTGTACCTTGACTTGTTCCATGAGTGGCTGTCAAATGTGTGGGTCAGCATGGCGTCAGAAGCTGGCGTTTCTTCCCGAGACATTCCTGTGGTAGCAAACGGTGCCCCTGCACCTGCGGTACTTGTGGACACTTTGTCGGCGGTCCTGGAATCATTTGTTGCCAGAGTGGCAGCGGTGTGCGGGCGCAAGTGGGGTAAAAAATGCCCCTTCCCCTCCACCATCTTCTGGGGAAAGCTCAGACTCGGGCCTGGCTATGAAACCGGACCCCTGTTCTGAAGAGTCAGAGTATGCAGACCAGGACCATTCGGACAGTGAGGAAGACTCCGTGTCCGGGTCAGCGCAGGACAAGGCACTTGTTGGAGCACTTATCACTGCAGTGCGGGAAACCCTCAAACTGGAGGATGAGGCTGGGACATCTGCTGAGGTGTCGGTCCCTTTTGGGTCCCACAAGCCGACCCGCACTACTAAGGTGTTTCCTTATGTAACTTATTTTGATAAGTTTATAGACCAGGAATGGGAACGACCGCAGAGGACCTTTTTGGTCCCAAAACGCATGGCGGTCCGTTACCCTTTTGAGGAGAGCCTTCTGAAAAAATGGTCATCTCCCCCGGTTGTGGTGGAAGGCTATTTGGAGCCTCGCTGGATGACATTATTAAGGATGTCACTGGGGTAAGAGCACACTGCTCCCACAATCCAGAAAAGGTAAGGAGCCACGTCGCAGGCCTGGGCCCTCCTTTTCTGCTCAGCATTTTTTCGTCAGTCCGGGCCCGCAAGTAAGCGTTCCCAGGCCGACAAGGGGCCAGCTGAGGGACAAAAGCGTCCCTGGGTTCGCAAGCCAAACAAGCCCGCAAACAAATCTGCTTCTGCATGAAGGTTTGCCCACGCCCGACTCTCGGGGGAGGGGTCGCCTTCGCGAATTTGCAGTTCGGTGGACCTCCCTGCTTTCCGACCAGTGGGTTTGCGAAGTGGTTTCATCAGGGTACAAATAGAATTTCTTTCTTGTCCACCAAACAGATTTTTTTCCCTCCCAAAGCTTCATCTTCCTCCAGCTCGTCGGAACACCCTGTTTGGTGCAGTGCAGGACCTGCTGAAGCGCAGGGTGATAGTACCTGTGCTGCTGCCGGAAAGGTTTCAGGGATTTTACTCCAATCTGTTTGTAGTCCCAAAGAAGGACGGGGTCAGTCCAATCCTGATCTCAAGGCCCTCAACACTTTTTGTAAAGGTGCAAAGGTTCAGGATGGAATCAGTTCGCTCTGTGGTTGCTGCACTCCATCCGGGGGATTTTCTAGCGTCCTTGGACATCAAGGACATATACTTGCATGTCCCCATATGCATCAGGCATCAGAGATTTCTGCGTTTTGCAGTCGGGAACGATCACTACCAATTTGTGGCTCTCCCTTTTTGGCCTGGCATCGGCACCAAGGGTTTTCACCAAGGTGCTCGTCCCAATTCTGGCCTTGCTGAGACAGCGAGGTGTCGCTATCGTGGGCTACCTGAACGACCTCCTTCTGAAAGCTGCTTCAGACTCAGAATTAGAGGAGGATGTAGCGATTGGCAGTCGGACCCTTCAAGAATTTTGGTTGGGTACTGAACTTCAGAAGTCTGTGTTGGTGCGCCTGGAATACCTGGGCTTTATCCTGGACTCCGCGGGGGCGAAGGTTTTTCTCCTTTTAGAAAAATTGCAGGCTCTTCAGGTGGCGGTGAAGCTGTTGGCCTCCCGCAGGTGGTCGTCGCTGCGCTTTTGCATGCGAGTCCTGGGTCTCATGCTGGCCTTCTTTTTTGAGGCGGTACCGTATGCTCAATTCCACACTCGAGTCTTGCAGAAGGAGATCCTGTTCAAGTGGGACAAGTCTCTGTTGTCCCTAGATTGTCAAATCCGGGTGAGCCAACTAGTCAGGATTTCCCTGGTCTGGTGGCTGACATCTCCGGCCCCTTAGTCCGGAAAGTCGTTCCTTCCCTTTCACTGGACGGTGATCACCACAGACGCCAGCCTGACCGGTTGGGGGAGTGTTTGGGGGGTCCAGTCGACACAAGGTCGCTGGACACAGGAAGAATCCTGCCTGCTGATCAATGTACTGGAACTTCGAGCGATCAGGCAGTGCCTCTCCGCATGGTCACAGAGGCTACAGGGACGTCCAGTCAGGATCCAGCCGGACAACGCCACGGCGGTGGCATATGTTAACCATCAAGGAGGAACAAGGAGCTTGGCTGCAGCATTGGAGGTCGCTCACATCCTGTGGAGGGCAGAAAGGAGCATGCCGGCTCTATCGGCCGTATACATTCCGGGTGTCAAACTGGCAGGCGGACTACCTAAGTCGCCAGATGCTGGACCAAGGAGAAGGGTCGCTACACCCGAACGTGTTTCAACTCCTTTGCCTAAAATGGGGCACGCCAAACGTGGATCTCCTGGCTTCTCAACTCAATCGGAAGGTATTGAGGTTTGTGGCCAGGTCAAAGGATCCCTGGGCGGACGCAACGGATGCGTTGGTGGCCCCATGGGGACAGTATCGGCTGATCTATACTTTTCCCCCACTGAAACTTCTTCCTCGTCTGCTCCGCAGAGTGGAGACCGAGGGGATTCCGGTAATCCTAATTGCCCCAGATTGGCCTCGGCGTCCCTGGTTTGCCGACCTGGTGCGCCTGGTGGCGGATGCCCCTTGGCGACTGCCGATGCAGGAGGTCCTTCTGTCGTAAGGTCCCATACTTCATCCTGCTTTACAGTCGCTGGCTTTAACGACATGGCTATTGAAAGCCAGGTACTAAGGGATCGAGGCCTGTCGGATTCAGTAATTTCCACTATGCTGAGGGCACGGAAGTCATCTTCTCGGAAGATCTACTATCGCGCGTGGAAGGCATACATCTCTGTGTGAGAAGATGGAGTGGTTTCCAAGATCCTGTTTCTACAGCATGGAGTGGATCAGAAACTTGCCTTAAGCACCATTAAGGGGCAGATTTCAGCCTTGGCTGTTTTCTTTCTATGACCCCTGGCGGCTCATTCACTGGTGAGTATGTTTGTGCAAAGGGTCCGACATGTGGCTCCTCCGGTTCAACCACCACTAGCTCCGTGGGATTTGAACCTGGTGCTCTCGGTACTTCAGAAACCTGCCTTTAAGAACATCAGAGAGATTCCTCTTTTGACACTCTCTCAGAAAGTTGCCTTTCTGGTGGCCATTACATCTGTCAGGAGGGTTTTTGAGTTGGTGGCCTTGTCTTGCAACTCCGTCTACTTGATCCTCCATAAGGATAAAGCGGTGCTACGCCCGCAGCCTTCGTTTCTTCCAAAGGTGTTTTCGGCTTTTCATCTGAATGAGGACATTGTACTTCCATCCTTGTGTCCTCGGCCGTCGAGGTTACGTTACACCCACGTACCACGTCTTGTACTTGTGTCTGCTACGGCTCCGTTTCGGAGGTCAGACTCACTTTTTGTGTCAGTGACTGGTCCAAAGAAAGGCCTGGCGGTCTCGTCGGCCACCATTTCTCGGTGGATCAGACAGATTGTGATTCAGGCTTATGCCCTTAAAGGGCGGGCGCCTCCCTTTCCTGTCACCGCGCATTCGACCAGGGCGATTGGTGCCTTCTGGGCTTTTCGACATCAAGCGTCTGTCTCACAGGTGTGTAAGGCGGCGACCTGGTCGTCTGTTCACACCTTCACTAAATTTTACATGGTTGACGTGCATGCATCTGCGGATGCTTGCTTCGGCTGCAAGGTTTTGCAGGCGGCTGTTTAAGGTTCTGTTCTGTTTGGGGTGAAGTTTGTTTGCTTGCTGTTCCCACCCCTCGTTTTTTTGACCCTGCTTGGGGACGTCCCACTTGTCAAGACTAAAGGAGCTGTGTCCGTCCATGGACGAAAGAGAATATAGGATTTTTGTACTCACCGTAAAATCCTTTTCTCTGAAGTCCATGGATGGACACAGCACCCACCCCTCCTTTTTATGTTTGTACTGCTTTTTGACAAACTGAGCTGCTGAGTGCAGGGTGAGGGGTTATGACCAGAGGGACCGCCCCCTGGGCGGGGCTGTTCAGCTTTGGTATAATTACATGTTTTTGTATATCTAACATGTCTGCCTAGTCCTCTCCTAATAGATGGAACATAACCCACTTGTCAAGACTAAAGGAGCTGTGTCCGTCCATGGACTTCAGATAAAAGGATTTTACTGTGAGTACAAAAATCCTATTTTTTTTTTTTTTTACTATAATATCCCCAAAAAAATAAAAAAATAAAAATTCTTCCTCCGTTTAGGCCGACATGTATTCTTCTACATAATTTTGGTAAAAAAAAAAATCGCAATAAGCGTATATTGATTGGTTTGCGTAAAAGTTATCGTGTCTACAAAATAGGGTATAGATTTATGGCATTTTTATTACATTGCGGCTGACATATCGGACACTTTTGGGACCAGTGACATTTATACAGCGATCAGTGCTATAAAAATGCACTGATTACTGTGTAAATGACACTGGCAGGGAAGGGGTTAAACACTAGGGGGTGATCAAGGGGTTAACTGTGTTCTGACTGTAGGGGGGATGGTTTCACTAGAACATGACAGAGATCACTGCTCCTGATCACTGGTTGCTAGGCAGAACAGGAAAATCCCTGTTCTGCCTCTCCGTGTCACAATCGCAGGCCACCAGCGGACATCGAGTGCAGGTACGCTCATTTGCGCAGCCGTGCCATTGTGCAGACGTACATCGCCGTGTACTGGTTGGCAAGCGGTTAATGAACTTTGAGTGCGAGTCTTTCAGGACACTGGATATCTGCTCATTAACTATCAGGACGGTCATTTAGGTTTTCACTCCTTGGAAGGCAAAAGACAGTCTTCTAGGTATGAGCAATGGTCCACTTAGCAGAAATAAATGGCCAATTTCTGCTGAGGGGCAAAAAGGCCCTGTACAGGGAAATGTAAGAAAGCCATCCTGCTGTCGTTACGGATCGCCACGTGAACCAGAGTCTGCAGCAAGCCAAAAGCCCTGGAACAAAATCTTGTCAGCTGCAGGTATGACCACCAGATGTGCAGAACATCCCCACGCTGACCACAATTCCTGAAACATCTAAGCCAGGACCCAGGACCACTGCAGGAGAACTTTATAGGCAGCCTAAAAAAGTTGGTGGTATTAAAGGCGCATTTCACCACCATCGTCAGAGCCTTACTACAGTCGTCCCCCCCAATTGAAAATCCAAGATCTCGCTCCAATTGTGAAACCTAAGAGAGGAATGTTAGCGTTTCAAAATAAGGCCAGGAGACCCCGACGAGTGTTGGCAGGTGTGTTCAAAAGACTGTGAAGACTTCTTGTGAAATGGGCTATGTGAAAGTACAGTGAAGAGACAAAATCCAATGTCACAATTGCAAATTATAAAAAAAGGTTCCTGCTGCAGGATCTCATCTCCCATGACGGAAACGAGCGGGTGGCTAGAAAGTAATGCAACCTCATAACCATGAGTGGTCCACCAGGAAAAGAAATGAGGTTGTTTTAACCCCAGAGGGAAAAGAGGATTATTAGTGATCGACAGGAGGGACAAAAAGGGGCATCAAACTACCTGAATACTGAACAGAATCCCACGTCTGCAAACTAATGAAGCCTAATGCCGCGTACACACGATCGGAATTTCCGACAACAAATGTTCGATGTGAGCTTTTGGTCGGATATTCCGACCGTGTGTAGGCTCCATCGGACATTTGCTGTCGGAGTTTCCGACAACAAATGTTTGAGAGCAGTTTCTCAATTTTTCCGACAACAAGTTTTTGTCGGAAATTCCGATCGTGTGTAGCCATTTCCGACGCACAAAAATGCTGCGCATGCTCGGAACCAATTTGACGCATGCTCGGAATCATTGTACTTAATTTTTCTCGGCTCGTCGTAGTGCTGTACGTCTCCGCGTTCTTGACCATCGGACTTTCTGAGCAACATTTGTGCGACCGTGTGTATCCAAGACAAGTTTGAGCCAACATCCGTCGGAAAAAAAAACACAGTTTTGTTGTCGGAAATTCCGATCATGTGTAAGCGGCATAAGAAGGCTCAATATCAGCGGGCATTGTTAATGAGGAAGACAAAGTAGGGCTTGCAAAGATGTCGAAGCACAATTTGGTAGTTCCAAGAGCACCCACAGCAGGATATCAGGTGTAGCATGGACAGTTGTAAAATTTAGGCTGCCCAATAATTTTTGGTTATATTAGGGACTCCCAGACCACCTTGTAATTTTATGTGCTTCTAGTATAGACCTGGGGACTCAGGGGCATTTGTGGGCCCAAATGAAGCAAAAGATTCTGTTCTGAAAGAGGCAAAGGGAAAAAAAAAAGGGAAAGCCATCCAACTTTCAAATTTATTTTTTGTTGAAATCACAAAGGAATGGGAAACCTAAAATGTCAGATCAACTGCTAAGAAATTGGATTAAAATTGTCCCAATGGAAGAGAAAATTCTGATCACAATTAAAGATATTGTAGTGCTTTTCCATTTTTGGTTCAATCTTTTAATAAACTTTTCCTGAATCTTACTGAGTTTTGACTATACAATTGACTGACTAAACTCTAGTGGTTATTTATTGATCACTTTCAGTTGTTTTTTAGTATTCCTGGTGGATGGAAATTGGTTGAAACTGACTGAAAATTGCTACATGTATTGCCAGCGGCCCCTTTTACTCGGGGTGGATTGCATTCAGATCAGCAAGAGATCAGCTCACAGATCCCCTGCTGATCAGAGCAGAGTAAGCAGATGACACATCTGTGTCTGCTCCGCTTCTGCAGAGTGGACATGGACAGAGCCAACTCTACTGTATGGGTGGCCAGGAGTTAAATGGACTCTGCTGTCTGATTACACCCGACTACCTCCAATCTGCTCTGCCTAAATGGAAGCGGACGGAGTCCCTTTCTGTTTTTTTTTATTTTTTATTTTTTTTCTAACAGACCTATCAGACCAGGAGGTAGATAGACGCAAGTCCGGTTAACGCTCACCTGTTCATAGGGGTGAATGGACTTTCCAATCATGTCTGCTCAAAAACCGACAGGCGGACCTGATTGAAACAGTTGTGTGAAGGGGGCCAGGTTGATTAAAGTGGTTGTAAACCCTTGTTTACAACTTTGTTACAGGTAAGCCTATATTAAGGCTTCCCTGTAGCTACCAAGGATATCTCCTAAACCTGGACGGTTTAGGAGATATCCCTGTATTTGCATGTGCCAATGTCACTATGTGCCGTTGCTTCAGTTGTACTGTGCCGTTCCCGCGCGCATGTGCGGGAGTGACGTCATCGCGGCTCTGTCCAATCACAGCGCTGGAGCCGCGATACCCGGAAGTCACTCCGAGACAACATGACGGCGGCCGGAGGAGGAGACATGGGCCGCTGCGGGGGCTTCGATCTGAGGTAAGTAATACATAATCAGCTAGTATGCTATGCATACTAGCTGATTATGCCTTTGTCTTGCAGGGTTTTTTTTTTTTTTTTTCCTTTCTGAGCGTTTACTTCCTCTTTAAGTTGAATAGATGAACCAGGAATTAAGAAGGTACGCAAGGGGCAGTAAAGCAAAAAAAATGACCTTTTGAACTGTATGTAGCGCCCTGCTCCTATTGGGTAGGCGCAAGTGGTAAATTTAGTTGTCTGAGCTGTAGTTCAGCTCAGAATAATTGTACCAAATTATTGGTCTCTGTTCCAGTTCAGCTGGGTTGCACATTTTCCACCTGACTGTGGGTGTCGTTGTCACCACAGGTCAAGGTTGGAAATGCAGTAGGCTGGATGCATTGGGTATTCCTTTCCCAGAAACAGCGCAGTGGGAGTGGTCACCCGCTGTGCATTCTGGGAGAGGGTACTTAAGGGGCAGACACCATTTTCCGGGGGTCTTCCGATCCTGACCTGACGGCCCTCCTGGCCTCAGGGATGTGTTAGCAGTTTTTTCCTGCCTCTGGGCCTGCAGACCCGAGGCTCCGTTACTGAGAGTAGGCCCAGGAGTTTCTGGGGCCTACTGATCCAGAGATGGTCCTGTGTCGCCTTGCCTGTGGGAAGGGACCGAACAATTGAGGACTGAATTGGAGGACGCATCCAGATAAAAATCTGCCTCGCAGTGCTGCCGCCTGGCTGAAAGATCCTGGTACTGTGTGTTTTATGTTTTCAGAACTTTACCAAGCGTGTGATTACCCAAGTCTGTGGCAGAGACTTTTGAACAAGCTCGCACCGACTGCTAGGTCAGTGAGGGAGGCCTATCTGGTGGTTGCTATATCCAGTGTGGAAGCTGTTTGTCCTCTGGATTAAAGAAAGTACCCGTGATCCGCAAAAGTAAGGTACCTGAATCTCCCCTAACCCTCCATCCCTCTGTCTGGAAGTTCTTTAATAAAACCCTTGAGAAAGAGAGACCAAGTGTTTGGTGCAGACATTTGTGAACAACTCTTCAAGGAAGACCCCTAAGACGGACGTGGTGAACAGTAAGGTAACGGCAGGCCCAAAATCTTAAACCAGCTCCCCCTTTGGGGGTATTGCTACTAGGGATGAGCTGTGAGATCGAGTCAAACATCGCCTGTTCGGCTGTTTTGCCGAATTTCAAAAATGATGGGCCGTTCGCGCCAAATTCGAGTGGCGCGCGAGAGAGAGATGCATCCTAGGTGTGTGTGTATTATATATATATATATATATATATATATATATATATATATATAATACATCCCACCTTTGTGCAGCTACATCTCACTGCAGGCCATTAGTATGTCTGGAAGGCAAACAAGGAGATGCAGACAGTCACGAGCCAATAAAAGAGGGCAAGCAGGCTCTGTGTCTAGAGGCAACAGTGCTGGTTGTGGACACGGTGCATGCTCATCAGCACGTGGCCGTGGGACACGTTTGTCCTTTTCGGCAGCTGGTCATGTTGAGCCACAACATTCCGAAGACTTGGTAGAGTTGATGACCAAGCCATCCTCATCCTCTTCATCCTCTATCACCCAGGCTCAGGGTACTTTGGCAAAGCAGCTGCCAACGTGGCCTCTTCCCTCGGCTCAATGGCATCAGTCACTCCTTCCCTAGCCCCACCATGTCCTCCTTAGGAGTCCCCCGAACTGTTTGACCACAGTGTTGGGTACATGCTCCAGGAGGATGCCCAGCGTTTTGAAGGCTCCAATGATAGAACCCAGCTAGAGGAAGGCAGTAACGTGATCCCAGAGAGGCGGGGTGCCCAACAAGGACAACAATCTGGCAGTCATGTTCCCCCAGCTGCAGCATACTGCTAGGTTTGCTTCAGTGATGAGGGAGGGGATGATGAGGTCACTGACTCCACGTGGGTGCCTGAGAGGAGGAGGAGGAGGAGGAGTCACATCTCATCTCCAACGAGGCAGGATGCCTGGGGACTGCCTATGCTAAGGTGACCAAATTTTTAAAATGAAATCCGGGGACATATTTTTTTTTTCACTAATAATGGCGGCAATCAGCGACTCTCTGCCCGTCGCCGCCGCCCGCCTCACAGCCTGTCAAGTCTCTCTGGGAAGGCAGGGAAGGAGATAAGCAGGCAGGCGGCTGGCCGGTACTTGAGCCAAGGCAGAAGAACATGTGAGCGGAGCTGGATGGACATGCGCCCGAAACTGAAGAAATATTCACTCCGCTTCGACCAGCACATGATCATCAGAAAGGGGCACAGATAATGGAAAAAATACACCCCCCTAAGCTAGTAGGAGCGGCGAAGCGGGGGTGTGTAATTCAACATTTTTATTTTTAATTCTGTACTGACTGTCTTTGAAATTGCCCTAACCCCTGTTCAAATCCAATCCGGGGACAAAACCGGGGACAGACTTGGTCCGGGGACAGTGTGCTCAATCCGGGGACTGTCCCCTGAATCCGGGGACGTCTGGTCACCCTAGCCTATGCTGATGCTGAGTGACTATCCTCTTCCTCCTCAATGATCATGCTGATAGCTTTTAAGAATATGTTTGGTTCTGGGCACCGCCACCAGTGGCTAAGGCCCAATTTTTCAGCCCCTGTTTAACAGGGGCGTGTAATTAAAATTTTTGATGCAATACTTTGCAGCAGGGCTCATTCCTGCGCTCCAACTAGAGTATCTGTGAGGGGTTGCAGTGTTGTGGCACCAGTGCCTAAGGCCCAATTTTTCTGCCCCTGTTCAACAGGGGCATGTAATTACAATTCTTGATATAATAGTTCACAGCAGGGCCCGTTCCAGTGCCCACCAAGAGTAACTGTGAGGGCTCACAGTGTTGTGGCAACACTAACACCTAAGGGCCAAATTTCTGCAGAGTATATACAGCAGGTCCCTACTTTCACAACTTACAAACGACTCCTACTTGCAAACGGAAGGAGACAACAGGAAGGGAGAGGAAATCTACCCCTAGGAAGGGAAAATCTCTCCTGTAAGAGTTAATATGGGAAAAATGTGTCTCCTCTCCACTGATGCTTTATAACCAATCTTTGTTTCACTAAAAACCCAAAATTTTCTATTTTTTTGTCATTGGGACAGAAAGTGAGGTGAAATGTTCTGAAGAGGTGCACAGACGGCAAAACAAATGTTACAGGGGTGATAACCCTTCCCTATGTTTTCCAAAAAGCTTAAAAATAAATTTTTTGGCTGGAGCTACACTTTAAAAATGTACCTGTTCAAAATTACGAACAGATTTTACTTATCAACAAACCTACAGTCCCTGTCTTGTTTGCACCACCTGTATACTGCTGTTCAGAGTATATAGGGCCTGGGGGCCCCACGTCTTTCCTTTTTTTAATTTGGGTGCGGGGTTCCCCTTAATAATAGGCTGGGGGGGGGGGTACCCATGCCATTTTTGTCAATGATTTTCATCCGTATTGCCGGGACCAGGCATTACCTTAAAGCCGCAAGCAGTTTTAAATGACTTTTTTTTTTTTCCTTTTAGAAATGTCATTTTGTGCAGGGACAGTTCTAAACACGGGAAACACGTGCCACTTCACAGGCATACTATAGACACACCCTGGTACGATATTTAAAGGAATATTTCACTTTATTTTTTTTCACTTTAAGTATCATTAAAATCACTGCTCCCGAAAAAACGTCCGGTTTTTTAAAACTTCGTTTTGCATTGATACATGTTCCCTGGTGCAGGACCCGGGTCCCCAAACCCGTTTTAGGACAATAACTTGCATATTAGCCTGTATAATTAGCACTTTTGATTTTGAACATTCAAATCCCATAGACTTTAACGGGGTTCTAAAGTTCACACAAACTTTCGGTCCGTTCACAGGTTCTGGTGCGAACCGAACCGGGGGGTGTTTGGCTCATCCCTAATTGCTCCATGTAGAAGATATGTCCCATAGTGCTCTGTTTCAGGGTCACATGACCTAATGCTAACTTGTTAGGTCACGTAAGTTGCAATAGCTTAGCAAATTCTTAGATCACAGTGATTTGCGATGTTAGTAATGTCAGAGACCCAGAGAACTGTTGCTGTGGTTCAAGGTCATGTGACCCAGGATGAAATGCCTGAGGACCTGCTATATACAGCTGAAGCCCCATACACACTATCAGTTTTTCTGCAGGTTTTTGTCTTCAGGTTTACCAAAACCATGTAGTGCAAGGGCCTGCCTGATTGCATACGAATTGAAACTCTTAAGGTTTGACCTCCATAATTAGATGGTTTTAGTAAATCTGAAGCAGGCCCAGTGCAAGGGTTTTCGACACCCTAGGCGAAACCTAATTTTGCCGCCTCCTTGGCTCCGCCCCAACTCCCCCGACTCCACCCCTTTGCCCCGCCCATGTATACGGTGGAGCACCCCCCCATGTAAAAACCTCAGTGTAATACCCCCAATGTACAGTATACAGTTGGGGGTGTGTCGTATACAGTTGGGGGTGTGCCGTATACAGTTGGGGGTGTGCCATATACAGTTGGTGTGCCGTATGGGGGTGGGGGTGTGCAGTTTACAGGTGGGGGTGTGCAGTATACGAATGGGGTGGGGGTGGGCAGTATACAGGTGGGGGGTGGGCAGTATACAGGAGGGGGTTGGGGGGTGCAGTATACAGGTGGGGGTGTGCAGTATACAGGTGGGGGTGTGCAGTATACAGTTGGGGATGGGGGTGTGCAGTATACAGTTGGGGGTGGGCGTGTGCAGTATACAGTTGGGGGTGTGCAGTATACAGTTGGGAGTGGGGGTGTGCTGCATACAGGTGGGGTGCAGGAGGTGTACAGTACACTCCCCTGCGCACAGTCAGTATGCAGACAGCTGTGTAAGGCGGTCGGTATCCCCCTGGCAGTAGGTCCTCTCACATACACACAAGGCAGTCAAGGTGTGTGTATAGGTGACTCACCGTCGGGCAGATGGCAAGCAGTAAATATGTAGGAAAAAGTTGTGCTACTAATGACAGTTATGGTAGCTGCTGGCATCAACAATAGGACATATTGCGAACAGAAAACTAGAAAATAAACCGATGCAGCACTTAGAAGTGAATATGACCCCAAAATCCTAATGATGGGGAAAGAGTGAATGAACAGGTGTGTCTAATATAGACCGTACATCAATATCCAAATAAACGTAATGCATTAAAACTTGTGCTCTCATCCCAGACAGAGAATCAAGGCACCTAGGAGATGCATACAAAAAATATATGAAACGCGTGTACACTGTGTCATAAATAATACAAAATATACAGTGTATATAGTCCGTGAAACAATGTTGTGTAACACAGATCATAAAATCCAAAGGGAGTGGACTCACACAATGGATGTTGAGGGCAGCGACACCGGCTGTGTTGATGGAAGTGTTTATTTTCTAATCTAGATGACAAGCAGTGTGATGAGTACGGAGCCCCATCGCGGCTCCTAACATCACTGGATACTGAATTCACTCTCCTCCATTACTGACCATAGACTCCGCCCTCTTCCACCACTCCGGAGTCCGGACCAACCAACCCCGCCTTCTCAGCGACGTTCTTCTACAACTCCGCCCTTCAGAGCTCATCTTCTCTCCTAAGCCGGGAGGTACAGGACTCCGCCCCCTGCAGATCGCCTTCTGAGGAGTTACTGAGTGATCTGAGGGAGCCACAGTGTAAACGAGGGGGGTGCTTCTGACTGAACTAAAGGAGCGGGGCAGGAAGATGCCAGGGGAGGCAGGGCGCGCCATCGCGATTCAGCTGCTCTGCCGCCAATTATTTCAACACCCCTAGTGGCCGTGGCTGCGCCCTAGGCGGCTGCCTAGTCCGCCTAGTGGTAGTGCCCGCCCTGATCTGAAGACAAAAACCTGCAGAAAAACTGATAGTGTGTATGGGACTTTAGAGGTACCGTATATACTTGAGTATAAGCCGACCCGAATATAAGCCGAGGCGCCTAATTTTACCACAAAAAATTGAGAAACCGTATTGACTCGAGTATAAGACTAGGGTGTCCATCTGCATGCCTCACTGTGCCTCACTGTGTCCATGACTAGACTGACGTTTAACATGGGAGTCTATGGAAGGGGTGCCCGCCTTTGAAAGATCAGTGCTCCCAGCCGTAGGTCCTCCAGACATCAAACTTTTCACACTTGTAGAGGAGAAATGGGGCTACATGTGTGCCAAGTTCTGGGTCCAGGGGACCTACGACCGGCCGGTACCGGGTCCCCAAAATCACCAGAGAAATGACCGTTTAACATGGGAGTCTATGGAAGGGGTGCCCGGCTTTGAAAAATCGGTGCTCCCCGGCCATAGGTCCCCCGGACAACAAACTTTGCACACTTATAGAGGAAGAGTGGGGCTACATGTTTGGGGTCCAGGGGACCTATGGCCGGCCAGTACCGGGTCCTCAAAGTCCAGGAGATGAGGCGCAAAAAGGTGACTGGAGTATAAGCCGAGGGGGGCATTTTCAGCACAAAAAAATGTGCTGAAAAACTCGGCTTATACTCAAGTATATACGGTAAGTTCTCCTGATTTTACTGACACTACCCTGATTCCCTAACTTGGTGATGGTAAATGTGCTGTAAAATGTATGTCTTACTATACTTTACCGCAATGCATACTGTGTACCTGCGCATGCATCAGAGTGCCATTCATTTTTAATGACACCTTAACTAGCTTTAGAGTAGTGAGCAATGCACCTTTGCTCCCGGGGGCCTCATAATGCATATGCTGGGCTTTGCAGTGTACTGCGTAGAAAAAAAGACATGTCCAGTTATTAATGTTTTAAGGTGGGCTAAAATTTGTTAAAATGGTTTTAAACCTCAGACATAAAATATGAACAAAGCATATCCCGCTATATGTCTCATGTCTCAATGCAGAGCACTAAGTGTCATTTCTGTCTGCTGCCTCCTTCCTCTTTAAGCATGAATCGCTTCTGACAAGTTTTCCCGACACCAAGCAAACAATGGTGACAGGTGATTAATCTCCAGCTGATTGACAACCTCAGCTCTGTTCCTGTGTGCTGTGTGATGGGGGTGTCTCTTCCCTCCAATCAGCTCTCAGACCTCTCCTCACTAAGCTCTGCAGAGTGTAAGTTCAGCTCTTAAAGCGGATTTTCACCCAAAAGTGGAACTTCCGCTCATCGGATTCCTCCCCCTCTCCGGTGCCAGAATTGGCACCTTTTAAGGGGAGGGGGACAGGATACCTGTCAAAGACAGGTATCCTTTCCCACTTCCTGGAGTCCGGCCGCGGCCGTGACGTCACCGCGGGGCTCCCTCCTCCTCCTCCCCTGGCCGCCGGGCTAATAGGAGAGAGGAGCGGGCCTCGCGCATGCGCAGTAGGTTTCCCGGCGTGAAGCCGAAAGGTTCCCTTACCCGCAATGGCGACGGAAGCACCCGACAGCTGATGGGAGACATCAGCTGCGGTGCCGACATCGAGGGACAGGTAAGTCTCCATTTATTAAAAGCCAGCAGCTGCAGTATGTGTAGCTGCTGGCTTTTAATTTATTTATTTTTTCCCGTCACAGGCCGGAACACCACATTAACCCCTTTTTTTTTCTGAATGCTCCGACAAGCTTTATAATTCTAGAATTTGAACGAATGTGGAGAAGAGAAGACTGTAGATAAATGGGTACATTTAGATGTACAGTACTTGCAGTATATTACAAAAGTGAGTACACCCCTCACATTTGTGTAAATATTTTATTATATCTTTTCATGTGACAACACTGAAGAAATGACACTTTGCTACAATGTAAAGTAGTGAGTGTACAGCTTGTATAACAGTGTAAAATTTCTGTCCCCTCAAAATAACTCCACACACAGCCATTAATGTCTAAACCGCTGGCAACAAAAGTGAGTACACTCCTAAGTGAAAATGTCCAAATTGGGCCCAAAGTGTCAATATTTTGTGTGGTCACCATTATTTTCCAGCACTGCCTTAACCCTCTTGGGCATGGAGTTCACCAGAGCTTCACAGGTTGCCACTGGAGTCCTCTTCCACTCCTCCATGATGACATCACGGAGCTGGTGGATGTTAGAGACCTTGTACTCCTCCACCTTCCATTTGAGGATGCCCCACAGATGTCCAATAGGGTTTAGGTCTGGAGACATGATTGGCCTGTCCATTACCTTTACCCTCAGCTTCTTTAGCAAGTCAGTGGTCATCTTGGGGGTGTGTTTGGGGTCATTTTCATGTTGGAATACTGCCATGTGGCCCAGTCTCTGAAGGGAGGAGATTCTGCTCTGCTTCAGTATGTCACAGTACATGTTGGCATTCATGGTTCCCTCAATGAACTGTAGCTCCCCAGTGACGGCAGCACTCATGCAGCCCCAGACAATGACATTCCCACCACCATGCTTGACTGTAGGCAACACACGCTTGTCTTTGTATTCATCACCTGGTTGCCGCCACACGCGCTTGACACCATCTGAACCAAATAAGTTTTTATCTTGGTCTCATCAGACCACAGGACATGGTTCCAGTAATCCATGTCCTTAGTCTGCTTGTCCTCAGCAAACTGTTTGCAGGCTTTCTTGTGCATAATCGTTAGAAGAGGTTTCCTTCTGAGACGAAAGCCATGCAGACCAATTTGATGCAGTGTGCTGCGTATGGTCTGAGTACTGACAGGCTGACCCTCAACCCCTTCAACCTTGGCAGCACTTATACGTCTATTTCCCAAAGACAACCTCTGGATATAACGCTCAGCATGTGCACTCAACTTCTTTGGTCGACCATGGCGAGCCCTGTTCTGAGTGGAACCTGTTCCATTAAACCGCTGTATGGTCATGGCCACCATGCTGCAGCTCAGTTTCAGGATCTTGGCAATGTTCTTATAGCCTAGGCCATATTTATGTAGAGCAAAAATTTTATTTTTTTCAGATCCTCAGAGTTATTTGCCATGAGGTACCATGTTGAACTTCCAGTGACCAGTATGAGAGAGTGAGAACGATAACACCAAATTTAACACACCTGCTCCCCATTCACACCTGAGACCTTGTAACGCTAACGAGTCGCATGACACCGGGGAGAAAAAATGGGTAATTGGGCCCAATTTGGTCATTTTCACTTAGGGGTGTACACACTTTTGTTGCCAGTGGTTTAGACATTAATGGCTGTGTGTTGAGTTATTTTGAGGGGACAGCAAATTTACACTGTTATACAAGCTGTACACTCACTACTTTACATCGTAGCAAAGTGTCATTTCTTCAGTGTTGTCACATAAAAAGATATAAGAAAATATTTACAAAAATGTGAGGGGTGTACTCACTTTTGTGAGACACCTGTATATAAGAGGATTTGGTTCATCTCTGTATCACCTGAGACCAGTCACTTCACTGGGTATATGGAAGGGTTTACTGCCACTTTAAAATTCTGAATGACCTTGCCCTTGCTCACACAGTAAACGCAAATGTCATCCAGAATGTATTTGATGGATAAATGGGGAGACTTTTTTAAATTTATGAAATTAATATCCTTTTTTACATGTATTTTCGTCATGGGAGACCAGTTGCTGCAGAGCTTCATGAGGGGCTGTAACAGATCACCTAAAAGATCTGCAATCAGCCAGCAATAGATCAATATAGCATGATCTATTGCTGTAGGTAGAGTCTGGACAATGATGCTTCACCTCTGCCCACGCCTCCATTTCAATAGGTAGTCCCTTGACATTAGTTCACTTCCAATGTAAATACAGCGCAGAAGCACCGTTCCACATTGTGTTTACTGCTCTGGATAGCTGCTCTAAAGCCCACTGGAGCCGTTGTCCGTCAGCATGGTCTGTTTTTAACTTGACAGGAAAGATGATACAATTTTTTTTAATCTGTCTTTTTATCCAGTCACCACAGCAGCTGGAAATTGAAATCAGACTTTATGTTGGACTGTCCAATTTATAAGGCCCCATTCACACCTGAGCAATTTTCAGCTTGTAAAACGCTCAGCTCTGAAGCTCCAAAACGCCCAACAAGCAAAATTCCATTAATTTCAATGCCCCCTGTTCACATTTGAGCGTTCTGTCGTCTGAAGCTCAAAAAAAGTACATGAGCTTCTTTTTGGCAGATTACAAGCGTCTTTTGGCCCCTTAGACTTCAATAGAAATGCCTGACTTGAGCAGAAAAATGCTCAAATAGCAGCTCTTCAGCCCTGAAACTGTAAAACGCTTGTAATACACTTCTAAAACGCTTATAAAAAGCTGCAAAAAAAGCTTAAAAAAACACCAGTAAATCCAGTGTGAATGGAGCCTAAACTGATTTATAGAAATACAGTTGTGTAACCAATTTATTTTATTTTTTTCATCCAGGTAGATTTGTGGGAAAGTCATGTGCTTCCTATATACAGGACTATTATATACAAATATAAAATATGTTTTATACATTTATTTATTTTTATATGGTCATCTTTAAGCAGAGATTGTAATAAGTAAATTTAAGAGGACGGCCCCCTCTCCCCTCCAGGTCTGGTCTACAACTGCTGCTGCCTTATTCTTAGAAAATGAGAAAAGAAAAGAGCTGTAGAAATAAGAGTCTGGCCTCCACACACCCCACCTGGCCTGAGTACATAGTTGGCAGGTAAAAGCAGCCTTCAGGCCATGACCCCAACATGTTTCACCCCACCCCTGCTTGACCTGCATGATTAAGCCCCAGGGGTGGGCGAAACATGTTTGAGCCATGGCCTGGATGAATCGAGCTGAGACTGCTTTTACCTGCTAACCACTCGGGCCAGGCGAGGTATGCAACAACCGGGCTATCTCTTCCTATTTCTAAAGCATGCTTTGTGTCTGGACGAACCTCTCCCCAGCCTGCACCCTGACTAGTCAGCAGCATCCAATTCCACAGTAGCTAGTTCTAGCCAAAGCTGTAGTATGTTTCTGTTCAATTGTTTTATTGAAATTATAAAGAACCCAGCATGGAAGTACTCCAATAAGAATCGTCAGTGCAGAATATACATACATAATAAGAAAAGAGGCACAAGGTCTTCCGCGTACACAGTGGGTCAAAAAAGTATTTAGTCAGCCACCAATTGTGCAAGTTTTTCCCACTTAAAAAGATGAGAGAGGCCTGTAATTGTCATCATAGGTAAACCTCAACTATGAGAGACAAAATGTGGAAACAAATCCAGAAAATCACATTGTCTGATTTGGAAAGAATGTAAAAGCGGGCAAAAGCATTGGGGCCCGCTTTCTTGGGACTGGGGCCACCTGTCCCCTCTCTGTTTAGTAAGGGGTTGAGGAAGAATAGGCCAGGGGAGGGGCGGTACTGTTCCTTTAAATTATATTGCAGGTGTGAGCAAGCCAATAGTGGGCCAGAGAAGGTTCTGGTTCCCCCAGGAGGATATTTAAGGGCCGCAGAGGGTCCTGGACGTCCTCTGCAGCGGCCCGGAAAGAAGGAAGAAGAGCTGCACGTACCGGTAAATGGAGGACCTGATCCGCGGATTCGTGGAGCGAGCAGAGAGCCGGGGGGGAGAAGCCTGGCTGCGGCGGTGCCTGGAGATGTCCCTGGAGGAAGACGTGCCATCGGTGGTGGAGGAAGCGGCACAGCAGCATGACGGCGGAGCGGCGGTGCCTTCCCCTAGGCGACTTACACGGCGAAGTGTACCCCCGGAGCGGCAGACGAGGGAGGACGAGTGCCGTAACCCCGCGGCCAGTGCGGGGGCAGGCGGCGAAGAAACGGAGCCCGGGCGGCGGCCTGGGCAGAAGAAGAGACGTCAGTCGCAGTCCCCTGCGAGAAGGCGGGGCGGGAGCTCTGTGCCTTAGGGGGGAAGACGCAGGAAGATGGCGCTGCCTACCGCAGCGGGCGCCGGACATCAGGCTGCAGCTTTCACTCAGCTGCTGGCTCGGCAGGATGCCCTGGTTCCAGGCACCGTATTCGGCATGGTGCAGCCAGGACTGGAGGCGTCAGCACGTGCTACAGCAACACCTATGGTGCTGACAGGTCAAGGGTCAGCCTCTGTTCCAGAGAGTCAAGTTTCTGTACCAGCTACGGTGCAGTTTCCACTGCCTGTCCCATCACCAGCCTTGCTTTCAGGTCCTGTGGCAACTCCGGTGCCAGCTCTGATATCTGGTCCAGTACCAGGTCCAGCACCAGTACCAGCTCCAGCGGCGCAGGGTGAGTTAAGAAATAATGTAACACCTGATGTAATGGTTTACCTGTCGGCTATCTCTTCTGCTCTTTCTGCTGCTGGTATCCCTATTCCTGCTTTCCCTGCTGCTGCACCCACACTGGTTTCTACTGCTGGTTCTTTTCATACCTCTCCTATTACTAACCCAGTGTCAGATAGTTTGCTAGGTTGCGCGATATACAGCCCTGAGTTGCGCTCGCCTAGGGAGACGGCTAGAAGGTCAGTCCCGGGGGTGAGTATGAAAGAAGTATTGCCATGTGAGATGTCCCCCTTAGGTTATCACTTACCAGGGTCAGTGAAGGAAAAAATTTGGGCTGGGGAGTTTGTGGATATGCTATCCCTCCTTCCGGCGGCTAAGGATTTTATTTTTAAAACGGAGAAGAGGGGGGAGGATAGGCAGGAGGAGGATAGGCGCAGGCCGGTGGCTCGCTCTTTTAATAACTTGTTACAGGCATTTTTTGTTTTTGCCAGTGTATTGGTTGAGAAACGGCCGGAGTTGAGCGGGGGCCTTTTTCAACATATGGATCACGTGTTGGAGGCCTATAAAAGTTTTGGCGGTTTGGGCTGGTACTTCTACGACGAATCCTTCCGCCAGAAACTGGCGGTACATCCGTCTTTGAGGTGGGGGATGAAGGACGTGGGCTTATGGCTTAACCTGATCGTTCCTCAGAAAGCACCTCTGGCTAAGTCGAGCCAGGGTACCCCAGGTACCCCGGGGTACCGCAGAGGTTGTTGTTTCGCCTTTAACGAAAGTTCGTGCCGTTTTAACGTGGCATGCAAGTATAGGCACGAGTGCTCGGTCTGTGCAGGGCCCCACCCGATGGTGAAATGTTTTCGGAAGTCAGCGCCGCCGTCTTCCAGGGATACTTTTCCAAAGAGCCTGCACGCCGGTGAGGCTGGGAAACATGCGCCCCTGGTTGGATCTGTACCCAAACAGGGAGAAGGCGCTTTTATTAATTGACGGTTTTTCATTCGGTTTTCCCCTTCCGGTGTTCTCAGGCAAAGGTTGTACGGTTATGGAGAATTTGAAGTCCGTCCGGCGCTTTCCGGAGGTGGTACGGGAGAAGGTTTTGAAAGAAATAGCGGAGGGGCGGATGGCAGGGCCTTTTTCTGCGCCGCCTTTTCCTAATTTCCGGATCTCACCAATTGGGGTAGTGCCTAAAAAGGAGCCGAACGCCTTCCGTTTGATTCAGCACCTCTCTTTCCCTAAGGGAGGTTCGTTGAATGACGACATCGACGTTAATTCATGCTCGGTGGTTTATGCGACATTTGAAGAAGCCATTGTCAAGATTAAGGCACAAGGCCGGGGGGCGCTTGTGGCAAAAGCGGACATCAAGTCGGCTTTTCGGCTCTTGCCCATTGCTCCGGCGGCGTTCAGTTCATTGGGATTTTGTTTCGAGGGTGCTTATTTTTTCGACAAATGCCTACCAATGGGGTGCTCCCTGTCTTGTACATATTTTGAGTCATTTTCCACGTTCCTGCATTGGGTCGTGAGTTTTGAGGCAGGTCAGGACACGGTGGTACATTATTTAGACGATTTTTTGTTTGTCGGACCAGCGGAATCTACGCTTTGTTCCCGTCTATTGCATTTATTCACAGTGATGGCAGGCCATTTTGGTGTTCCTCTGGCGAGGGAGAAGACTTGTCTACCGACAACGCAGATGGAATTCCTAGGAATTCAACTGGACACGGAGGCTATGGAATTTAGCCTGCCTATGGCAAAGGTGGTAAGGACGCGGAATCTTATCGCCTTTTTCTTGAGACGGCGGAAGGTGCTGTTGAAAGAAATGCAATCGTTATTAGGCCTGCTGGCCTTCGCTTGCAAGATCATGCCGGTAGGTAGGATCTTTTCGCGACGATTGTATCTCGCTACTTCGGGCTTGAAGTCCCCGTCCGCACACATCAGGTTGACGGGAACGCTTAAGGACGACTTGCTGGTATGGGCCGATTTCTTGGCGGATTTCAATGGTAGATCCTTTTTTCAGTCGGATTTTATTTTTGCTCCAGATTTTCGTTTATTTACCGACGCGGCGGGTTCCAAGGGTTTTGGGGCAGTTTGGGGGTCACATTGGAGTTGTGGTGCCTGGCCAGAGTCCTGGGTCCACAAGAAGGCTACAAGGAACATTGTGCTCCTTGAGCTATTTCCGGTGCTGGTGGCAGTCTCGCTGTGGGGCCATTTCTTTGCCAATAAGCGGATTTTGGTGGAAACCGACAATAAAGGGGTCCTTTTCGCAATCAACTGTCTTTCTTCTGGTTCTCTGTTTGTAGTCAAAATCCTGCGTCATTTGGTTTTTTTATGCCTGAAGTTTAATATATGGATTAAGGCACGGTATACGCCAGGAGTGCTGAATGTGATCGCGGATTCTCTTTCCCGTTTCCAGATGCAGCGTTTTCGACGGTTGCTGCCGGAGGCGGACGAGGTAGGCACACCGTGCCCGGATTACCTGTGGGATTTGATCTAACACCGGTTTTGGAGGTTATTAGGCAATCAGTTGCCCCGCATACATGGGTGGATTATTCTGCTGCATGGAGGAAATGGGTGGCGTTTGTCGGCTGTACGGGTTTTGCCTGGGACGCACCCTCAGAATCGGCTATTTTGGCTTTTCTGGTTTCTTTGATGGAACGGCGGTTGTCGCACAGTTACATTGCAAAGACGCTGGCCGGGGTATCCTTTTTCTTGCGTCTGCGGCAGCTCCCGCCTTGCTCTAGTTTTTTCTCAGTAAAACAGGCTTTGAAGGGTTACAAAAAACACAATTTTACCCCAGATGGACGGAGGCCCATTGGTCGGTTATTACTAAGACAGATTTGCGAGGCGACATTGGTGGTGTGTTTTACGGAGTATGAGGCATTACTATTCCAAACCGCCTTTGTGTTGGCCTATTTTGGAGCTTTTCGGGTCTCGGAATTGCTTCCAGGTTCCAAGACGTGTTCGCGGGGCATGTTAGCTGAGCATGTGCTAGTAGAGGATGGGAGGGTGTATCTTTTCCTGCGGCAGTCTAAAAGGGACCAGATGGGTCGTGGGGAATGGGTGTCGTTATCAGCAGGCGAGGATAGCTCGCTGTGCCCGGTGGTGGTGGTTAGCCGTTTTTTGGTGGTGCGTCCTCGGGGGGATGGCCATTTTCTGATACATAGGGATCGGTCCCCGGTCACTAGGTATCAATTTACATATGTACTACAGTGCTGCATGGCACATTTAGGTCTGGACAAATTAAAGTTTTCCTCTCATTCTTTTAGGATAGGGGCTGCGTCTGACGCAGCTGATCAGGGTCTCCCGGCTTCGGCCATTATGGGTTTGGGTAGATGGTCGTCCAATTGTTTCAAGCGTTATGTCAGACCTAATCTCTCTTTTTAATCCATAGGTTTTCATCATTATGTATGGATTCTGGGCCATTCCTATATCGTCTGGGCACAAAAGCGTGCGGCTCAGCGTAGGTATTCAACGAATCTGTCCTTACAGCCGGAATCCTTCACTCTATTTTGGAAAGGTGTGCGGGGCATGAGGTGGCACCAGCTGTACTGTCATTTATCACGATTATGTCAGGTTTGGCCCCTCCCCTCAATATTAATAGTGCATTTGGGTGGGAATGATATAGGAAACACCCGAACATTAGAGTTGTTGGCCTCAGTTAAAAGGGATCTTTATCGTTTTCATTTAACTTCCCCAGGTACAACCATCGTATTCTCGGAGATAGTGCCGCGCATGTGTTGGCTATCTTCTCCGTTGCATAGGGTGATGGAAAAATGAGGAAGAGGATTAATCGGGCAATGGCTAAATTTATGCCGTCCTTGGGAGGTTTTGCGTATCGGCACGTGGATCTGGAGGGGGGGATCCCAGGCCTGTACCGGCAGGATGGGGTCCATCTTTCGGATGTGGGTTCTGATATATTTAACCTCGGTTTACAATACTGTATTGAGAGGGCCGCGTATGTGGGGTAGGCCGGGCTTGTTGCTCAAGTCCGGCTGGTGGGGACATTTTTGGTGATGTTACAGTGATACTGCCCGAGTTCCAAAAACTGGGCAGAGTTTATGTGAATGATTTATGGTTTTTGTATTATTATACAAGTTTCAATTATAATGGTTGTGTTGAGAATTTGTGTTTAAACCAATAAAGTGTCGCGGCCTTTTTTATGCCAAAATAAGCATGTGGTGGTGTTGGTTTGTGGGGTTGTATCTGGGGTTTAGGTAGGGGGTGAGTGTGGCCTACAGTCCCATGTAAAAGCGGGCAAAAGCATTGGGGCCCGCTTTCTTGGGACTGGGGCCACCTGTCCCCTCTCTGTTTAGTAAGGGGTTGAGGAAGAATGGGCCAGGGGAGGGGCGGTACTGTTCCTTTAAATTATATTGCAGGTGTGAGCAAGCCAATAGTAGGCCAGAGAAGGTTCTGGTTCCCCCAGGAGGATATTTAAGGGCCGCAGAGGGTCCTGGACGTCCTCTGCAGCGGCCCGGAAAGAAGGAAGAAGAGCTCCCACCCCCCCTCCCGTCGCGACATTTTATGTGGTAGGGTCACCCCGGAAGCGGGGGGGACATTTTTGGTGATGTTACAGTGATACTGCCCGAGTTCCAAAAACTGGGCAGAGTTTATGTGAATGATTTATGGTTTTTGTATTATTATACAAGTTTCAATTATAATGGTTGTGTTGAGAATTGTGTTAAACCAATAAAGTGTCGCGGCCTTTTCTTTCTCGTACATCACGGGACACAGAGCGACATAGTCATTACTAATGGGTTATATAGATACCTTCAGGTGCTGGCACTGGCAACTTCCAAAACCGGAAGTACCCTCCCCTATATAAGCCCCTCCCATCCGGGAGCACCTCAGTTTTTTTGCCAGTGTCTAAGGTGTTGGCCAAGAAGAAACATGTGTTTTTCACTGAGCTTGCGTACAGGTTCTTTTGGGCCTCAGTAAGCTATTCCGGATCCGACCAAAAAAGCTTCATAGCTAAACGGTCGGTACCCGGGCCTTGCAGAGAAGAGCAAGGTTTTGCCTGTAATGCTTCTCTTAGGAGAGCTGGACCCTGGGATCCAGAGCTCTGGTCATACCCATGACCAAGATGTTTTCTGTGCAGGGTGCTATACAGGTCCAGGGGAGTGGAATCCTTGGGAACCCGGTCCCTGAAGGTTTAATTACAATGCCTGCCGTGATAGGTGAAGTTTGGGCTTCTGTGGCCAAACAGAGTCCTGCGGCGGGGAAAAGGTAAGTGGGGGCCCCTCAGGAACTTGGTTCTATTGAGGGGACCCCCAAGCCTAATATGTCTTTCTGCCTGTTACCTAACGGTATTCCCGCTAAATATTATGCATGCCTGTAACTACTAAAAAATTTAATAATTTTAATAGTGGTCAATATATAGAGGTGAGCCGGGAAAGGGGGCGGAGCTTGGGGGATGACGCTCTGTGCGCGCCGCAGCGCTTCTGCGCATGTGCGGGCGTCCCAGCATGTTAAAAACCACAATTATGTGTTGTGAGCTGGCTATGGAGTGCAGAGACAGAGCTGGCAACATTTAAAAAAGGCATACAGCAAGCGGTTAATGCAGGCATCCCCATAGAAAGGCACATTAGTAGACACCAACTGTTTTTATAGCAGCATTTGTGCTAGACTATTGTCAGTAAGTGGTGTATTTCGGCTGGAATACCTCAGCTTTGGGCTTAGGAATAATGCCGTCTAAAAACTCCGGGACTAAAAATCCCAGGAAGCATAGGGGGTCTCCATCGGGCTCTGAGGATCTTGGGCATGCTTCGGCTGCACCAGTCTCCCCTGAAGAATCAGAGGTTAGTGACCGTAGAGCACCCTCAGGAGTACCTGGTACTGTGGCTGTCCTCAGTTCACCTGCTCCTGTTTATGTAACAGAGGAGGTTTTTTCCTCAGCTCTGGGAGGGCTGGAAGAGAGATTGTCAGCATTGATCGCTGCTTCCCTGTCACAGGAAAAAAGCGCTCGATCTCCGTCTCCTCCCTCAGAGTGCCTGTTAGCGGAGCAACAGTCCCGTACAGGGATCGACCTACCTGAAGGGGATCAGGATGAGGTCGATTCTGTTGTAGAGGAATCAACAGTGGAAGAGCCATTCTCAGCATCACATGCTGAAAGATTATGGGTTCAGTCCCTGACTAATATGGTCCGATCAGCATTTAAAATGCCCCTTGTGGAGCCATCATCCACTTCTGTCTCCTCGTTGGGGTCGCTAAAAGCTCCCCAGACTGTTTGTTCTTTTCCGATCCATCCTTTACTGGAAGTGCTCATTTACCAGGATTGGGAGCATCCTGATAAAATATTTACTCCTCCCAAGAGATTTCAAGTGGTCTATCCCATGGAGGATAAGTTCATCAAAAAATGGAGGGTCCCTACAGTGGACGCAGCCATCTCTTGTGTGAATAAATCACTGACATGTCCAGTGGATAATGTCCAAATGTTCAAGGACCCAATAGATAAAAAATTAGAGTCCTTATTAAAATCTGCTTTTGCTACAGCAGGATTGGTGACACAACCAGCAGTGGCAGCTATTGGGGTCTGCCAAGCAGTGAAGGATCAGTTGAAACAGGTCTTAAGGGACTTGCCAGATCAGCAGGCTCTTGCCCTAGCTGATCTACCTAGAGCCTTATGCTTTGCGGTGGACGCTATAAAGGATTCAATCCATCAGGCCTCCCGCCTTACGCTGTCTGTAGTACATATGCGCAGGCTTTTATGGCTCAAAAACTGGTCTGCTGAAGCTCCCTGTAAAAAATTGCTGGTCAGCTTCCCATTTCATGGTGAACGCTTATTCGGGGAAGACCTGGACAAATATATCCAGAGAATTTCCAGCGGTAAAAGTACACTTTTGCCGGTTAAAAACAGAGTTAGCGGTCCCTCTTTTAAGAGGCCTGCTTCTCCAGTCCCTAGTGCATCGGCTGTGAAACAGTTCCGACGGCCTCCTCGGTCAAATCCCGGAGGTAAAAATCAGGGACAATTGCAGGGTAACAAGAAGCCCTGGAGCAGGAGAGGTACAAAACCTCCCCCAAAGTCAAATGCATGAAGGGTTGCCCCCACTCAATCGGGTGGGGGGAAGACTTCAGTTGTTCACAGAGACCTGGCGGGACACGATCAGAGACAGATGGGTGCTCTCCGCAGTAAATCTGGGATACAAATTGGAGTTAAAAGACTCCCCTCCTTCCCACTTTATAAGGTCAAACGTGCCAAGGGATCCCCAGAAGAGAGGATCCCTCCTGTTGGCACTAGAACAATTATTGCTCCAAGCAGTAATTATAGAGGTTCCCCTGGAAGAATGGGGGTTCGGGTTTTACTCAAACCTCTTTATAGTCCCGAAGCCAAACGGGGACGTGAGGCCCATATTAAATCTAAAAGGGCTAAACAAATTCCTACATATCAGGACTTTCCGGATGGAGTCGATCCGGTCGGTGGCCACTGCCCTACAAGGGGAGGAATGGTTAGCCTCGATCGACATCAAAGATGCTTATTTGCACATTCCCATCTTTCCAGCCCACCAAAAATTTCTACGCTTTGCGGTAGAAGGGCGCCATTTTCAGTTCAGAGCCTTACCCTTCGGTCTGGCCACAGTGTTCACAAAAATTCTGGCCCCATTATTGGCCAATCTAAGAACACGAGGTGTAACGATAATGGCATATCTAGACGACTTGTTGCTGATAGACCACTCAGTGGAAAAACTAGAAGTGGTTGTTCACGAGACAATCAAGTATCTGGAATATCACGGTTGGATTATCAACCGAGACAAGTCAACCCTAAAACCAGTCAAAAGTCTGGAATACTTGGGGCTAAGGCTGGATTCAGACCAGAGAAAAATTTTCTTGCCTCAAGAAAAGGGGTCGTCTTTGAGAGATTTGATCCACTTAGTGGGTACAAAAAGACAGCCATCCATACGCCTGTGCATGAGGCTGCTGGGAAAAATGGTGGCATCATTCGAAGCAGTACCCTACGGTCAATTCCATTCAAGGAATTTGCAAAGGGCCATACTGTCAGCCTGGAACAAAAAAGTTCAGGCTCTGGACTTACCAATGTCCTTGTCCCCTTCCGTTCGCAAGAGCCTCCGCTGGTGGTTGGTTCCCCAGAATCTGGAAAGAGGGAAATCCTTCAGTCCGATTTCTTGGAAGGTGGTCACTACAGATGCCAGCCTTATGGGCTGGGGAGCAGTACTGGAGCAATGGTCTCTCCAGGGCAGATGGTCGGATGCGGAAAAGGCCCTGCCCATCAATCTCTTAGAGATACGAGCAGCCCGGTATGCCCTAGTAGCATGGACATCCAAACTCCAAGGGTCCCCTGTCAGAATTCAATCAGACAATGCCACAGCAGTGGCATATATCAATCATCAGGGGGGCACCAGGAGTCGTGCAGCCCAGAGGGAAGTAAATTACATCCTGAAATGGGCAGAAAGATATGTCCCAGCCATATCTGCGGTATTCATTCCAGGAGTGGAGAATTGGAAGGCGGACTTTCTAAGTCGCCAACAATTATGCCCAGGGGAATGGTCCCTTCATCCCGAGGTTTTCCGGACAATATGTCAGCGGTGGGGAACACCGGATGTAGATCTGCTAGCATCCAGATTCAACGCAAAAGTGGACAGGTTTGTCTCTTGGACAAGGGATCCCCTAGCTTGCGGCTCGGATGCCCTAGTGTTCCCTTGGGATCAGTTCAAGCTGATATATGCATTCCCACCGCCACAATTGTTACCCCGATTACTCCGCAGAATCAGGGTAGAAAAGAAACCAGTGATTCTGGTGGCTCCAGCGTGGCCCCGAAGAGCATGGTACGCGGAGATTGTAAAGATGTCTGTGGGGAGTCCTTGGACCCTCCCACATCGTCCGGACCTGCTTTCGCAAGGACCGATATACCACCCTTCCTTACCAGCCCTAGGTTTGACGGCCTGGCTATTGAAGCCCACATTCTAAAAAAGAGAGGGCTCTCTAATTCTGTGGTATCTACCATGATCAATGCCAGGAAGCCGGTATCCAGGCAGATCTACTATAGAATCTGGAAGGCGTACATCGCCTGGTGTGAGGCCAAGAAATGGCATCCACGTAAATACGTAATAGGTAGGATTCTGGACTTCCTACAATGGGCTGTAGATAGGAAGCTTGCCTTGAGTACTATCAAGGGTCAGATTTCGGCCTTGTCAATATTTTTTCAAAGGCCCTTGGCTTCGCATTCACTAGTCAAAGCCTTTATACAAGGAGTGATGCGTATTAGTCCTCTGGTTAATATTCCCATCTGTCCATGGGATCTAAACTTGGTTCTGTCGGTTCTACAGAGACAACCATTTGAACCATTACAGTATATTTCTTTGGTTCTTCTCACCAGGAAATTGATTTTTCTAGTAGCCATTTGTTCGGCTAAAAGAGTGTCGGAATTAGCAGCTATGTCCTGTAAGGAGCCATATCTGGTTATCCATAAGGACAGAGTAGTGTTACGTCCTCATCCAGCCTTTCTTCCTAAGGTGGTATCGAGGTTTCATTTGAACCAAGATGTGGTTCTTCCTTCTTTTTTCCCCAAACCTACTTCGGTAGAGGAAAAGTTATTGCATTCTTTGGATGTAGTAAGAGCAGTTAAAGCTTATCTAAAAGCCACTGCTCAGATTCGCAGAACGGATACTTTGTTTATTCTGCCGGAAGGCCCCAGAAAGGGTCAGGCAGCATCAAAATCTACTTTAGCAAAGTGGATTCGACAGGTCATAATGCAAGCCTATGGCTTGAGAAAGAGACCGCCTCCGTTCAAAGTTAGGGCGCACTCCACGAGAGCAGTTGGAACTTCATGGGCAGCGCATCACCAGGCCTCCCTGGCTCAAATCTGTAAGGCCGCAACATGGTCTTCAGTACACACGTTTACTAGGTTCTACCAGGTGGACGTTAGAAGTCAGGAGGATGTCGCCTCATGTCTGATAGCGCTCAGCTTATGTATGGTGTATCCCCCCCTCGTTGGGCATTGCTTTAGGACATCCCATTAGTAATGACTATGTCGCTCTGTGTCCCGTGATGTACGAGAAAGAAAATAGGATTTTTATAACAGCTTACCTGTAAAATCCTTTTCTTGGAGTACATCACGGGACACAGAGCTCCCGCCCCTCTTTAGGGACACTTATTGCTTTGCTACAAAACTGAGGTGCTCTCGGATGGGAGGGGCTTATATAGGGGAGGGTACTTCCGGTTTTGGAAGTTGCCAGTGCCAGCACCTGAAGGTATCTATATAACCCATTAGTAATGACTATGTCGCTCTGTGTCCCGTGATGTACTCCAAGAAAAGGATTTTACAGGTAAGCTGTTATAAAAATCCTATTTTTTATGCCAAAATAAGCATGTGGTGGTGTTGGTTTGTGGGGTTGTATCTGGGGTTTAGGTAGGGGGTGAGTGTGGCCTACAGTCCCATTTATTTGCAAATTATGGTGGAAAATAAGTATTTGGTCACCTACAAACAAGCAAGATTTCTGGCTCTCACAGACCTGTATCTTCTTCTTTAAGAGGCTCCTCTGTCCTCCACTCATTACCTGTATTAATGGCACCTGTTTGAACTTGTTATCAGTATAAAAGACACTTCTCCACAACCTCAAACAGTCACACTCCAAACTCCACTATGGTGAAGATCAAAGAGCTGTCGAAGGACACCAGAAACAAAATTGTAGACCTGCACCAGGCTGGGAAGACTGAATCTGCAATAGGCAAGAAACTTGGTGTGAAGAAATCAACTGTGGGAGCAATAATTAGAAAATGGAAGACCTACAAGACCATTGATAATCTCCCTCCCAAAGATGCTGCTAGCAGGACTCTTTTTTTTTTTTTTTTTTCCGTCCTGCTAGCGCACCGCTCCAGTGTGAAAGCCCTCCAAGACCCATTTCACACTGGGGCGCTTTACAGGCGCTATAACGCTAAAAATAGCGCCTGCAAAGTGCCCTGAAAAAGCCGCTGCTGTCTATCCAGTGTGAAAGCCCCGAGGGCTTTCATACTGGAGTGGTGCGCTAGCAGGACGGTAAAAAAAAGTCCTGCTAGCAGCATCTTTGGAGCGGTGAAGGAGCGGTGTGTATACCGCTCCTCCACTCCTGCCCATTGAAATCAATGTGCACCGCGGCTATACCACCGGCAAAGCGCTGCTGCAGCAGTGCTTTGCTGATGTTTTTAACCCTTTTTCGGCTGTTAGCGGGGGTTAAAAGAGCCGAATACCCCCACAAATACGATGGTAAAGCGCCGCTAAAAATAGCGGCGCTTTACTGCGGACGCCCCAGTGTGAAAGTGGCCTTGGAGCAAATTTTCCCGTGCTTTTATAACCGGTTTTTGTCTTCTTCTGGATCATCTTCAGGATTAGGGTTCTACGGATGCAGATTTTCCATTTATTTTTGTCTTTTGGTTGAATTTGATAAAAAATATATACAGGTGTATATATTTTTTTTTTCAACTTTGCTATGTAACTATGAGTGAGTGAGTAACTTGTATAGCGCTACAAATGCGAATCGCCTCAAGGCGCTTTGTATCCAATGTCCAGATCCTTCAGAAGAGGTGGGTCTTAAGTTTTTTCCTGAAGGCCCGATGGTTTTCTTCCATGCGGATGTTCGTGGGCAGAGCGTTCCATAGCCGTGGTCCTTGGACTGCGAATCTTCGTTCTCCTATGCAGAAAGACCGCAACATTATAAAAAATGTTTCAAATTGTTTATGCCCCCAGTAGCACATACTTTTTTTTTTTCCCCCTTACCTCTGTTCAGCTAACAGAAGAAAGGTAAGCAATCACTGTGTAAGCTCCATATTTCTGTAGTCCTCGCCCTCATGTGACAGTGCTGGGCCAATCACTGGGCACCAGTCATTTTAGAGAAAGGGGGTGAGTCACATGCTTCTGGTACCGATTGTTCTCTGAGGTCCAGGAAAAGGAATGGAGCACCAGGACATTGATGGAAAGATGAGTATGTGCTGCTAGGGGGAAGGGGGGCATTGAGGCATGGGTAAAGCACATGTTTACTTTATTGCTGTGGCACGATTTGAATGCGCCGGACATGAATCCAACAGGAGCAAAGCTGAGAGGTCCTTTGTCTTTGCCCTCCCATGTATAAGCTTGGGCACAGTGCTCTGGAAAAACATCAGGCAGTTATTATATTGAGCTGTGCTGCTGACATATGGAGTGGTGAAGCACTTGCCAGATCTGGAGGACAAAGAACGGGGAATGCAGCCTGTGAGCTTTGTTGTTACAAGTTGTGGTGAGGCAAAACAAACAGGTTCAAGTTATTAAATGCAGATTCTCTATTTCCCGGCCTCTGTGAGACTCACGTGATCGTTGAAGACTTGCTTGAGTAGTGAAGTGATTTGCAGAGAAAAGCGTGCACCTTCTTTATAAAAGTCCTATATCTTTCATAAGCACTGTCAGTGTTTCCCCACCACAATGGTGGGTTATAATAAAGATAGAACAGGGGACTGCCCGGCGCCCCAGACGCCAGGGGGCCCACAAGGATGCTAAAACAGAACTTCAGTGCTATTTATAAAGTGTGGATTTCAGCTTTGAAATCTGGAGACTTTTTTTTTTCATCAGGAGGTTGGCTATGGCAGCAATATGTTTATTCACTTGGCCTTTGGGCTGCCTTTTTAGGTCTGCGCATACCTTTGATAGGAAGCCCATTAAAGGTGCGTACACCGCATGCTGCTAACACTGCTGCTAATTGCAAGGCAGTGATTAGGGCTCTTTCACACGGGCAGTCAGGGGCCAGTACAACAGGAGGCTGAGCTGTGGTTTTATTGCCCCTTGGCTGCCCACCCAAATCCATTAAAGGAAAAATAGGTCCAAAGCTCTTTTAGCCATAACTTCTCATGTGGATCACTTCATTCTTCGTGCTCCTATGACCTGAATTCAGCTGCCAGTGTGCTAAAGTCTGGTGTCCGCTGACATCAGTCAGCCAGTCCAGACTCTGAAGGGATCCCAACTTTAATGTCGAGATCCACCCAGATGCCTGATCGGCAGCTCTCAGTGCGCCGTCAAGAGCCTGAGCCAGCCACGTTTGCCCCCTGCACAACCAGTGAGCACTGGAGGGGCAGAGCAAAGAGCCGGTGGCTGACAGTCCCTGGCTCTTTGCTCACTGAAGTCCGAGAACTGATCGATCAGCGGTCCTTGATCGCTCAGTTCCTGGTCTTTGAGGTGGCAGGGAACGTATACAGCATGGGACCGATGCAGAATCCACCTAGGTGAGTGTATTACTTTTTTTTTTTTTTTTAATCCCGCACTTCTCTTTATACATTGCAGTACAACAGGGTTGTACACATGCTACCACCATGGCATTTTTAACTCGGGCTGCAGAGTTTGACGGGCATGGACACCTCATCGCTGAAGTGCAGATGAGTATAGTTCAGCTTGCTTCCCCACATCACTTGTTACAATTCAACATTTTATTCTTCAGCTGTTTTTTCCCAGTACAGGTGTGCATTGGTTTGGTTGCTCTGAGACAACACAGTGTTCTTATGAATACTTTGATAAATGAGGCCTATGGCGGAAAAGTACTATATGACACGTGAGTGCAGTAAAAGTGCACACAGTATAACTATCACGGTTCACTGCAAGGCTGCTCGGGTCCCAAACTGCCATCTCATAGTTGTGTAGGTTCATGTTTGTTCAGCTCCCACGTGTCTCTCTCCTCCTGGGTCTTTTCCAGCAGCTGTCAGGCCTGTCACCCTACACTGACTATCTTCAGCTGGGCTACTGAGGACAACATAGATGTTGTAGGACAGGCTGTGCTTGCCAAACCAGTGCTTAGATCCCAGGTTATGTGAGAACCCTCAATACCCACCTGTGTAACCTTTCCATCTATTCTTCTTCCAGCCTTGAAGAAATGCTTGCTACCCCTAAAGAGATCTTGTTTCTTTGAAGAGTGTGACCTGGAGGAGGAGGAACCCCCCCCCCCCCCTGCAACCTCATACACACAATAGCGGTTTGAGTTACTACACACCCCACTGTGCCGCTCTGATCAAAGGGGCATTCTCTTGTTTCCAAGCTCCTTACTTTTATATCTATACCCGGCAGCCCTGACAGCAACCCTATAGGCAGATGAGCAATAGACAGTGTTGACTTACTGACCTCCTCGAGCTAGAAAACAAGACAAGGGGAGGGATAAAGCGTTGTTTTCAATCACCTCTTTGTGAGCAAAGGGCTCATCAGCATTTTTCAGAATGATACATTATCAGATCTATAGGACACCAGGGGGTTAAATCTTTCTGCTGGCTAAAGAATTTTTGAGCCATTGTCCCCAATGCATGTATTTGTGTGTGATCAGCACATACTGCGCACACATGGTATAAGGGATGGGAGCTTCTGTAATGAGCCATGTTCAGCAGGGCCTGGTTGTGTAGCAAAAGTTATGCACTGCTATGTATTTATAAGGCTATCAATTCTGCTAGCTGAAAGCTACAGATAAAATATGATACACTGAGCCTCCAACTTAATGCTTTTATACAATTCATAGCACACCTGTGATTTTCAGGGTTCATTTTATTTTACACTATGGAAAATATAGTGTATCACATATTTTTAGCTGTGTTTTTTTTTTGTTTTAGTGTTGGCCTTAATAATTTTGAATAATTTTGTTATGTGACTTTAAATTTTTTACAAGTTTCCTCTTTGTTCCTATTTTTTTTTTTTTTAAAACCCCTGCTGTGACCCATGGACACATCAGTGTGACCCCAGCCTTAGGCAAATTAATATGCAAAAAATTATTGGTAACACGTCACACAGCTAAATCTGCTACTGGTGTAACATTAGAAGCATAAGATGAAACTCTTCTGGCATGACATCAGGGAGATGGATGGATCTCCGCTATGTTTTGACACCAAAGCCATTTATGACCTACCTAAACCCCAGAACCTGAAGCAATTGTGGGGAAAAGATTCTGTTTGCTCTCTCTGTCAAGAACTTGCATTATTAAAGTGGTTGTAACCCTAAAAAAACAAAACAAAAAATTCCTTTTGAAGCAGGATATACAGCACAGTGCTTGTGCGGTGTCATTTGTCCCTCACTATGCTGTAAAATACCTGGTTGATTTTGCCTGTTCCTGTGTCCCCCTTAGTGTGGTGACCATGGAAATCATGGCTGCTGAGGGATATATTATCGAAGAAAGCATTACAAAGGGTATGATAACCATTTATGAAGAAGCGGTAGTGGCGTCCGCTAGGGATTTAGACCATACTCGTATTTGGCAGGGCAACCCTGATTAGTATAGGTATCTTTGTATAATGGGAGATTGGTATTTACCAAATATTACCAAAAGGGGATGGATGGGGGGGCCTGTTTTTTCCCAATGATGGCCTTCCTGGCATAGAAAAGGAGGAGACTGATTAAGGTTCTCTATGCCATCGTGGTGATGAGTTTCTCCACAGGTCCTAAGAGGCAAATCTCCATAGTCAGGGTTATAGGAGTGGAGGCGATGGCATTGATTAAAGCCAGCACATGTGACCAGAAAGGGATATCATTTTTACATCTACAACTGAAGAAGATGTTGGGGGTTGCTCCCTCCTAAAGCCTCGTACACACAATGAGAATATATTTTTTGTTTTTGCTTGCTAGTCTCGAATCGAAAATTCAGAGGTTGCTAGACTTATGAAAATTCTTGTACGCCAGAATACAACTTCGGAAGGGAAGTGATGTATTGTATTGTAATTGATTCTGTTGTTTCCAAGCATGCGTGGTCTTTCGATTTTTTCCGGATGAATACTGTACTGATTAAATGCAAATTGTACGATCTGTTATCATACCTCCCTCACTAGCAAGGAAGCAGCAATGGAAGCGTCATCTCACTCTCCCAGCAAGCGAGGCAGCATCTCCATAGAAACAATAAAAAAAAAAAAAGCAGCACGAAATGCAGGCTCTTTATTGCAAAACATACACACAATATCTCTTTGGCAATAAGTTACACTGATGTACCTGTCCGCAGTCCTCTGAGGAATGTACATGAAGCTGTGCATGCACAGTTCTGTTTACATTTCTGGCACAGTACCTACAGTGCCTTTTTAAAAAGTATTCATACTAGGGCTGTTACTGATTAAAATTTTCGTGTTCGATTAATCGATTTTTTTTTTAATCGATTAATCGACTAATTTTGATTAATTATAACGCTCATACAGTTTTTACAATTTTCCACATCTCCCCCCCCCCATACTGTAATGTCCACATCTCCCCCCCCCATACTGTAATGTCCACATCTCCCCCCCCCCCCATACTGTAATGTCCACATCTGCCCCACATACCGTAATGTCCACATACCGTAATATCCACATCTCCCCCACATACCGTAATGTCCACATCTGCCCCCCATACCGTAATGTCCACATGTGCCCCCATACCGTAATGTCCACATGTGCCCCCATACTGTAATGTCCACATGTGCTCCCATACTGTAATGTCCACATCTCCCCACATCTCCCCCCATACCGTAAAATCCAGGCAGAACCGTCCGCAGACTCGCAGAGTAGACGGCACAAGCAGGCGGCTGATGATGACGTCAGCGTGCCGCTACTAGGCCGCCGCCAGGTAGACCAAGATGGCCGCCGCTCCGGAGCTAGGCCGAAGCCGCTGCCTTTCCTATGGACGAGACCACGGAGCACACTCCGCGGATCGTCCTCGATCAAAATAATTTTGATCGATCAAAGAAATTAATGATTAATCGAGCAATTAATCGTTAATTTTCGTAGCCCTAATTCATACCCCTTGAAATTTTCCACGTTTTGTCATGTTACAACCAAAAACTTAAATGTTATTTATTGGGATTTTATGTGATAGACCAACACAAAGTGGCATATAATTGTGAAGTGGAAGGAAAATGGTAAATGGTTTTCTACATTTTTACAAATAAATATCTGAAAAGTGTGGCGTGCATTTGTATGCAGCCCCCCTTTACTCTGATACCCATAGCTAAAATCTAGTGGAACCAATTGCCTTCAGAAGTCACCTAACTAGTAAATAGAGTCCACCTGTGTGTAATTTAATCTCAGTATAAATACAGCTGTTCTGTGAAGCCCTCAGATTTTTGTTAGAGAACCTTAGTGAACAAACATCATCATGAAGGCCAAGCAACACACCAGACAGGTCAGGGATAAAGTTTTGGACATGTTTAAAGCAGGGTTAAGTTATAAAATAATATCCCAAGCTTTGAACATCTCTGTTCAATCCATCATCCAAAAATGAAGAGTATGGCACAACTGCAAACCTACCAAGACATGGCTGATCACCTAAACTGAAAGGCCGGGCAAGGAGACCATTAATCAGAGAAGCAGCCAAGAGGCCCATGGTAACTCTGGAGGAGCTGCAGAGATCCACAGCTCAGGTGGGAGAATCTGTCCACAGGACAACTATTAGTCGTGCTCTCCACAAATCTGCCCTTTATGGAAGAGTGGCAAGAAGAAAGCCATTGTTAAAAGAAAGCCATAAGAAGTCTAGTTTGCAGTTTGTGAGAAGCCACGTGGGGGACACAACAAACATGTGGAAGAAGATGCTCTGGTCAGATGAGACCAAATTAAACATTTTGGCCCAAAAGCAAAGCGCTATGAGTAGTGGAAAACTAACACTGCACGTCGCCCTGAACACACCATCCCCACCGTAAAACATGGTGGTGGCAGCATCATATTGTGGGGATTCTTTTTCTCAGCAGGGACAGGGAAGCTGGTCAGAGTTGATGGGAAGATGGATTGAGCCAAATACCGGGCAAGCTTAGAAGAAAACCCTTTAGCACATCACCTTGCACTGGCCAGTCAAGACAGCCAAATACTGGTACTCAGAAGCCAGGGAGAAGATGCCAGCTTTGGTGAGGGACCTCGCTAGCATAGAATTATTGGCAAATAGGTGAGTATTCCTGACTTTAGTTCCACATTAAAGCGGAGGTCCACCCTAAAAAGAGAAAAAAAATGTCCAAAAAGGCTCCAAAAAATGTGGGGAAAAAAAAAACATTTTTTTATACTTACCAGAAATGTCTGTTGCTAGGCAGATCGTCCTAATCTGTGTATAAAAAATGGTAACAAAATGAATCCGCCCTTCCTGTGTTCCCACCACTGCGCTTGTGAAAACAGTGATGCAGCTACTTTAAATGAATCAATCTGTAAAAAATATATATTCTTAAACACTATAAATAGTGTAGAAAAATATATAAGCAGCGCTGTGAATTATATAAACAATAATACAAGATGTCCGTTTTTACAGACAATCAAAGTGATAGTGTTCTTAAAAAAATCACCCTGTGACATATGTGAGTATGTGCACAAATACACAAAATATATATTTAAATATAAATTGAAAAAAGTCCATAAATCAAATCAGGTTGATAGTGTACGAATTATCTGCAAATCTTCCACCACACCCGGTGCCAGTGAATCCTCTCCTGTCAGATGCAAAACTCATCAACTACAAATGCCTAACACTCTCGTGCTTGGCGTGTGAGCGTATATACAAAACCTCTCAGCAGATGTTCCAGGTTCCAACCAATTGCCAGATTGCTCCGCATGTAAATATATAAGAATACTCCAATAGCGTGATACCGTAAAATCAGTTTAATATCACACTTTAAAAGCTTCAAACATTACACTCACATGAATCTCAAAGATTTGAGCAATGCGCAGCACAGCAAACTCATTCAGAAAAAAACAAAGCCGAGTGTATTGGTCGCGGCTGACCCAAGGTATCCCACTGATCTCTCACCACCTCCTCGCTACTCCTCCCTGGATCTCCGCTTCCTTGATCAGCCTTGTGACGTCACACGTACCCTCAGGCGGTTGCCGCACAGCCACGCCCCAACATGTTTTGTCATAAAGACTTAGTCATTGGATTGGCTGTGCGGTGCAGCAACCCCTCCTCTTATCCCTCTCGTCAACTCCGGGCGGAAGTGAACACTCGCACCTCTGGCAATGGGCGGAAGAACAACACTACGTCAGCAGCTGTGCTTACACTCAACAGGTGTCCCCGCGGCCATAATACACTTGCCTACGGTTATATTTCACCGCTTGGGTGAAAAAAGACCACATCATTCCAAATGATTACATGATTCCTAAACCTGCAAAGTGTTCCATGATCTTAGAGTTCATTCACAGAGCAAAAATCAAATAATAATAAATTAATAATATCATCAAACATTACGAGATTTCATCCGAATATCGGATATAATAGATATGAATAAAAATAATTTTTTTTACAAATCCTTAAACCTGCATAAATCTGTATATATGGAAAAAACGCGCGCACACACACTGATTCTGGATAAGTGCTGGATAAACTATATAAACATTGAATACACACATTAAATACATATCCAAGATATGCATAAAATATGTGTAAAATACAAAATATAAATAAATATTCCCACATGATAGATAACTGTATGTATTATATATTAACTGATAAAAATATATAGGGTACTACTGTATCATGCGAGGAAAAAAATCGACATTATTAATGAACACTACAATAACCCAGTGATATGGGTGCTTCATCCACTGAGTGTCACATAATTATTAATACCTTCTTAAAAAGTTAAAAATTAATTAAGAATTATTAATAAAACCATTAAGATCTGTTAGAATTGTTTTTTTAATAATTTTTTATAAAATTTTAACTTTTTAAGAAGGTATTAATTGACCTTAGGGTTATATCGCCACCTTCAGGAGAGGACTAGGCAGAACATGTTAACAGCAAAACTGCACAGTACCGCCCAGGGGGCGGTCCTACTGGCTATAACCCTTCACACTGCATCCAGCAGATCAGTTGTTTTCTGCCTAGTGTAGGAGAATTTTTTGTCTTTTTCTTTTGATTCCTGTGATCTTCTGTCAACAGCCGGGCTGGGTGACAGGCTGGATAATATAGATCCTGGTAGTTTCCCCAGCCCGGCCATCAAGCGTGAGCAGGCCTTAGTTACGCGCTGGGTCAGCCACGACATACCCCGTCTGATCCAGGGGTGGTCGGTGAGCTATATGCTCCGGGGGAAACGCATATGACCGGTCTACTGCTGTCCGTGTCAGTGTCCGGGGCCGACAGCCACCCCGTACCACTCAGGTGATGGGTCTGTCCGGAATGCGTCCAGCAGTTCCCACAGGAGGGGTAAGTATGGTTCGGCCTGTCTCGACAGGACGGAGCAGCTGGGCATTCCCTGGGAGGTCGAATTGGGGGTCTCTCATTCTCCTCTTCTTCTCTCCCCGTCCTTTCCCTCCTTCCCATGCCTGGGCCACTGCGCGACTGAATGGGGGTCTTCCGGGGGGGCTCCGTGTCCGGCAAGGGGGCTGCGCTGGATCTTGGGGGTCCGCTGTTCTCTTCCCTGTTTTTTGGGGTGTTTTGGTGTGCACATTGTGGGAGGGTCAGCGTGGCCGTGCCATTTTTCTGTGGTTTTAGTCAGGAAGTTTGGCGGCCATTTTCCTGTAGTTTTAGTCAGGAAGTCCGGCGGCCATTTTCCTGTAGCCTTAGTCAGGAAGTCCGGCGGCCATCTTTCTGGAGTGACCGGCGGCCATTTTCTTGTAGTCTCAGCTTGGTTTTTGCCTCTAGCGCTGGTTATCCTTCTGGAACGGCGCGAGTTGCACAGAACACCTCGTGAGGGAGAGTGGACGGCGCACAGCTCAGCACAGCGCAGTACCTGGGCCAGGGTGGTGAGTCCTGCGGGGGGGCCCCTCAGTCTGTGGCAGCTAGGAGGGTGGACTGCGGTCCCTAACGGGTGTCAGACGAGTGTGGGTCAGCTTGGCGTCAGAAGCTGGCGCTTCTTCCCCAGACATACCTGTGGTGGCAACCGATTCCCCTGCACCTGCGGTGCCTATGGACGCTTTGTCGGCAGTCCTGGAGTCTTTTGTTGCCAGGGTGGAAGCGGCGTGCGGGCACAAGGGGGGGGTAAAAAACGCCCCTTCCCCCCCACCGTCTTCTGGGGAAAGCTCTGATTCAGACTCAGGCCTTGCTGTGGCAACCGGCCCCTGTTCTGAATTTTCAGAGGATGTGGACCAGGACCGTTTGGACAGTGAGGATGATTCAGGTCAGCGCAGGAAAGGGTGCTTGTAGGAGCACTTATCACAGCGGTGCGGGATACCCTAAAAATGAAGGATATGGCGGGGCATCTGCAGAGGTGTCGGTCCCTTTTGAGTCTCACAAGCCGGCCCGCACGGCTAAGGTGTTTCCATACCTGACCTATTTTGATAAATGTATCTACAAAGAATGGGAACGCCCGCAGCGGGCCTTTTCGGTCCCAAAACGCATGGCAGTGCGTTACCCCTTTGAGGAGAATTTCCTGAAAAAAGGACATCTCCCCCGATTGTGGGCCCCCCCGGTATCCAGGTTAAATAAGGTAACCACGATTCCGGTGGAGGGGACCCCTGCCTTTAAGGACCCTGATGATTTGAGGGCCGAGGCGGTTGCCCGGTCCATGTTTACGGTGGTGGTGTCAGCATTGCGGCCAGTGTTGGCCACGGCCCTGGTGTTCCAGACACTTACTGAATGGGCAAAATTGTTGCACCGTGAGTTGGAAAAGCAACAGGCTTCCCCGGTCTGCGTGGAACTGGCGGACCAGTTGGTGCATGGCCTTAAGTATGTCTGCATTGCGGCCTTGGATACGGCCCCCTTGCTTTCTAGAGCCTCAGTATCTGCTGTGGTGCTACGGCACCTGATTTGGCTAAAATGCTGGTCTGCGGACCAGGCATCTAAGAAGGCTCTGGCGGATTTGCCCTTCCAGGAAGAGAGGCTCTTTGGAGCCTCGCTGGGTGACATTATTAAAAATGTTACTGGGGGTAAGAGTATGTTGTTGCTCCCACAATCCAGAAAAGGTAAAGGGCATCGCCGTAGGCCAGGACCTTCCTTTTCCGCTCAGAAGTGTTTTTTTCATCCGCCTGGGGCGGCGGGTAAGCGTCCCTAGACCGACAAGGTGTCCACTGAGGGACAAAAGTGTCCCTGGTTTCGCAAGCCGAACAAATCTGCGACAGCATGAAGGTTTGCCCCCGCCCGACTCTCAGGTGGGGAGTCGCCTTCGGGAGTTTGCAGCTCGGTGGACCTCCCTGCTTTCCGACCAGTGGGTCTGCAAAGTGGTTTTATCTGGATACAAGATAGAGTTTCTCTCTTGTCCACCAAACAGGTTTTTTCCCTCCAAACCTTCATCATCTTCCGACTCGTCTGTAAGCTTTGTTGGGGGCAGTGCAAGACCTGCTGCTGCGTGGGGTGATAGTGCCGGTATTGTCGCAGGAAAGGTTTCAGGGATTCTACTCCAATTTGTTGTCCCAAAGAAGGAAGGGGTCCGTACGATTCTGGACCTCAACGCCCTCAACAGATTTGTGAAGGTGAAAATCCGGGGGATTTTCTGGCGTCCCTGGAAATCAAGGACGCATACTTACATGCAGGGCCGCCATCAGGGGGGTACAGGCAGTACACCTGTAAGGGGCCCAGAGGTCCCCAGGGTCCCGTGGGACACCCCTTTTTTTTTTTTTTTGTTGGTTTTTTTTTTTTTTGTTTTTTCGTCAGCACCCAAAGCCCACCCCCGACCTCACGGCGACAGCACCCCCCGCTTCTTGATTCGTGGCACCCCCCGCTTCTTGATTCGTGGCACCCCCCCGCTTCTTGATTCGTGGCACCCCCCGCTTCTTGATTCGTGGCAGCCCCCCGCTTCTCAATTTGCCGCAGCCCCCCGCTTCTCAATTTGCGGCAGCCCCCCCGCTTCTCAATTTGCTCCAGGGGGCCCATGCCTGAAGCTGTGTAAGGGGTCCCAAAATTCCTGATGGCGGCCCTGTTTACATGTCCCCATATGCGTCAGGCATCAGGTTTCTGCGGTTTGCGGTCGGGGACGAGCACTACCAATTTGTAGCTCTCCCCTTTTGGCCTGGCGTAGGTACCAAAGGTTTTCACCAAGGTGCTTGCCCCGATTCTGGCTTTGCTGAGACAGCGCAATCCTGGGCTACCTGGACGACCTCCTTCTGAGAGCAGCTTCAGCCTCAGAATTAGAGGAGGATGTGGCGATAGCCAGTCAGACTCTTCGGGAGTTCGGTTGGGTTCTGAACCTCCAGAAGTCAGTGTTAGTACCGACTCAATGCCTGGAGTACCTGGGCTTGATTCTGGACTCCCTTTCTCCCTTCGGACAAGCTGCAGACTCTTCAGGCTGCGGTGAAGCTGTTGGCGTCCCGCAAGTGGTCGTCGCTGCGTTTTTTGCATGCGAGTCCTGGGTCTCATGGTGGCCACTTTCGAGGCGGTATCGTATGCTCAATTCCACACTCGAGTCTTGCAAAAGGAGATTCTGTCCAAATGGGACAAGTCTCCGTTGTCTCTGGATTGTCGGATTCAGGAGAGCCACCTAGTCAGGGAATCCCTGGTCTGGTGGCTGAGGTCCCCGGCCCATCAGTCCAGGAGGTTGTTCCTTCCTTTTCATTGGACGGTAATCACGACGGACGCCAGCCTGACCGGTTGGGGGGGAGTTTGGGGTGTACAGTCGGCACAGGGTCGCTGGACACAGGAAGAATCCCGCCTGCCGATCAATGTGCTGGAACTTCAGGCGATCAGGCGGTGCCTCTCCACATGGTCACAGAGGCTGCAGGGACACCCAGTCAGGATCCAGTCGGACAACACCACGGCGGTGGCGTATGTTAACCATCAAGCAGGAACAAGGAGTTCGGCTGCAGCAATGGAGGTCGCTCACATCCTGCAGTGGGCAGAGCGGCGTGTGACGGCTCTATTGGCCATGTACATTCCGGGCGTAGAGAACTGGCAGGCAGACTATATAAGTCGCCAGATGCTGGACCAAGGGAAATGGTCGCTACATCCGGAGGTCTTTCGACTCCTTTGCCTGAGATGGGGCACGCCAGATGTGGATCTCCTGGCCTCTCGACTCAATCGGAAGGTTCTGAGGTTTGTGGCCAGGTCCAAGGACCCATGGGCGGACACGGCAGACGCGTTTGTGGCTCCATGGGGGCATTATCGGCTGATTTATGCCTTTCCCCCGATTAAAACTTCTCCCTCGTCTGCTTCGCAGAGTGGAGACCGAGGGGATTCCGGTGATTCTAATTGCCCCAGATTGGCCTCCGTGTCCCTGGTACGCCGACATGGTGGCGGATGTTCCTTGGCGACTGCCGATGCGAGAGGACCTTCTGTCGCAGGGCCCTATACTTCATCCTGCTTTACAGTCGCTAGCTTTAATGGCGTGGCAGTTGAAAGTCAGGTGCTAAGGGACCGAGGTCTGTCGGACTCTGTAATCTCCACTATGATGAGGGCGCGGAAGTCCTCTTCTCGGAAGATTTATCATCGCACATTTCTATGTGTTAGGAGATGGGGTGGCGTCCGCGTACGTATTCGGTTTTCAGGATTCTACTGTTTTTGCAGCGAGGCGTGGATCAAAAACTTGCCTTAAGCACCATTAAGGGGCAGATATCAGCCTTGGCTTTCTTTTTTTAGTGACCCTTGGCGACTCATTTTTTGGTGAGTATGTTTGTGCAAGGGGTTCGACATGTGGCCCCTCCGGTTCGGCCACCGCTGCCTCCGTGGGATTTGAATCTGGTGCTCTTGGTTCTTCAGAAACCGCCATTTGAAAACATTAGGGAGATCCCCTTATTGACACTCTCTCAGAAGGTAGCCTTTCTGGTGGCTATTACATCTGCCAGGAGGGTTTCTGAGTTGGCGGCCTTGTCTTTAAAGTCTCCCTACTTGATCCTCCACCAGTATAAGGCGGTGCTACACCCGCAGCCTTCATTTCTTCCTAAGGTTGTTTCGGCATTTCATCTAAATGAGGACATTGTGCTTCCGTCCTTGTGTCCTCGGCCGTCACATCCTAAGGAGGTTGCTTTGCATTCCTTGGACGTGGTCTGGGCTCTGCGGGTGTATCTGTTTGCTACGGCTCTGTTTCAGAGGTCAGACTCACTCTGTGTCAGTAACTGGTCCGAAGAAGGGCCTGGTGGTCTCGTCGGCCACCATTTCTCAGAGGATTAGACAGATCGTGATCCAGGCTTATGCCTTAAAAGGGTGGGTGCCTCCCTTTCCTGTCATGGCACATACGACCAGGGCAATTGGTGCCTCCTGGGCTTTTTCCTGACATCAAGTGTCCGTTTCCCAGGTGTGTAAGGCGGCAACCTGGTCGTCCATCCACACCTTCACTAAATTTTACAAGGTTGATGTTGAGTGCATCTGCGGATGCTTCCTTCGGCCGCAAAGTTTTGCAGGCGGCTGTTTAAGGTTGCAACTCCTCCGTTGAGGAGCTCTGGTTGTTATGGGTGGAGTTTGCTTGCTGTTCCCACCCCTCGTTTTTTTGACACTGCTTGGGGAGATCCCTAAGGTCAAGATTAAGTTGCTGTGTCCGTCAATGAACGAAAGAGAAAATAGGATTTTTGTACTCACCGTAAAATCCCTTTCTCTGAAGTTCATTGACGGACACAGCACCCACCCCTCCTTTTTTCTGTTTGTACTGCTTTTTGACGAACTGAGCTGCTGGATGCAGTGTGAGGGGTTATAGCCAGTAGGACCGCCCCCAGTTTTGCTGTTTTTAACATGTTCTGCCTAGTCCTCACCTAAAGGTGGCGCTATAACCCTGAAGTCAAGATTAAGTTGCTGTGTCCGTCAAACTTCAGAGAAAAGGATTTTACGGTGAGTACAAAAATCCTATTTTCTCCAAATGAGGGCCAGTTGGGAGCTATGCTAAGCTATTCATTCTTACAGTACATACTCGTGAAGGCCATAATCTGTGAATAAGTGAGTCTTATATGCAAGAAGGGGTTAGCCTTTACATAGAAGGTATTTCTGTAATCAGTTGTTCAAATTCAAACTTAAAAGTTAATGTTTAGTCGGAAATGTCTCCTTAGCAGACTGGCACAGCTGCCAGATCTTGCTTTCTGGTATCTCTCTAAATGCATTTACACGGACTGTGGCTACCTGCATAGCCTGTGAAATAATGTTATTGATAGTGAAGGTATTTGCTGTGCAGTGACAAGCTGCTAAAGGACAACAGCTTTGGGTACCAGTATGTAGAACCTAAGCAAAAAAGAAAAGGGTTTCTGCTGTCATTGAATTTATAAAAATAATTATCCGTAAAAACAAATGTATCCTTTTGGGGGGGGAGTAAGGCAGAGTTTAGTCCATTGTAAGCATTGCACTGCAGATCCGGCCTAAAGCTTGTCACACGTGGATGATTTGCTGCATGCACTGATTATACGTGTAGCGGGGGTTCCAAATTTAGGGACTGCTATGCCAAATTTAGGGGTGATTTGAGTGGTAGTTGACTCAAATCTTTTCAATTGCTGGACTCTGTCTTGTTGCTATTTCACCTGGTGTGCAGTTCCCCTAAGTATGGGTGGCGCTGTCATCTATACTCGGGGTTGAACCACAGGTGATAGGGCAGCGATTTGGTGTCCCCTTTTGGCAGCCGTACAGTGGGTGTAGCGGACCTGCTGTGCATGCCGGGAGGGGGTATAAAAGGGGCAGACGTCTTGGAGGTAGAATTCTGGAAGGGGTATTGTGTGGAGTCCAGTTCGAGTGCATGGCCCTCCAGGCCATGGGGCCACGTGCGCCTCATTCCCAGGCACCTTTAGTCCTGGGACTGCAACTTAAGCCCTGGTCCCAGCACCTTTAGCTGGAGCCCACCTTGGGAGGAAGAATCCCAGGGTGCCGCCTTGCGAGGGGACCCGTTTCTGGAAGAGGAGGCTGGGGGGAGGACCGTTCCGAAGGACTGGTGAGAAAATCACAGTGAAGGAAGGGGTCCAGTAACTCTCCGGAGGGATGTCATCCATCCGGAAACCAGGGGCCTAACATCTGGACCATCAGGAGGTTTGGGGTACCATAGATCTTATGGCAGAGGATCTCCTAGACGCATCCATTAGGGAACTAAATTGACTGTTCGAGTTACACACTGGCTGCTAGTGCCATTGGATGACTATCCGGGTGAGCTGTACCCACTTGGGATCAAGTGGCGACGAAGCCAGGAGTGCCTGAATTCCATCTGTCTTCCTAACACCTTTCTCCTTTCATGCATAAGAAAATAAAGCTCTACGTTGGAGTGATATACTGGTGTGGACCTTGGAGTTACTTGGGGCATAGAGACTTTGTCCTTACACACTAGGGACAGAGACCAACACTGAGTGGATCGCCGCAAAGACCCGTAAGGAAACAAAGTGTGCTTAACCTCTGCAACCCAGGGGGTACGGGCATAGAAGAGACCACATTCTCCTTCCTCTGCAGTGAACGAGCCAAAGAGTGGAGAAGGAGGGTAGCGGGTGGCTGATACATACGCAAATTTTCCAACGGTCCCATTTCAGAGAAGTCTCACTAGGTCAACTTTTCTCAAAAGGGAATGGCCATAGATGGATCGAAATTCGACCGACTCTTCTGAACCGGACACATTTCGATAAGTCTATGGCCAGCTTAACTGTGAAAGGTTCTTCCCACGTCCACACAGTCATAGAAGACCATGCTCAGCTTTTTAGCCAACCTAATCACATTATGGGTCTCCAAATACTGCTAGGGGGAACTTGCAGACTGGTGACATATGTAGCTCTGCTAAAAAGTTATCAGCAGACGTTCACAGCTACTACTCTGTCCAAAACTAAAGTAACATTTTGACTAGAGATCATAGGCGTGCGCCAAGTGTGTGCCAGGTGTGCCGATTCCCCCTACTGCCCCACCGCAGAGATGCTGGATTCCCTCCTCTCCCACTGGCTGCTGCGGGGGATGTTTCAGGATGAAGAGTGGGGGAAGGGGCTAATTAGTATGTCATTCATCGGCCCCTTCCTTTTCTAAATGAACACACTCGCTCGCTCACTGTGTTCAATCATAACTGAAACAAAAAACGTTTTACTATGCTTCAGTTTGTGAATGAACAGGAAGTCGCTCAGCACAGAGCACTTCCTATTCATTCATTGTCCAGTGCAGCTGAGGCTGCAGAGAAAGGCGTGTGTTTGAGCTTTGGGGTGCACACCCTAATGCAATAGGCTGCACACACCTATGCTAGAGATACAGTTTAATGCTATCCTTCTATTCAGCACTTATTTACGGGCATTTAGGCAAAACTGTTGCTTTGTTCTGGCTATTTTTGCATAGTTCCATTGGTCCAGCTTAAACCAAAATACCTTTGTATGTGCCATACCTGGTCGATCCCCCTGGAAGCCAGAAATCACTGTAGTAGGCACCACTTCTACAGTGATTGCTGCTGGCTTCAAGGTCCCATGCCGAGCAGCTGCCCTGCTGCTTAGTGAACACAGGAGGTCACTTTTTTGGCACAGGTGCCATGCAGAGAACACTTTGTACTTTCTCAATTAATACAAAGGGGGGATTTACAAGAAAAGGTAACAATCCGATTTCAGTTCACACCAGACGCAGTTCCATTCAGTTCTGTGTGCTTTATTTCTGCACTAAAAATGCATGCACAGAGTATGGCACAACTGCAAACCTACCAAGACCTGGTCATTCACCTAAACTGACAGGCCGGGCAAGGAGAGCATTAATCAGAGAAGCAGCCAAGAGGCCCATGGTATATCTGGAGAAGCTGCAGGTGGGAGAATCTGTCCACAGGACAACTATTAGTTGTGCACTCAACAAATCTGGCCCTTATGGAAGAGTGACAAGAAGAAAGCCATAAGAAGTCCTGTTCGCAGTTTGAGAGAAGCCATGTAGAGGACACAGCAAACATGTGGAAGAAGGTGCTCTGGTCAGATGAGACCAAATTAAACATTTTGGCCTAAAAGAAAAGCGCTATGTGTGGCGGAAAACTAACACTGCACATCACCCTGAACACTCCATCCCCACCATGAAACATGGTGGTGGCAGCATCACGTTGTGGGGATGCTTTTCTTCAGCAGGCTGGTCAGAGTTGATGGGAAGATGGATGGAGCCAAATAAAGGGCAATCTTAGAAGAAAGCCAGTTAGTCTGCTAAAGACTTGAGACTGGGGCGGAGGTTCACCTTCCAGCAGGACAACAACCCTAAACATACAGCCAGAGCTACAATGGAATGATTTTGATCAAAGAATATTCATGTGTTAAAATGGTCCAGTCAAAGTCCAGACCTAAATCCAATTGAGAATCTGTGGTAAGACTTGAAAATCGCTGTTCAGACACTCTCCATCCAATCTGACAGAGCTTGAGCTATTTTGCAAAGAAAAATGGACAGAAATGTCACTCTCTAGATGAGCAAAGCTGGTAGAGACATCCCCAAAAAGACTTGCAGCTGTAATTGCAGTGAAAGGCGGTTCTACAAAGTATTGACTCCGGGGGGCTGAATACAAATGTACTCCACACTTTTCACCCATTTATTTGTAAAACAATTTGAAAACCATTTATCATTTTCCTTCCACTTCACAATTACGTGCCACTTTGTGTTGGTTTATAACAAAAAAAAGCCCAATAAAATACATTTACATTTTTGGTTGTAACATGACAAAATGTGGGAAATTTCAAGGGGTATGAATACTTTTTCAAGGCATTGTATGTGGCCACTTTACATTTGATTAGTAGAATTATTCTATAATGTATTTTGTGATTGATATATCTTGAATAGTGGCTGTTCTTGTGGATGAGAATTATTACTTGATCTGACACAAGCTGCCTCTAAGCTGCGATGTTATGTTTACAGAGCATGAATTATCTATTGTCTTCTCGGTGCAGTGTGTTTGATTGCTGTTTTTGTTATTTGTGTGGTGTCCTTCTTCTTTTTTTTTTTTTTTTTTTTCAGTCTCATGATAATTTGCTGCGCTTTGTACCTCCATGTTGCTTGGAGGGGACACGACGGTTGAATTCCTATTTTCTGTTAGGAGAAATAGTTAAGACTTGGCTTGGCGCAGAGGTTTGAGTAAGACTTGGTACCTGGCATCCCATGACCTTTTATGTTACATGTCTACAGGTTCCTGGGATTGCTTAAACGATTCTCCTGCCCTGGCAGAGTGCCCACTCCTAATTTCAAAACACTCAGAGACAATGGTGCTTTTTGAAAGGCGTTCCATTGCCTGGGGCACGGGTAGCTGCACATGGCAAGTTGTACATGCAAAGCTTTTATTTTTTCTGTCCTCCTATCACCGTGCACTGCGTATCTCCGTGTCCTGAGCGACGCAGGTGTCTAGGAATTGTATTCCACAAATACGTTTGCTGATAACAGGTAACTCTTGAGTTTGGCAGGCAGATCTTAGGAAGGAAAGACTGAAATTCCTGTCCAAAGTACAGATCTGGCATTGAATATCTGGCTTTTGTACACTGTGTGCCAAAGCTGCTCCACTAATCTAATAACAAATGGCTATGCTCTTGCTAGTCAAAGATGAAAGTGTCAATGCTATCTCATTTACCTTTTTACCCCTTTTTTTTTTTTTACCGCTGTCTGCCTATGTTCCAGAATTGCTTTACTTATAAATTACATGAAAACCATAACTGAATGACATTAAAGCTGACCGTTGACCGTTCAAATCTCTGCTGGTACAGCAGGCCGAGATTCAAACCATGTCTGGGCAGGCTGAATGTACCCAAGTTGATTGATCAAATAATTTTTATCAGGATTTACATGTGATTATTGCTATTATAGCCGCCTGGCAGTAATCACGGTGTTCTCCCGGCGGGGACCCTTCGCCACCAGTGGTTACAGGAAAGAAAATTCCTCCGTCTATGGCCAGCTTAAAGCAGAGTACCACCCAAAAATGGAACCTCCACTTTTCAGAATCCCCCCCCCCTTCCGGTGTCACATTTGGCACCTTTCAGGGGGGAGGAGGGAGCAGATAACTGTGTAATAAAGGTTTTTTTCCTCCCACTTCCAGGCATAGATCACCGCGGTGACCTACGCCATGTCCGGCGCCTACTCCGTCCCCCCCGCTGTCTTCTGGGAGACACACAGGTCCCAGAAGACAGCAGGTACTAGTGGGATAGCACAGCACGACTCGCTCATGCGCAGTAGGGAACTTCCTGATTCCCTTACCGAAGATGGCAGCAGCAGCACCTGAGAGCCGAGGGAGAGATCAGCTTTGGGTGCCGATATCACGGGCGCCCAGGACAGGTAAGTGTCCATATATTAAAAGTCAGCAGCTGCAGTATTTTTAGCTGCTGACATTTTAATATTTTTTTTTTCTGAGGAACTCCACTTTAAGTTTTTGTTAAAAAAAAACTTGTTTTAATCTTTTATCATACTTTGTGGCATCAACCTTTGTGTCCAGTTGATTTCCTGCAGTCGTCTTTAAGCCACCTCCTGTCTACGTGCACACCAGTGACAACTTCATGGCATTTCTCAGAGAGGGTTTCCTGAGGGTGACAACAGTGGATCTTGTTTGTGTAATGTATGTTGAAATGATACCGATCTATGGAAAAGCAGCGTTGTCACCCTAGGCTTTCCTATTTAATATTATACAGGATATACAGGTATGTGCCAACAACACGTGAGTGATGTGTAACCCTAGGTTCACATTTGAGTGGCTCCGCGGGTGTGTTTTGTGCAGGCATGACAGCCCATTCAAATTAATGGTCTGCTGTGCCTCCAGAAACGCAAAGAAAAGATTTCCGGGTATCGCAGCCCATACGGGAACTGCAAGTGCAGTGCGGTTGCAATTTCCAGTGCGTGCGGCGTGCCATTGGGTTTATTGGCACCTGCATGCATCCAGCGAGTTTTTCTGTGCGGGTGGCTGCGGGTACAGGGGCGGACCAGAAGTGGGAACCACCTGCACAGATGTGAACCTAGCCTAAAGAGACAGAAGGGGTGAGCTCATGATTGAAAACTGTGTAACATTATCAACTGACTTTTGGACTGCAACAACCCCCATCTCTATAATATGGGCAGTGTTTTGTAGTTTACATAAGCAAACCGGTGAGAGCTAATAACATTGCAATTTTCTGTGTACTGAACTGAAATTGCACATTAGACATCTGGCATGACCAACTAATATTTTCTGCACTTGAAGAAAAAGTTCTTGGGGCTAGTTCATGGCTCTGCAGTGTGTTTTAGGTGCATTTTACATGCGTTTTTTAGGTGTGTTGCCAACTTTTTATAGCATGTTTCGATGTCAAGGATGATACCAGCGGTGTGCAACCCTCCTTTTCAACAGGAATAGAATTGTAGTATTCTCATAATAATTATAAGCAGATGTGCAGAGCACCCCCCTCCATCAGAGCGCCCCCCCACCATCAGATGTCAAAAGTCCCCCATCCTCCCCTACATCACAGTGCAACCCCCTTACCTTGTGCTGCTGCTGGGGGCAGAGCTGGGGAGCAGAAAGTGCAGGGTCTGGAAGAGGACCAGAGGAGGGCTGGAGTCAGCTGCCGCAATCTACTGAATGTGGAAACCAGGAGAGGCATAAACGAGGGGGTGCTGCAGCTGCACAGAGAGGCGCAGGATCTGTAGGAGGAGATCTGTCCTCCTCTCTGCTGTCGACTGCTAAGACAAGGTGGGGGTGGAGATAGGGTGACCACATTTCCAAACTGCCATTCAGGGACAATTTTGCCAAGGACCGGGGTTTTGGCGGCGAGTGATTTGTCTGGTTATAGCACTTATATCATCCCAATACCATGCTTGTACCATACATTGTAATAATAGACCCCCTTCCCTCAGTATAGACCCCCCTTTCCACTAAGTATGGCCCCCTCCCTTAGTACGGACCCCCTCCCCCAGTACGGACCCCCCTCCCTCAGTATGGACCCCCCTCTCCACTAAGTATAGCCCCCCTCAGTAAAGACCCCCCACCAATTATAGACTCCCCTCCCTCAGTACAGACTCCCCCCTCAGTGTAGCCCCCCACTAAATACAGATCCCTCATTATAAACCCCCCTCAGTACAGACCCATACCTTCCAACTTTTGAACTTCAGAATGAGGGACACTGGAGGAGTAAAAAGACATGCGGCGCACTATGTCTCTGTAAATTGTGGGCGTGGTCAAGCGTCTGGCAGTGGGAGGGGCTTAAGCGATGTGGTTCAACAAAGCCCATGCTTCCTTGTACCTATAAAATATGCTTTGATTGCTTTGTCTGAGCCTAACTCAAAGAGCGTCATTAAAATAGTCAGACTGCATAACAGAGGTATGGACATAATACAGAAGATGGTCAGAAACTGCAGACATGATACAAGAGATGGTCAGAGACTGTAGACATGATACAAGAGATGGTCAGAAACTGTAGACATGATACAAGAGATGGTCAGAGACTGCAGACATGATACAAGAGATGGTCAGAGACTGCGGTCATGATACAAGAGACATAATACAGGAGATGCTCAGACTGCAGACATGCTCGAAGAAACTGCAGACATGCTCGAAGAGACATGATACAGGAGACTGTCGGAGACTGCAGACATGCTCCAAGAGACTGTCGGAGACTGCAGACATGCTCCAAGAGACTGTCTGAGACTGCAGACATGCTCCAAGAGCCTGTCGGAGACTGCAGACATGCTCCAAGAGCCTGTCGGAGACTGCAGACATGCTCCAAGAGCCTGTCGGAGACTGCAGGCATGCTCCAAGAGCCTGTCGGAGACTGCAGACATGCTCCCAAGAGCCTGTCGGAGACTGCAGACATGCTCCCAAGAGACTGTCGGAGACTGCAGAAATGCTCCAAGAGACTGTCGGAGACTGCAGACATGATACAAGAGACGGTCAGAGACTGCAGACATGATACAAGAGATGGTCAGAGACTGCGGTCATGATACAAGAGACATAATACAGGAGATGCTCAGACTGCAGACATGCTCGAAGAAACTGCAGACATGCTCGAAGAGACATGATACAGGAGACTGTCGGAGACTGCAGACATGCTCCAAGAGACTGTCGGAGACTGCAGACATGCTCCAAGAGACTGTCGGAGACTGCAGACATGCTCCAAGAGACTGTCGGAGACTGCAGACATGCTCCCAAGAGACTGTCGGAGACCTGCAGACATGCTCCCAAGAAGAGACTGTCGGAGACTGCAGACATGCTCCCAAGAAGAGACTGTCGGAGACTGCAGACATGCTCCCAAGAAGAGACTGTCGGAGACTGCAGACATGCTCCCAAGAAGAGACTGTCGGAGACTGCAGACATGCTCCCAAGAAGAGACTGTCGGAGACTGCAGACATGCTCCCAAGAAGAGACTGTCGGAGACTGCAGACATGCTCCCAAGAAGAGACTGTCGGAGACTGCAGACATGCTCCCAAGAAGAGACTGTCGGAGACTGCAGACATGCTCCCAAGAAGAGACTGTCGGAGACTGCAGACATGCTCCCAAGAAGAGACTGTCGGAGACTGCAGACATGCTCCCAAGAAGAGACTGTCGGAGACTGCAGACATGCTCCCAAGAAGAGACTGTCGGAGACTGCAGACATGCTCCCAAGAAGAGACTGTCGGAGACTGCAGACATGCTCCCAAGAGACTGTCGGAGACTGCAGACATGCTCCCAAGAGCCTGTCGGAGACTGCAGACATGCACCCAAGAGCCTGTCGGAGACTGCAGACATGCTCCCAAGAGCCTGTCGGAGACTGCAGACATGCTCCCAAGAGCCTGTCGGAGACTGCAGACATGCTCCCAAGAGCCTGTCGGAGACTGCAGACATGCTCCCAAGAGCCTGTCGGAGACTGCAGACATGCTCCCAAGAGCCTGTCGGAGACTGCAGACATGCTCCAAGAGCCTGTCGGAGACTGCAGACATGCTCCAAGAGCCTGTCGGAGACTGCAGACATGCTCCAAGAGCCTGTCGGAGACTGCAGACATGCTCCAAGAGCCTGTCGGAGACTGCAGACATGCTCCAAGAGCCTGTCGGAGACTGCAGACATGCTCCAAGAGCCTGTCGGAGACTGCAGACATGCTCCAAGAGACTGTCGGAGACTGCAGACATGCTCCAAGAGACTGTCGGAGACTGCAGACATGCTCCAAGAGACTGCCGGTGGCTGCAGACATGATACAGGAGACTGTCAGAAACTGCAGACATGATACAGGAGATGGTCAGAGACTGCAGACATGATACAGGAGATGGTCAGAGACTGCAGACATGATACAGGAGATGGTCAGAGACTGCAGACATGATACAGGAGATGGTCAGAGACTGCAGACATGATACAGGAGATGGTCAAAAACTGCAGACATGATACAGAAATTGGTCCACCCATGGCCTGCCACCAGATGCAGTGTGCCACTTTCCACCCATAGCCTGCAACCATTCCGACACACCGGAGCCCCGGGAAAGTGAACACCCCTCCCACCGCTGGCTGCTGATGTGACTCCCATGTGGGGGCCAGGGTTGTCACATCTTCAGCTCTGAGAGGTTCATGCTGGGACCTGTAGTCCTTCACGTTTGGGGGGGTCACATCCCTCAAAAGTGAAGGACTAAAAGTCCCAGCATGAACCCCTGATATCTAAGGATGTGACCCCCCCCCCCCAAAATTGAAGGACTACAGGTCCCAGCATGGACCCTTGAGAATTAAGGGTGTGAGCCCATAGATTTCATATGCTAATGCTGGGACCTGTAGTTCTTCACTGATTAGGGGGGGGGGCATCTTTAGTTCTGGGGTTTTCATGCTGGGACCTGTAGTCCTTCACTTTTGGGGGGTCACATCCCAGCATGAACCTTGCCCTGATATCTAAGGATTTGTCCTCCTTCCATCCCTTGAAGGGTATAATCTCATCTGTCAGTGTCCTTTTTTCTTCTGCTGACCCCTTATCTGCCTACCATCCTCTTATCGGTGCTAGCTGCAGGCTGACACACACTTGGAGCTCCTGTGATGTGCTGACAGTTCAGCACATAAGCTGGCTGCTGGGGGAGAGCTGACTGAGGATTTTAACCCCAATCTGTCATGGTGAGTGCATTGGATTGTACTTGCCTTTCATTCATCTCTCCTTTGTGAACTTCTGCATGCTGCTGGCTGGACAATGCAGGGAGGAGGTGGGTGGAGCTAATCATTAGGCACGGAGGAGGACGTTAAATCTTCCCCGCTCACGCGCTGTGAATGTTGGGGCTCTGCCTCTCTCCTCCTCATGACGTCACTGGTTGCTACACGCCAGGCGGGTGGCAGCTAGCAACCATTTGGGCACTGAGCCAGCGGCTAATGTAAAAAGTCTCACCAGCCAGGGGTCCACCACAGGCTGTCAGTGAGTGACAGCAGCGATGTGAGAGATATTTTAGGGGGCATCAGATCGGTCCAGGGCCAGGGGGCAATTCCGGGACACTGTTGCGGGAATGTCCCGGGTAATCTGGGACATGTGGGCACCCTAGGTGGAGATGAAGAGGGTGCCACAATTGTAGGAGAGGTGTGAGGGCCACATAAAAATGGCCTGGCTTGCCGGATTTGGCCTGCAAGCCTTGTGTTTCACACTTGTGTATTCGGGCTCATGTAGATGGAGGTTGTTACAAACGTTACCTTTTTGTATTCAAACTCAACTCTGCTCAACCCCAAAACACAGGACAGAGGCTCAGTTTTTGCTTCAATAACTGCAATACAACTTTCCTTTTAAAAGAGCGTGATGTGTCAAAGAAATACAAAGAAGGTAAATTGCAGCTTTAGAACAGTCATCCTCACTGTCCTTATTGAAGAAAATCTGCTGAGCTGCATATGATGTGTACGTCAAACACGGCAAAAGCAGAAAAACAACACCCACCTACACAAGCTTGTGGGGTCAGTGTAAAAGTTGGGTTAAGGTTAGGGTTGGAGGTTTCTGGGGAAGTTGACTTTATAGCCCAAACACCGACATGCAAATGCCTGCTATACATTCATATACATAGTTTGTTGTTATTGATGATATTGCAGGTTTACTTTCAAGTATATGTAACCTCTGCAATCCATGTACATTTCCATGTTTTATCCCTTCAAAGACATTGCAAGAACACAAAATCATCCGTTGCTCTGCCAGTAATGTACCTGGGCCTTATTATTGGGCTGACAACACGCAACTTTTCTGGACTTAAAAGCACACAAAGAGGTGTCAGCCCTGTACTTTTGTCTTTTGTAAACTACAGAATCCCCCCATGTGCTTCCCAATCTTAAACACTTAACAGACCAAAAGGGAGCAAATAAGAGAAGTTGGGTGTTTACGTACACTTTTTAAAGTGTTAACTCTAAAATGAATATGCATTCCCTTAGTAATACATTATCCGGTACATGCTACTACTTCCTCCCCTCATTTAGGATCAAATACCTGGTGATCCTGCCAGTCCTATTTTTTTTGTTGCAATTTGACCAAGCAAGTGGAAGTAGATCCTTGCTGGTGTGGTCAGCTTGCATCTCTGAGCTTGCTAATTGAAGCTTCAGGACACCATGTAGACAGACTGCATGCCTGTAGTCCCATCAGATTTGCTGCCATGCACCCTGGCCCGTCTTGCTCTGCTTGATTGACAGCAGCGCTCCCCACACTAATTCTGCTGCCCATCCTCAGGCAATGCTGATATACCACTGCCCCCACCCCCAAGAAAAAAAGGAAGGCAAGGCAGTGTAGCCACATGACCACGGAAAAAAGGTATATAAATGCTTTATTTAAAACAAAAAAATATATTATTATTATTATTATTATTATTATTATTATTATTTTTTTTTTATTTTTATTTTTATTTTTTATTTTTTTATTACAGCTATAAAGTTATTTTTAACCATATATTGCCCTTTGCTTTCCCTGACTTTACAATTTATTTAGGCAGTTAAGTAAAGTACTTTGTATCACTTTTATCATCGGGTAACCCGTGTCTGTTTCTTTTCCCCTGTAGTTTCACCAGTGTGTCTCAGGGCACCCACGTCCTGTTCAGAGATTACTCCTTTGTTCAGTGCACCCCTCATAACCGGGCGTCCTTTCTACGACTCTTCTGGAGATGCTTCAGGACAATTGCTAAGAATGGAGGTAAGAAGAGGGAGACAATGGGGGGTGTGGGGAGGTTATTATTTATACATTGCTGGAAGATGAGATGCTTTGATGTTGCTTCCATCTGCACTGACAATCCCGCAGTGGGGGGTTCAGTAATCTAAAGCTTTGTCCGCTTAAGAGAGATTTTATGAATTCTTTATCCTATAATGAGGCAATATGGCCATCTGAAATAAACACATGATGGGAATGTCAATGGCTTGTTTACAATTCATCAGCTATGTTTTCCTTAAAGGGCCAGTAAAAAAAAAAAAAAAAAAAAAGTTTTTTGGTGAAATTGCTACTATTTATTTTTTATTTATTTTTTGTTTATATCAGAACAGAGACCCACACAGGCCGCAACACCACAAAACAATACAAAGCAGAAAATATTGGTACATATACAGAGTCAGAACATGTCATATACTTCCAGTACCTCAAGGACATTTCTGTAAACAATAGAGGATAACCAAGTATACTCATACAGTGTAATATTTTCACTGTGTGACTCTGTTTCCTATAGCCGACCCGGATTCCCCACTCTATAAAACTCTTAGAGTTTCAAGGTGGCCTCCCTCGCCAGGGGATTCGGGTCGTGTTATCAGCGTGGTGTGGCCTATGGCTGCTGCCCCATGGGCTCCGCCCTGTCTTTTCCATTTTCTTTATATACAGAACTCCCCAATACGGGAGTTGAAAAGAACAGCATAGGTGAGACCTAATTGGTTAAGAAAATACAAAGGGAAAAATAAAAATATTTAAACAGATATAAAGGGGGAAGGGGGGGGACAGGGAAAAAAAGAAAGGGGGAGCGGAGAGTTAAGGGTAGGTGTACCCACAAGCATGGAGCGTCGAGGTTGTGTATTTGGAATTGCATCTGGGGTGTCTACTCGAATGACTGTATGACTTGGAGGATGTTCCACTGCTTCTAACCGGTCTCTACGTCAGCGGAGTCACTATGCATCACCTGGCCCTCCACCGAAAAAATGAACAAGTTCCACAATTGCCAGGTGTTGGAGAATGTCTCCTGCCGCTTTTGCATCGTGAGGATAAGGTCTTCCATGCGTTTTATAGTTTCCACCTTCCGGAGCCACAGGGCGACCGTTGGAGGGTGTGGGGTTTTCCAATGAAGTGCGTTGCAAGCTTTGGCCGTATCCAGTAAGTGGCGGATCACCAATTTTTTTTGTATACCCTATCAGGTACCCTTATCTTTCAGGCAGCGCCAGCAAAGATCCAACGCTGTCTGAAAGAATTTGTGCAAAAGCGCCGGGGTTCTGTACCACCGGGATAAAAGCTTGTAATTGGTTTCTTGGATTTTGCCACATATGGAGGATTTGTGTGTATACCGAAGTATGTGTTGTCTCTCGGTTGAGGTGAATTGGCGATCTAGTTCATCTAGTTCCTTTTCCCACTTCAGTATACCCGGGGGAGCAAAGTCAGCCGGTGGTCTGTTCAGCAGGTCATAAGTCTGGGAGAGAGTGTGTCCCAGTACCCCTGTCGTGGCGCAAAGGTCCTATAGCGTTGTAAGTGGTAGGCTACTATCTGCAGGGGGTTGTTTAGATTGGGGAAAATGGCTCAATTGACGCGCTCTCAGAAAATCCAGACGAAACGGGCCCAGGGAGTAAGTGAGCTCCGATATCGTTTTCTATCTCCCCCAGTGCTGAAGTGGGATGCCTGGTGCAGGCCCGTCTCGCTCAGACCCCGAAAGACCGCGTCCTGCACACCAGGTGAAAACTGAGGGTTTCCCAGTATGGGGTATAGAGGAGAGTTTTAGGAGGATAGTGATGTCGGAGACAGGAGTCGGGAGCAGAGTCGTGAGGAAGTCTCTATCAGTGGGTGTCGTTTGAGGCCTGCCGACAGTGCAGAGTAGCACCATGGGGCCCCTCGTAACGGGATTGTGCTCTGGGCCTGCTCAATTTGAGTCCAGAGTTTGGTGTCTCGGTGGCGACACCAGTCCAAAAGTCTCCCCAGATGTACTGCCTGATAGTAGGCGTGCACATCCGGTAGCGCCAGACCACTCTGCAGCTTCAGAAGGACGAGCAGTTTGTGTGCCAGGCGAGGTCTCTTCTTAGCCCAAACAAATTCCGTAAATACCGATTGCACCTGTTTGAAGTAAGATGTCGGTATGTGGATAGGTAGGGCTTGCATGAGGCAAAGGAGTTTTGGGAGAATCGTCATCTTCAAAATATTGCATCGGCCTAGCCAGAAAAGTAGGCCTGTGTTCCATTGAGTTAGTAATGACTTTATCGTTTTTAGTAGTGGTGGGAAGTTGAGTTCGTATAGTTTCGAGAACGTGGGGGGGATGTGTGTGCCCAGGTATTTTAGGGCTAAGTTAGTCCACTTCAGTGTGAAATTGGACTGGAGGTGGGACAGTTGTGACGGCGGTATGCCTACGGCCATGGCCTCAGAAAATTGATACTATTTATCCAATATATATATTAATACCCAACTCTATACAGCAGGGGTATTGAATTACAATTCGCTGAGGTCCGGTCAGTAAAATTTTCTTATAGCAGAGGTCCGAATATCATTTTGGTTCCCTGTCATGCATTTTCGCATTCGCCAAACGACATGTTGCTGCAGCACAATGTGGCTTGGTGCGGCGCAATTTTCTTTTTTAAAAAAAAGGTCAAGGACTTCTTTCTCTCGGTTTTCATGTGGGTAGTGCAGCCCATTAAAATAGGCTGATCCACCCACGACGTGTGCACCTAATGCACATGCACAGATCTTAATCCATTCTTATATCAGCTTCCTTAGTCCCCAGTGCACATCACAGTCCCCTCCCCCTTCACATCAAGATCCCCTCTTGATGAGTGTCCTCAGCTCCCCTTTACATCATCCCCCTCCACTCCTTCCACAGTAGTGTCCTCACACTTCCTTAACATCAACCCCCATTAACAGTACTGTCCTCTGCCCCTATTAACATCATAACCCCACATTACTCTCCTCAGTCCCCCCTCCACACCCCTGTCCTCAGTCCCCCAAATCACAGTCCTCAGCCCCCCCCCACATTACATTCCTCCCCTCTCCACTTTAATATCCTCAGCCCCCCCCCCACATTACAGTCCTCAGTCCCCTCACATTACAGTCCTCAGTCCCCTCACATTACAGTCCTCAGCTCCCCCACACTCCAGTCCTCAATCCCCCCACATTACAGTGCTCAGCTCCCCCACACTCCAGTCCTCAGTCCCCCCACATTACAGTCCTCAGTCCCCCCACATTACAGTCCTCAGTCCCCCCACATTACAGTGCTCAGCTCCCCCACATTACAGTGCTCAGCTCCCCCACATTACAGTGCTCAGCTCCCCCACATTACAGTGCTCAGCTCCCCCACACTCCAGTCCTCAGTCCCCCCCCACACTCCAGTCCTCAGTCCCCCCCCACACTCCAGTCCTCAGTCCCCTCCCCACACTCCAGTCCTCAGTCCCCCCCCACACTCCAGTCCTCAGTCCCCCCCCACACTCCAGTCCTCAGTCCCCCCCCCCACACTCCAGTCCTCAGTCCCCCCCCACACTCTAATCCTCAGTCCCCCCCCACACTCCAGTCCTCAGTCCCCCCCCACACTCCAGTCCTCAGTCCCCCCCACACTCCAGTCCTCAGTCCCCCCCACACTCCAGTCCTCAGTCCCCCCCCCACACTCCAGTCCTCAGTCCCCCCCCCCCACACTCCAGTCCTCAGTCCCCCCCCCACACTCCAGTCCTCAATCCCCCCCCACACTCCAGTCCTCAACCCCCCCCCCCACACTCCAGTCCTCAATCCCCCCCCCACACTCCAGTCCTCAGTCCCCCCCCCACACTCCAGTCCTCAGTCCCCCCCCCACACTCCAGTCCTCAGTCCCCCCCCCACACTCCAGTCCTCAGTCCCCCCCCCACACTACAGTCCTCAGTCCCCCCCCCCCCACACTACAGTCCTCAGTCGTCCCCCCACACTCTAGTTCTCAGCTCCCCCCACATTACAGTCCTCAGTCCCTTCACATTACAGTCCTCAGTCCCCCCCCACACTCCAGTCCTCAGCTCCCCCACACTCCAGTCCTCAGCTCCCCCACACTCCAGTCCTCAGCTCCCCCACACTCCAGTCCTCAGTCCCCCCACATTAAAGTCCTCGGCTCCCCCCACATTAAAGTCCTCAGTTCCCCCCACATTACAGTCCTCAGCTCCCCCCACATTACAGTCCTCAGCTCCCCCCACATTACAGTCCTCAGCTCCCCCCACATTACAGTGCTCAGCTCCCCCCACATTACAGTGCTCAGCTCCCCCCACATTACAGTGCTCAGCTCCCCCCACATTACAGTGCTCAGCTCCCCCCACATTACAGTGCTCAGCTCCCCCCACATTACAGTGCTCAGCTCCCCCCACATTACAGTGCTCAGCTCCCCCCACATTACAGTCCTCAGTCCCTTCACATTACAGTCCTCAGTCCCCCCCCCACACTCCAGTCCTCAGCTCCCCCACACTCCAGTCCTCAGCTCCCCCACACTCCAGTCCTCAGCTCCCCCACACTCCAGTCCTCAGCTCCCCCCACATTACAGTCCTCAGCTCCCCCCACATTACAGTCCTCAGCTCCCCCCACATTACAGTCCTCAGCTCCCCCCACATTACAGTCCTCAGCTCCCCCCACATTACAGTGCTCAGCTCCCCCCACATTACAGTCCTCAGCTCCCCCTCTTTGATGTCCTCAGCCCCTCCCCCCCTACATCACTGCAATCCTGAGGCTCGGCATCCTCCCCACACATTCAATTGTTAGCTCTAAACTTCACCCCCCTCACTGTCCTACCTTACACAGGCAGATCGGAGGAGGGAGGCACAGCGTGTCTGGATAGGGGCAGGAGAGGAGTTGCAGGGAGGGAGGCGGGACAGTTCTGGATGGAGGGCCGAGGTAACAAACAGGTGATTGGCTGCTAGGATGAAGGACAGTCCTAGCAGCCAATCGCCTGTTTGATAATCTCGGGCAGCTCCGCCCTCCACCCAGAATTGTTCCGCCTCCCAATGTCGGCTCTGTGAGGATTACAGAGCAACGGCAGGAGGAAGAAAAGGCTCCTACATGGCGGTACCGCGGCGGTCCGAATGGCAGAGTGCCGCGGGCCGCATGTGGCCCGCGGTCCGCCATTTAGTGATGCCCGCTATACAGCAATTGAGATATTTTTGTACCTTTTTGCCAGTTGCTTTATTAGCTCTTGTGTTCGACCAATGGATGTATCGCAATAACAGTGGGCAGCTTTTTTTAATGCGATATCTGGACAGGAAGTCGCATCCGTTGCATTGCCTATGTTTCGTCAGATTTGGCAACCCGTGAGATTTTTTAACGGAAGTGACGTTCTGTCGCCGCCGTCTTGCTACACCCCACACTCGTCCACAGTAAGGATACAGTGAGAAGGCGGCAAGCGGACATCTTGTTACAACCACCAGGGTCTTGCATTTCATACTTATCTTTAACAGTAAACTGAGCTTATATAGTGAAACTTCAGTATTTTGAAATCCGTCTTTGAAAAGACTGTTTTTGATGTTCATTTTTCAAAGCAGTGCTCTTCTCTCACATTATTAAACCTGTGAAATCAGCAGGTCAGACAGAGTTCTAAATACTGTATTTCACTACAGTCGGCCGCAGTACCACACAACCTGCCAACACATGATGATGCCACACGCAAGCTTCGCCCGACACGTTTCCCCAAAAAAGGCAATTGGAAAGGTTTAGTAAAAAACTAGTAGTTGGAGAGGTGTGAAGTATGTAATCTACAGCACAATTTAGGAAGTTAAGGTGTATGTATTTTAAAATGTGGATCGCATGGTGATCATAGTGTACATTGTGGAGCATTATAGAGTATATAATATGTAGCGTACAGCTGCCATTCTCAGCCCTAGGGTCCCTCCATAGGTTTCTGGTGGTTCCTTGAGTTGTGGCTGATTGGCCTCCTATTTGATGGTGCCTTCATAGTTCCAGGACCAAAGCCGCAACACCAATTATGTTTTTAGGTCTCTGCAAGGGTTGCATTCTTTCTACTGACCACCAATGTAAGAGGCATTTTTGCCTTTCACTCCTGGTGACAGTGGTGAGTTTGTTTTAACTATAGGCAATTTTATTTTTTTCATTTATAAGGGAGGGTTATAATCCCGTCAGATTTTGTTTCACCATCTGTGTCCCATTTCAGAGATTTTTCTTCACTCCCTGTCCTATAGCCAAACAGAAACTGATAGGAAATCCCTGCAAATTAAGGGAATAACAAAACTGACAAATAGCTATTTGATTGTACAGGTTCACTTCCCAGTAATCCAAAAACTTCCAAAAAAATTAATTCATAAATGTAAATTGGTGCATTAAAGTTACTAGAACATGCATGAGACTTTCATGCATATTCATAAATATCCCATGCATACAGTAAGTGACTTATGCCTCTTCAATAAAATGTATATGTAGCACTACCCCCGTAGGAGCTGCTGGTTTAAATTTGGGCCTGCTGTTACCTTACTGTTCCGTATGCTCGTCTCAGGGGTTCTCCTTGAAGAGTTGTCCAGAAGAAGTTTGCACCAACACAAAGTCTCTTTCAAGGGTTTTATTGAATACAGTTTTCCAACAGAGGTGGTTGAAGGGATGGGGAGGACACAGGTACCTTAGTTGCGGATCACAGGAATTTTCCTAGGTCCAGACGAACAACTGTCTACATGCTGGACTCAGCAACCGCTTTCACCGGCCTAGCAACCGGTGCGTAGCTCGATCACATATAGTCTCTGCCACAGACTTGGTGAAAATAGAACAGTCTCTGCCACAGACTTGGTGTAACCTTTCCCTGGGTTACCTTCTGAATAAAGAACACAGCTCTTAGTGCCAGGATCTTCCAGCCGTTCCGGCAGCACTGTGAGGTAGATTATGATCCGGATGCATCCTCCAATTGTGTCCTCAATTGCTTGGTCCCTTCCAGCAGGTAAGGCGACACAGGATCATTCCCGGATCAGTAGGCCCCCAGAAACTCCTGGGCCTACATCTCAGTAACATAGCCTCAGGCCAACGTGGCCCCGAGGCGGAAACTCCCAGCACCTCCCCGAGGCCATGAGGGCCCTCAGGTCGGGGTCGGGCGGGTGGTGCCCACCACCAACGAACAACGACCCAACTCTCTCCCCCAACCCTAATGGTGTCTGTCCCTTAAGTACCCTCTCCCAGAATGCAGGTTGACCACGCTCCCTGAGCTGCTTCTGAGAAAGAGATACCCAATGCATTCAGCATGTTGCCTTTCCTATCCTGACCAGTGGTGACAGCGACACCCACTGTCGAGAGGAAAATCATGCAACCAGCTGAACTGAAACAGAGTATAATTTGTAACACAATCCTTCTGAGCCGAACTATTGCTCAGACAACTATAATTTTAACACATAGCGAGCAGGGCGCTACATATACACAAAATATTTTGTGCTAAATCTCTAACATGCAAAACGTATATAATAAAGTGCCAAGTCCATGGGAGTATATCCAAACATAAAAGGCAAGTGTTCCTCCACGTGATCCCTCCACCTTAAACACACTCAGCCTCCTACCAGAAGATGTTGATCTCTTTTGACATTGGAGACCAAAAACACTTTGCGTGTGTGCCTTTAAGAGACACCTGTAGGAGCCAATGCGGTCCTCTGGAACTCCAACCAGCCAGACTCTAAGGGGTTAATAGCGCGGCATGTATGGTATATTCAACCTCAGAAAGGAATCAAAGGAACCGACATAGCATTACACACCCCACACAACAGCCCAATAGGCATACATTTACATATTGTTATTGTTTTTTATCCACATTTATGCCCACCTTGAGGCCTAATCTCCTTGGTCTCTCTTATTAATTTAGCACTACATTTTTCATTCACCTGCATATAATTTTAGTCACATTTTATGTAGCAGATTCACATTTTTGGTTTATATTTGTTATTTACTTTGAGACTAGCGCAATATTTTCTCCTTAATTTCCATACATTTACATAATCCAGGAAACATCTCACAAAAAGAAACCACCACACTTTCTACGCTTGGTGGGCATGATGACGTCCCCACTAAGCATGCTCAACATGTTTTACTACCAATGAGTGTCCTCAGGGGGATGGAGCAGGGGTTATTCCAACTCTGTGTGCTGCACCCAAATTTGCACTAAGTGCAAGACATATCTTCGCTATAAATTAAGGGAATTTCTTGGGCGCCCCCCAGGTCACCAGAACTAGTGTTCCCATTGGAAGATTTTCCCTCTATTACTTTTATGGGAACAACCCCTTTTTAATGTCACTTTCAATGATAATGGTAAACAGAACAAATAGAGAGGTTGGATCTCCTTAACGGGGACACAGACCGCAATAAAAACCTGACGTCTCCACTCCAAAACTAAAAAAAATGTTTTGCCTTAAGTTATACTTTAAGCTAAGAGTTCCCAGAGGCCTACAAATTATTTTAGTGGTTCTTCTGGGGATAAAAAGGTTGAGCAAGGCTGATGTACAAAGTGGAGTAGTATGGAGTGTGCAAAGTAAAGTACATTGTACATAACTGAGTATTGTAAAGTATATATTGTACCATACAATGAACATAGTGCATCATGAAAGGGTTGCGCCACTGCAAGATGCGGAGACGGGAATCCCAGGTCATCTACTGTAAAATTACTAATAAAGGGATTGCCATTGGCTGGCGCTTGGCCAGTACTGGCACTGAGAATATTGCACATAAATGGAACCCATGGGCAGAAAGGATGTAAGCATTTTGGATTTAACCTGATGTGTGTTTTCAAACCTTTTAACACAAAACTTCTCACTCTTCGTATAGTTATGAGACCCCTTTGTGAAATTTTAACTCCTATTTTACAAACCGACTAATTTGTGAGACCTGGAGGAATGAAATTGTGTCTGTGGTGCCCAGATGGTTTTTCTTTTGATTTTTGTTTTTTATTTCTTAAAGCGGAGCTCCGGCGACCAATTTTTTTTTTTTTTAGTCATTCTGACACATTCCTTCTCCTAATATAATACTCACAATTGATGTCTTTTAAAGCTGGTGCTGTCTGTTTTCGTACTGAATAAGCATTTATAAAAAGAGCTGGCAGCCGTTTCCATTTTCACTGTGGGCATGTGAAGCCCACAAGCTTTGTTTCCGGGATGCGGTAAATGCTGAACTCCCAGTATTCACCGCTCGCTCCCACGCATGCCCAGTGTTTACGGCGAGCAGCGCCGTAAACACTGAGGGTTGCCATCACAACGGGCTTTGTTGTCTTAACCGCGTGTCTTCCGCCTTCGGAAATCCCGCGATAACTAGCAGCAAGCCTCCGCAAAGACTCCTGGGAGCAATGACAAAAGCTCCCAGAAGACATTGCGGGTAAAGGAAGCGACGCACTACCGGCAGACTACTCGCAGAAGATACAGACAGGAAGCACAGTGACAGAAGCAGATAACGAAGGTACTGTCACAAAAAAATAAAAAAAAGTTCAGTTTTTTATTGCATTCGAGTCTGCAATGTGATTCAGCTAATGTATAGAAATAGGAGCTCCGCTTTAAGCTGCAATAAAACATGACAGATTGATTGTGGTTGCCACAGGCAAACCCTGAACTTTCCTTCCCTTTGGTAATTACACCCGAGGCCCAAAGTTTTCTCTTGGTTATTTTAGTATTGGATTTACATCTCCTTGTGGCTTGACCTTGTATTATTAGTTCAGCCATGTATGATTTATCACATCCTTTCTCCAGCTGTCAATCATTCCTTGCATTGTATTATCCCCAGAATTTACTCCAGTGTTACATTACAGCCAGTCTGATATGTCACTTAACCTAAAACTTCGTAACTAAAGATGGAAGTGACAGAATAATCTTGGTATTTTAGGGGACAGAAGGCAGACATGTTTTGGTCACATGCAGGAAGAAATGCCTATGCACCTGATATTTGAAAGCATATTGCTACTACAATTTATTTTTCATGCACCAATACAGTTAACATGTGAAATGCTCATACAATAATTTAGTGCAAAACGCATTAACCCATACCAACCATAACATGTTTTTTGATTGCGCTTAACCAGGGTTGCCAACCTCTCATGGCATTTTTTATTGACAAAACATGGGGAATTTACTGATGGAGCACATTATTTACTGACAACCTGACAAATTACTGAACTCCTATTAAAAACGAAGACAATCGATATTTAAACATTATAAACACCATATGGAACCCCTGACAATACTTACAAATGTTTACACTTACAAACGTCAACACAGCATGACAAATTATCAGCCCCTGATATTTATGGACAGTTGTAAGGCCCCATGCACACGAGACGCTGGTGCAAACTCTGCTGAACACACGTTTTTAAAGGCTAAAACCGGCGTTTAAAAACGCCCGTTTTGCCGCGATTTTAGCGGCGTTTTACCGCGTTTTACCGCGTTTGCGTCTATAGGCGTTTAGTTAAGAAACATCATAAGACCCTCCCTAAGCTCAAAAAACATTATTATTTAACCATTTCAGCCATTTTGGGAGACCAGCAGCTGAGAGAGCAGCAGTGTACTTGTATTTAGCGTATCACTTGCCACATCATCTGCCACAAGCTGTGGATTGTCCACTTGCCACGTCACCTGATACGTCACCTGGCCACGTCACCTGCCACAAGTTGTGAATTGTCCACTTGCCACGTCACCTGCCACGTCACCTGGCCACAAGTTGTGGATTGTCCACTGGCCACATCACCTGGCCACGTCACCTGCCACAAGTTGTGCATTGTCCACTTGCCACGTCACCTGGCCACGTCACCTGCCACGTCACCTGCCACAAGTTGTGAATTGTCCACTTGCCACGTCACCTGCCACGTCACCTGGCCATGTCACCTGCCACAAGTTGTGGATTGTCCACTTGTCACATCACCTGGCCATGTCACCTGCCACGTCACCTGCCACAAGTTGTGGAATGTTCACTTGCCACGTCACCTGCCACGTCACCTGGCCACGTCACCTGGCCACGTCACCTGCCACAAGTTGCGCATTGTCCACTTGCCACGTCACCTGGCCACATCACCTGCCACGTCACCTGGCCACGTCACCTGCCACAATTTGTGGATTTCCACCTGCCACGTCACCTGGCCACAAGTTGTGGATTGTCCACTTGCCACATCACCTGCCACATTACCTGCCATGTCACC